>VZRV01004999.1:40785-174862 GCA_013398115.1 Falcunculus frontatus | reverse complement strand
TGGGATCCTATGGGTCTGGGATTTCATGGTTTGTCTGAAGCCCTGGGCTTCTGGCTGAGCCTGGGACCATCTCTGGGGCTGTTCCTGCCTCCCGTGGCTGCTCTGGGCAGGGCTCTGGCTGCCCATGCTCTTTCCATGGGGGTTTTGCTTCCCATTCCTCAGGGAGCAGCGAGCCCATGTAATGCCCTGGCTCTGCTTTTCTGGAGTTCTTTCAAAATGACCTGTTAGACCTCAGCAATTCTTAATTCATACAACTCACTTTCCTCGGTTAATCTCGAGCTTTGTTCTATTACAGCCTCTGCATTTTTAATTCAGTAGGCACTGCAGAAACACAACACTATTACTTTTTTTGCCTTTTTTTTAAAGGAGATTTACATTTCCTGATTTGGCACGTTTGTAATTATCCAAATGTGTTTCAATTCCAATTTTCTGTTTTCTCTCTTTATGCAGCTGCATTCGGATTCTTCCCAATTTGCCATCTCAGATTGTCAATACTCCAGTTCCATTTATGCATGAAAAGATTATACTTTTTTGGTTTTAATTAAGAAAAAAGACCAAACAACCTGAAAAAACTCCCCTGCAAGCTCATTCTTGTGAATCACATCAGGGTAAGAGGAAGAAGAGGAGGAAAAATCCTCTCTAAATAATAAAATAAAGAAATTAAAAATAAATGAGAAATAAATGATAATATAATGATAAACGATAAGGATAAATGAGAGAATACATCAAGGGAAGGCTCCTGGCATACATTTTTCTTGAGTGAAATATTATGTATTGCCTCAGTTGGAGAAAGGAAAGAGTCAGGCCAGAGCAATGTAATGATCTCCAACTCCTTCTGTAAGTGAGGAATCCCCAATCTTTCATCTGTGTTTCATGTGGCATCAGAGGGGGTGCAGAACAAATCCTCGCTGCAGAACAAATCCTCGCTGGCATCTGGCATCAGAATGGCAGAGCCATGGGAATTGGTGATGGAACTGGCAGCATTCTTCCTCACTGGAAGTTTCTAAAGTTATCCCTGCTGTCCAGAGAAAGTGGATTCTGACGACTTCTGACAATGTGAAGAGGCAGAGGTGCCTTTTATTGCCGAACAT
Source organism: Falcunculus frontatus (assembly GCA_013398115.1). Lineage (NCBI taxonomy): Eukaryota > Metazoa > Chordata > Aves > Passeriformes > Falcunculus > Falcunculus frontatus. Next base: position 173,771 of record VZRV01004999.1, on the reverse strand, counting down.
CTGCAGTGCAGACAGCTGGCACTGTGCGTGCCCTCCTTCAATCCCACGCTAGGGCCAGCAATCCTCCAGTCTGGGACTGAGCAAGGAGCAATTCCTGCTCCGTTTTCCTGAAAAATATGAGTTTGTCAAAGCTTAACACTCTCTGCCTTGTGTTTCCTCTTAATATCTCGGGGTAAATATCGTGTGGAATCTCTCTGGGCTGAAACACCAAACACAGCCCAGCTGTGGCGTGTGCCTGAGGATCTCCTGTTGTACATAAAGGTTGTGCTTCGGGCATTATTCAGGGAGAGAGGGAAGAAGAGGGAGCCATCAAGGCCGATGTGCTTGCTGGCCTACAAATCATCCAAAGTCTGGAGGGGCCAGAGCAGTGATGGCTTCATCCTTTGCCTGGATCTGATCAAAACCTGCTCAGCTCAGTGGAACAGGGAGCCCTGAAAATGATGGGCTTTGATAATCCCCAACAGCTTCCCACGAGCCCTGGCTCTGCCTCAGAGTTAATGCAGGGAGTGGCAACCAGAGCTCTCTGCTGCAGTGGATTTGAATATGTAAAAAAGAATTTCCTTGAAATAAGCAGAAATTTTACTACACTGAAGACGAAGCGAAATATGCAAGAGTTGATTTCTTGTCAGTGTTTCAATCAGGATGGTGCTTATTTTAGGGAAGGGAAAGAATCTCTCTCTTCAGCTTGGCTTTTCTTGTTGATTTTTTGCTGCCAAAGCTATAAATGAAGGAAAGAAGAGTTACTTCAGTAGAAGTGAAGTGATATAAAATGAGAACTCCACAGCTGTGTCCAAAAGTAAGACTTTAATTGAAGCCTGAGATTCTACCTGGCTTTAGGGACTCAGCTTTGCTCCGCTGAGCTCGGTGCGTTACGGAATATCTAGAACTCCAAAGTTCCACTTCCAAACATGGATAGAAATAGAAATACTTGAATTTATAAATAATTATCAAATTTTCTGCCAACAGCAGGAGAAACTTACCATAGAGTTTGTCATATCTTAAACTTGATCCAGTGAGGCAATGCTTTAAAATCCCATATGCCTGTGGAATTGGAGCTCTATAACACTCTGCATTCCTTTGTCTCCAAAAGAAGGACCATGAAATTTTGGCACTTGCTGGAGCTGGATGTTTAACTCAAGAGGTTAGAGATTTTTAATCCTTTTGTTTTATTCCTAGGGCAGCTAATTTGCCTTTTTGCAAGTATCCTAGCAACCTTTTTTTTCCCTCCCCTTTCCCCAGCACCGTAAAGGTTAGGTAAGGATCCTGGAGAGATTGGCCTAAAATATAAAACAAACTGACAGAAGAACATTTCTTAAAGGCACAATTTTCTTTAGTCCAATTCTGACAATTCCAACACGTTTTAAGGGAGAGGGGACAAGAAGCAGAGAAACAATCCTGGAATAACTTCCAACAGTTTTGAGCTTCCAACAGTTTGTGACTTTGTGAAATATTAAACTGAATAAGGGTTTAAGCCTCACAAAGGGCTAGCTCAGAACTAGGGATCATTCCCTATGGAGACTCAGGGATGAGTCCTTTAAAATAATACTTGGTGAAGTGAAAACTCGAAGCAACAAAAAACTGTTGAAGCCTATTCAAGACCAGAGTTTGTTCTGCTGCAGCCAAATATTTACAGCCAGAAGTGGGAGCTGTCAGAGTTCTCCTGGATGTTGCAGAAGCTCTGATGAGATTTCTATCAATAACACAACTTTGAGATGGTGTGAACACAAACCATTTCCTCCTCGCTGCAGGTGCAGTCCCAGGAGCTGCCAGACATCACCAGGGTTAACTCCAGCCTGGTGTGAAAGGTTCTGGGTGCACTTGGGTTACCAATTTCAGCTCCACGCCTGCTCCTGACCTGCTGGAAGGTTCTATCCGTGCAGCAGTTCCTGACTGGCAGGTTATATTTAGGCATGCATGAAATTTTAACTACTTCAGTTGAAATCTGGCAGGTCTTGGGCAGGACCACATGGGATCAAGGCTGAAGAGCCAAGTGCAAGAGCTGGAAGCTGTGCAGTGATGTTGATTATGCAATCACAGGGCCTTTGGTTTTTTATTTTTAAGGTGGGATGTGTTTATTTTTTTTAAAATTTTGACATCTCGTTGAGCTAAAAGACATGTGCATGTCCAGCATCAGCTTTTCCAAATATTTACACTTCTGGTTTGTTGTTTTAAAAGTCTTTCAGTCTTCCTTTATAAGCCCCATTTTATTCCTATACCTCCAAAAAGTAGCAAATATCTACTTTGAAGTAATCACAAGGATGGTGATTTTTCAAATAAAGCAGGGGTGGAATTAATAATCAGCATTTTTAAACGCTATTAAATAAAATCACACTGTTTCACAGTTAATATACTTGTTTTAAGAGGCTTTTATTTTTCAAAAAATGAAGATTTCTCTGTGCTTTCACAGCCTGCATAGCAACAACAAAGAGCCTGTACAACCCCCAAGTCTTTACTCACAATAAAAGAATTTATTGTTCAGTACTTTACAAAAAAACCGTAGAGCTTCCTGAACCTACGTGCTCTCAAACAGCTTCCACCTCATCCGGCCAACTCCAATTGGTTGGACCGCGTGGAATGGGTTTTTTGGGAAAAAACTGTCATTTATGGAAACGAGCCACCAGAGGGAGCCTGTACCTGTGCTGGTACAGATGTGATCCTCTAGGAACTTCCAACCCAAATGAACCAAAATAACCCCAAACGAACAAAAAACAACCCCCAAACCAAACAACAACAAAAAAAACCCCCAACAAAACCCCCAAATCAAACCAGCTCGATGGATTTGTGTTAAATATGATTCCCGTGCTGATTGCACACCTGTGCCACACACTGACAACTTCAGCAGCAGCCAGCTTCAGTTCTTGGCGGTAAAAAGTTGGATAACTCTCCCTTTTTTCTTCCCAGTTTAGAGTTTTGCCTTTCTCAGGTGGTAAAGCTGAGAATGAGGTGGTAAACCTCAGGAATGAGCCCCACTCCCCTGTTTTTCCCCAAATCACACCCCCCTGTTTCCTGGATGCTCTGGGATTTCTGCTTTCCTGGAACAGGGCTGTTCATGGTCTGTTCCTTAACCTACAGCTCAGAAGTGGTTTGGAAAACCAGCTGGGAACAGCAGGCAGAGAGGGTTTGGGAAACCTCCCCTCCACACGTTTTTCAAGGCATCTTTAGGATAAAAGGAGAGTGTGTTGCAGGAATGCCTTGATATGGGCGTGGGTTACATTTATATATTTAATACACAGGTTATATTTAATAATGACTACAGCAAAAAAAGCATTTTTAAAGGGCTTGTTCCATCCACGATCCATTGTTTGTCTGTCCTGCAGCTCAAAACTGCTTTGCTGCCAAGATGATAAATCCCAAGAACACAGAGAAAAACATCAAATATCAGAGACTTCCAAAGTCACAGCTGTACATCGCAGCTTCAGAAAAATTAACCCCCAGCCCCACCAAGCCTTCACCTTTTCCTGAGGTTAATTGGTGTAATTGCAATCAGACACCGAAAACTGAGCACCAGAGGGGACCATCCGAAGGGAGCATGGGGACAGCTCCTTATCATCCTTAATCCACAACACTTGTGCCTAAAAACCCAGTGCAAGGAGGAGATAAAAGCTGAGGTTGGGAGCTGAGTCCCTGCGTTCTGAGGCTCAGACACCCAGAGGGAGCAGCTCCTGCCCTGCTGTGCCCAGTGAAGGGTTGTCAAGGCCACTCCAAGGTGAGAAGGGCTGAAGGAGCCCACAGAAAACTTTGCCATGAATAAATACCTGTACTGCATAGCGGGCACAAGGAAATCTTTTGCTTCCTGAGCCTATTCCCAAGAAATGGGGCGGGGATTTGGGACTGGGATAGCATTGCCTTAATAAGGAGGAGTCTCCTCTCCTTCCCAGAGACCCAAGGTGAGGATTTTCCTGGCACGCTCTCAGCATAATCCAAATTTCCCCTTCTGTTATTTACACCAAATACCTGAATAACGTTTTCCAAAACCCCGTGTCAGTCCACATTTGTCAAGCAGCTCCCGAGGCACCTTTACCTTTAACAGCAACAACTTTTATGGGTCGTGTAAGGAAACTCCCTCCTCTTCCAGCTACAAAAAGAAAATTGTGGGCTCCTGGCATGAGTTTGGATTTTATTTTCCTGTGTGAACACATGTCCTGCCCCCTTTGCTGTGGAGATTTGGTTGCACTGTGGAGATTAAAGTAAAACTGAGATGAGTCAAATTAGGTCACCTTGGTTGAAGGGGGAGAACTGAATTCCATGGTGGTTTCTTTGGGGATTTTAATTGCTATTCTGTGTGCAGCTTCACCAAATAAAGGGAAGAATGGGTGATGCTTAATTACCAGCACTTAGCGCTGCACAAAAACTCTTGCCTGTGTTTTCTTATCTGTGAACCATCCCCAAATTCTGATTATAGCCATTATGTAATTCATCCAAACCAAACAGGGATCCTGGTCTGACTGGATAAACAATGGGATTCTGCTCTCGAGCCCCAGAACTGGAAATGCTGACTCTCCTAGGCTGGTACCCCATGGCAAACATCAAAGGAAGGATGGAGGTTATTCTGGGTGTTTTATGTTTCTAAAGTTCAGGTAAAATCAGCCTCTTTTAGGAAGACCCACTGAGGTTTCACTGCACGTACAAATGAGGCTGATGAACCCTTCCATTTTTGTAGTCGTTTTAAATGATGCTGGAACTCCTCACTAAATTCAGCACATGGTTTTTTAAGCACGGTTGCTGGGATTCTGCTGCTGCCACAAATGATGGTGGGGACTGCCAAGGGCTGCCTATCCCTCTGTGAGTGAGAGAGATCTTTTGTTCTCCATCACAAGTTTAGAATTCGAGAGACTCTGATCACTCAGTTATGCACAAGACCTCTGACAAGTGGTTTGGCCTTCGTTTCTTAGCTATAAATTGGGAGATAACCCTGTCCAGTGAGGCTGCAGAATCAATAGATCATTAACTGAGATTTAAATATCATAGCCACTTGCCAGGGACCACAGGGATTTGGGAATGCAGTGGTGTGATTGTTCACGTGAAGTTTGGTTTATTTTTAACACTCTGGACACTGTGCTGGGTGAGCAAGTGCTCTGGGGCTGGAGGTGAGCAGAGCAAATATTCCTGTAGTACACAGAGTGGACCACCCTAACTTGGAGGGCAGTCAGAAAAGGAGTTTTTGTGGCCCATCCTGCCTGTTACTCTTTGGTAGCTGGCTGAATGGGGCAGCACTGCCCCCATCTGCAGCTTGGCTCCTTTTCTGGGTCTGCAATTTACCTTCCTACTTTTACTATCTCGTTAACACCTCATTAGTTACTCTGCTTTGCTTCCCACGGCAAATATTTCACTATTTCATCTGTTTCCAGGGGGTTGCAGTGCTAGAATAGGGGGAAACAGCAGAAAACCCTTCAGTCTGATAATCCTCACAGTCTCAGCTCTTGACCTCTGGACACTTGCTCCTCTCTCATCCTGCAGCACTGCCCTTGCTCGTGTGATTGACAGGAGTCAGTCACTGCCCCAGTGCCTTTAAACCAATTTATTGCATTCAAACAAGGTATAAAAGCTGAAACGGGACATTTTTATAAATTTCTGAAACACAAATGGAAGAGCAAAGGCTAGAATGTAATAGAGCTACAGCCTTTTGAGTTTGGAAATCCACATTGTGAGATTTATTAATAGGAAATGCACTTTTTAGTACTGGTTGACTGGCTATACATCATCCACATTGAAACTCACTATAGTAACAAAACTCTAATTCTTATTCATTGTGAGTAGATGGCCAAAAAACCTTAGTGTGGTTTTATGGAGCGCAGGATACAGAGAGAACCTGTAACCTTGGGGCGAGTGCCTGACCCGTAACGTGAGTGCAAGGCCTCCCAAGTTAATTTTTTTTTAATTTTAATGCCTTTCAACGATGCTGGCTGCCCTCTAGATGAGCACTGCACCTCCTGCTCAGAGGACAAAGTGTGTGCGAGCTTCTGTTCCTCCAATCACCCCCATCAAGCTCCTCTGCGTTTCCCCCAGAGATTAAACTCCTAAAAGTGTGTTCCCATTCTTCCTTTCTTGCTAAGAAGCACAGGGATGAGCACAGAGGAAGCCACTCCAACCTTTTCCTTCCTGCAGCCTGTTTTCTGGCTGCCTGGAGTGGTTTTTCAGCTCTCACTGCAGCCCTCCTGCTCCGTGTCAGCGCTGCTCTGCACCGTCACCGCTGGATCCCTGCCCAGGCTTCAGGAGCTCATCCAGTCCCTGTGTGACACCTGGGCCTGGCTCTGGGAGAGCAGAACAGACTCTGATGATCTGTTCAGCTTCCAAAAATAACTCCAGCAGGTAGCCAGCAGTCCTTTTCCAAGAGCTCACTCAAGAGCACAGTGGCACCATGCACTGGATCGCTGTAAAGCTGCTCCATTTCTCCTTTTAAGAAGAGAGAATGATATGGGAAAGAAAAAGTATCAAGATGAATATAGCTCTAGCTTCTTGACAAAAACTATTTTTTTTAACTTTAGACCATTTCCTTCAAGGTATTTCAGTTTATAACAGGTATTTTTAAACTCCATGTAAAAAACTCAATTCGTTTTTAATGAAATGAGTGCATGTAACATAGATTACTTCTTGTGCCTCATTTCTGTAAAACAAACTGTTGACCAGATGAGGAACAAAAAATTCTAGAAGTTATGAATAATGCTAATCTTTTAAATTTTTCTTTTCTTGATCATTGAATTGTGTCTGTAATTGTGTCTATTAATTTCGTTTGTGTTTTCCAGACACTATCTTTGGATACACTGTGTTAATACAAGTTTCCACACACATGATCCCTATTTATGGAGAAATACCAAAGCTTAATGCTGCTCTTAAAGCACTGGGATTGAATGTTTCTATTGCCTGGTCATGTGTACCCAGGCTAAGCAATAATTCCCTTCTCACAGTGAATATACCCTTTCACAAACTTCTTGTGTTTCCCCCATGATTCATGAATTTTAATTTTCTTTTGAAGGCTGTGACTCTTGATTTCCATGTTTTCCACATTCAAAGACCAGATTATTGCACAAGGAATGTTGCAAGACATCTCTTTGGTGCTAGATATGTGTATCTGTCCCACCAGGTGTGGGTTTTTCCATAAAGTGGGTAACTTTAGTTGTGAATTTTCTCCTGTCCATGGGTACACTTAAAATAAATTGTTTTCCAAGTGACTTCATAGTGCTTTGCTCTTCCAGAGAAGATGGATGTGAAATGCAGCATTTCTTTTCCCGGTCTGTATTTAAACAGTGTTGATTTCTAGTTCCACAATGATCTTTACCCTTTATTTTTACTTTTGGAGAATCCCTGTGGTTTGGGGTGCCGGTGCTCAAAAGACACAACTGAACCACATGGAAAATATGAATATATCTGTATAGTGGCATAGCAAATTTCCAAATATTTATGCAGGAGAAAACTGGAAAATAAATGTTAGATAAATTCAGAGAACCTTGGCCTGCACACTGACTTTCCAGAGTAATCCCTGCTAACCAACGCTGGGCACAAGGAGAACTCTCCAGGAAAACAGCTACAGGCTTATAAAATAATTAATCAAAAGTCTCACATCCAGACTAAAATCCTGTTAGTGAAATCTGAAAAAACATTGTAAGTTTTTGTTATTGTAACCTTGGACTCTTAAAGGAGCACCAGCAGCTTCAGGGAAAAATCCAGAGAGAGGGAAGAGGCTCTTTTTAGTCAGGAAAGGTAAAAAATATTTTAATTTTTTTTTAGAGGCAATTAAAATACAGAACATGAAAGCTGCTGCCTCAAGCCCAGACTGAGGTCAGGATGATTTGAGATTCAGAGCAGAAGCTGCAGGTGAAATCAAAATGTGCTGAATATTTCAGGGCAACACCTAGAGGCTCCAAAGAGGTGAAATGAGGCTCCCTCGTTGTGCAAACATTTGGCCAGGCTTTGCTTTGTAATACCCCACGATTTTCGTGGTGGTTATTCTTTCCCATCACAGTTGATATTTCATCTCCACCCACAGATTTCCTGATGTTACTGCAGAGGAATATGATGGATTTCCAAAGCAATCAATAGTGGAATGTTTTAACTCATTAAAGCTCAGCGGTGCCACCACATTCAGTGGGTGGTTTTTTTGAAGGTGAACGTGATTTCCCACATCCTTTCTCCCCAAAATATTTATCTAGGATGGGGTGCTGCCTCACCAAGTTGTCCTTTCCTAACTTGCTCCAACCACTCTCTAAATAATGCTATAAATAAATGCAAATATATCTCCCTCTGCCTTCCCATCATCTACTGCTTATTACAGCCATTATTTATTGGCTGCAAGGAAAATTATAACTTGCACAGAACATTCTGAGGGTGGTTATAACATTTTTCTTTGTGGACAGCAACAGCCTTTAGAAAGACTTCTGTAGTGATGGGAAATTACAGATGAATTATTAAAAGCCTCTCCTGCAGTTTGTGTGCAGATCTTGACTGAAATCTGTTCTAGATGGCCAAAGGTCCTTATCTTTCATGAGGTATTCGTCAGCCAATCCATAAAATTTAACCGCTTTTCATATACCTCAGCTAAACTTTTCTAAGCAGTTTATTTTGCTGTAATTTCTGCACCAAGTGTGTGGAAAATTTGTGTCCCAGTAGCCACAAACCCAAGTGAATCCTCACTGAACAATTGTTGCATTCAATCGTGTTTAGAAAAGGCAAAAAAAAATCAAATTCCATTTCTTCTTTAAGCATGCTTTATCCACATATTGCTATTTTAAAAAATATATATATTAAAAATATGTTACATATAAATAAATATATGTATTTAAATATTCATTATCTTGAAATTTAAATACAATATTATATTTATATATATATTTATAGATATTTATTTTTATGTAAGTGAAAATTCTGCACATATTCTTATATTCCTGTATATTTCAAATGGTTATGCTGCAAAAAAATAAGTTTTGATAACTCAGAGGACTATTACCAAAATAAGTAAACCAATTGCAACAGTCACAAATCATCCTGACTGTGATGTAAGTTGTTAAATGCAGGCACACAAGGAAATTATAAACAGATTAAATTCTTTTTATTGACCAAGAATAGTCCCTTATTGTCTTATGGAGAATTGAGCTTGAGAGAGTTTGGGCCAATGAATAATTACTTGTGAACCCCATGAAGCTGCTCAAATATACAATAAATAGGCTGAGAGTGTAACAGCAAATGTGTGGATTTAGAGAGAAAACATCCCCCAAGTCCTGCTCAGCATCAGCAGGATTAGCACTGAACACGTTCCAGAAGATTACAGCAAACACAATTCTTTTTTCCTTCTTGTTTTGGCAGGGAGAAGCTGACATTTTCTGAAGGATCAAGTTAAATGTCTCTGTCATATTGTGATTTTCAGCATTTTTAAAATTTTTATTGAGAGTTACTGCTGGTTTTGCCCCTTTACTGGGCAAACCCTCTGTGACCAGAGCAGGAATGTCCTTTTCAAACTGCAAAAAGGGGCTCCAAAGCACTGACTGCTCAGTCTGGTGCGTGCAGAAATAAAAGCACTCACTTGCCCTGGCTGCTGTTATAAAAATTAACATATTTTTTGTTTAACAACTTTGAACTTTTTTGTCTTCCAGAGCAAATGAAAAGATGCTTCCACTGGAAGTCAAATAGACAGAATTAGTAGAGGATGTGAATCCCTTTCCTTCCATCAGGTGATATTTGTGAGCAATGTTTGATATAGATATCGTGTTTGGAGTGTTGGCTTTGCTTGACATTTTTGATCCAGCAATTTTCTGGTTGAGAAGTAACTTTGTTCTGGCTGTTTCCTCTTCTGATGGAAAGAATATATTTTACCCTCTAGAGGTAGAATAGCTTTATTTTTTTTACCCCTAAACCAGAATATCATGAAGTCAGTTTGAATGTGTTAAAAATACATTTTCTGAGAGTAATGGAAACATTGGAGAAGAAACACATGATTTCTTTGGCATGCAAATGGTGTTTATCAAGGTAATATAGAAATATACATCTGCCAGCTGGGGTCAGGACACCACAGCTGATTTAAATCACTGGATTAATCCAGGGGGGATTTGGTTTGATCACCTGCTCTGACCACTCCCTTTGCAACGAAACCCAGTGATGCCACCAGGACCCACAGCTTTGACAATGCTGCCAAATTCCTGTCTGTTCTTCCTTCCAATTTAGTTTAAAGCTAGCATTTGCATTTTTATATCTACAATAATGCAATGATTCTGTTGGCTGTTGCTGTATTGCACCAGTCACTTCCCAGTTGGGGTTTTGTGCTGCACAACTCCCCTTGCATTGGAGGTGAAAGTGCTTTAGGGGACTCCAGCTTCACCCAGATGGCCTCTTCTCAAATTCATCTTACATCATCCAGACCCCAATTTCCAACTCCTCCCTGTCTAATTGCATTTGAAACCAACAACATTGTGGATTTTTTAAGAGGTGCTTCATTTCTTTTTTCAGTGGTATTTGGACAACACAAATTTGCCGTAGGTAGATCAATGACTTTGGCCTGCAGGAGTCTGGGAAGTCAGTGAGTATTAAAACTCTAACATTCGTATCCAAATTTTATCTATTTTTCACTCCAGGATCCTTTTAATTGTCATTTTTAACTCCAGGATCCTTTCAGTTCTTATCTGAACTGACACTCATCCAAAACCTTGATTTGTTTTGGTTATGCTGGAAGAACTTATTCCAAAATCTTTCTGCAGTTGTGTAAATGTTTAATCATCCCGACTTGGTACAGGATGAAAATAATGTCTTCCTCAGCTCAAAATGAGATTGAAATGACACAGATTTGCCACCAGTAAAAACTCATTTTCTGTTTGTTTTAGCAGAGTGGTTCCAGAGGCTAAAGGAGGAGCAGCTGTCTGTGGGTGGCCAGAATAGGTCATGTCTGTGGGTAATCATCGTGTAAAAAGAGAATTTTGGATTTTAGCTGTTTAGAGATGTCTCTATTTGGATTTATGAAGTGTTTGAAGCCAAGCAGAGGCTGGGCCTTGGAGGCCTGAGGCTGCAGTGGCTGATATCTCGGGGAACTCTGATAGTGAGGAGGCAAAGGAAGGATGGGATTTACACAGAACAAAGACAGCCATTGGGCTGCTCAAGCAGCTGACAAATTCATGATGGTCTTTGTGAAAAGCCCTTGGAAAATAATCCAAGAAAGCAGTCAGGGTGAAAATAACTTTTTACATCTTTTTGTTCGTGTATCAGTGATATAATTGATGTGAAAATGCCCTGAAGGACGTTGTTATGAACACAAGGCACTGGTGAGCCCCTCGTTATTGCGTTGCAATTAATGGCATCCCCAGACCTGTAGCTGCTCAGTTCACCCCCTTACCAAGATGAACAGCAGCAACAAAATGTGCATTATTGGAGCACAAGCAGAATTATTGCTGTTTGCCAGTCGTTTGGGTCACTTGTAAAAGTGATAAACACAGAGGCAACTTGTCAGCTTGGGAATCCAGCGGGAGGAGGGGGATGTTTGGGCTCAGGGACTGTCTGTGCCCTGGCATTTCCGAGGCACTGAAGCTCCCAGCAAAGTGTTGGAGAATGTTAATGACTTTTAGCTGGTTTCACTGGAGCCCTGTGCTCTCTGGGCAGCGGGCAAGGCCAGCCCAGGCTCTGCTTTCAGCCACGTCCCTGTCACAAATGGATGTTGTGGCATCCTAGGTGGTCCAGGGCTGTGTTTGGGTTTGCATCGATACTTTTATCTTCCTAGGAAGTAGAAAAGGTCAAACAGTTAATGAACTTATTTTAAGGAATATCAAGCGCTGTTCCAGGCAGATATTCAGCTCTGACAACATCGGGTTGCTGAGCCAAGGGCACATTTTGTTGTCAAGCAGCTCCTGCTGAGAAGCCCATTTTGTAGCTAATAGAGAGCCCACTCGAGGGTGGAGGAAAGCTGCTCCTTGGAAAGGTCTCTCGTTCAATAGCTGCACCTTCAGGGGAACCTGTGCACCTCCAGCAGCCTGGGATCCCTGTCAGAGCTGCAGCAGGCAGGTTTCAGGGAGGCAGGAGCAGGTTTTAGAGCTGTGAACTCGAATTCTCTGCTGCAGATCACACGCTTAAAAAATAACCCTGAACCTTTCTGTTCTGCCAGCACAGGACAAGGTGACAACAGGAGGCTTTTCTTTCAGAAATAAGTTATGCCTTGAAGATTCAGCTGTAAATCGTAGATCTCAGCCCTTTGGGAGAGTAGTCATACAAAAAGGTTCCTAAGCTGTTTCTAGAGTCAGTGGGGGATTGAACCAGGCTCTCCACAGAAGGTAACAGGGGTGTGATGTTGGGGCACTTATGGTTCACCCAGATAAAAAATCCCTGTGGGATTTCTCTCCTTGCTGCTGCCTCCCTCACTTATCTACTGTTGCACATCGTCCCTGATGAATTAAGAATTCCATATCTCCATTTACCTCTGTCTAGGAGAGGTTTTTAAATCAGTTTATCTGCTGGCATCCACACAGTGACGTGAGCACAGCTTCAGCCACCGAGGTGAGCCCTCTGGTGACCCGAAATGTTCTGTTTGCAGCCGTTCCCTGGGAGGTTTATTGGATCACAGCACATCTGGGCAGAGTTCAGAGCTGCTCAGGAAAACAGGCAAGCCTGGCTCGCTTTCTTTTCCCAGTGCCAAGCTTTCGTTCAGCTCCGTGGGTCCCTCCTCGCAGCAATTAGGCACAGGGCTCCCGAGTTAATGACATAAATAAAGGGGGGAAATCCATTCCTCAGCAAGGAATTCTCGCTGTTTGTGGCGTTTTCACAGTCTTTGGAAAGCACCTGTAGGAAGAGTGTGGAACAATACAGAAAACTAGGAATAACTCCATGTAAATAGTCACCTGTTACATCCAGAAGAGGAGCAGGCACAGCCTGATTGGGAACATGATTTAGTAAATCTTTAATAAAATATTAATAAAAAGGACAGTGTAAATGGGAGCCCCATTATCACAGAATTCCAGAATGGTTTGGTTTGGAAAGGACCTGAAAAATTGCCTTGTTCCCACCCCCTGCCATGGGCAGAAAACTTTGTGCCATGAGCTACAGAATTAATCATGTCTAAATATAGAGGGGGTTTCTTGGTTTTTTTTTTCAATTTGTGAATATATTTTAAGGTAATCTCAAGTGAAGGAACTAAGATGCAACTCGAACAATTCATTTCAAAGTGATAATGCTAGAATTAAAATGGTCTATAAAATACTTATTGATTATATTTATAAGCAAAGTTATTTTCATTTTAAGTAATACATTAAATCATATTAACTAATACATTAAAATATTAAACAATGCATTAAATAACATTAAAGATGTTAAATAATGAATTAAAATAATGTTGTAAAACCACAGAGATCTCTTTATGGCCCAGAGACATATTTCAATCAATGGAAAAGCTGTATCTGATTACATTCAGGTAATGATGCCTCTCAAACCAATAATAAAAATTGTTTTAGAGAGGCATTATCAAGCATTAGGAGAAATAAAACCAAAAAGCTGACAGGGCAATCCAGCTGGACTATTCCATTCAAACCATGCAGTTCAAAACAGTGAACTGAAAAGTCTTGGAAATTATTGCTTTGAAAAAAACCAAAGCTTTGTGAAAAATCAATTCAAAGCAAACAAGGAAAAATGAGCCTTAATTTGTCAGGGCGGTTTTAGGTGTGCAAGGTTTCGATGTCTTGCTGTGGAAAATCCCAGGAAAATACGGCTTGGCTTCTATAATAGGGACTGAAGTAGTCCACAAAGTTTTGGGAATATTTAAAAATGTCCTACTATTGCCATTTAGTTTTCAGGGCTGGGATGGAGTTTGCAGGGACTCATTTTTCCATACTTTAGGGGTGCACCAATGAGGAAGGAAAGCCCGTTATTGTTATTGAAAAGGAATTTTATGGGGAGCTGCTTTTTTAAACACTCCACCTCCAAATCCATAAATAAAACAATGAGCATTAATTTGCTTTAATTGTGTGGAAATCCTTTCCACTGGAGTCAGGCCCTGCTGCGAAGGGTTTGCAGGGGTGGTGTCACAGGATCGGGAACAAATGATGAGGAATCATTTGGGAAAAGGCATTTTAGGATAATCTTAAAGCATGCAAACATAAGAGGAAGATGTAAAGAAACCAACTGTAAGCAAAATATGCTATAATGTAACCCTTTTTTATACAAACATAGATGAAACACGTATTTACTTCTTCTGAAAGATCTAAATTAGCACTTGAAAAATGGAAAGTTTAAATACTTTTTTTTTCCCCCAATTTTGAGAATGTATATTTAGCACTATGAATTATTTTAGATTCTTCATAGCTGTAGATGCAGAGTGAGAATTAATTTCAGCCAAGAATTGGAATAGGAGGGTGTTTGTAGAGTTGAAATGGTAATTTGGGCAGATATTCAGATATTTTAATGCACCTGATAACATCACCTATGTTAGAATAATATCCTGTAAAACAAAAACCTTCATTAAGATTAAACTACTTATGGAAAAATAATATTAACTACAGAACTTAAATGTGTCTTAAGTTGATTGCATTTAACTACTACAATTTCCTCGAAGAAGTTTTCTTGAATATCTCATTTGTGGTAATAGGAAACAGTAATTTCTATCTGCTTCAGCTGAGGATGGAGTGGTGAATGTTGAAGGTGGTAAAAAGAGTTCCTGAAAGCTGTTCCACAGATTAGGTGCCATTCACTCTGGTGTTTTGACCTTTAGCATCAGATTTTGAATGCAGCTCAGGAACGTTCTTTGGCCTCTTCATTTTAATGCAACCCAAACGCTTCCTGAGCGAGCCATTAGGCAGCAGCCAAATTTTGTTTTAATCAAATGGGACTCATAGATGGGTTGTTTTCTGTGTCTGGCCAGGATTCTGATTTGCAAATTTAAAAGGGGACTCAGGACTCCAGGATGCTGTTAGCAAAGGGGCACTGAAACAATTCAGGAAATCACGGGGGGCTCCTGTGTTTAAAAAATTATGTATACACGAGGGTATAAAGTAGGAACAAAGAGTTGTAGGGTTTGGAGCTGGGCCAGGGCAGGTTTAGGGTGGAGATCAGGGAAAGGTTCTTCCCCTCAGAGGGTGCTGGGCACTGCCCAGGCTCCCCAGGGAATGGGCACAGCCCTGAGGCTGCCACAGCTCCAGGAGCAATTTGGGGGATGCCCAATCCCAGGGTGGGGTTTTTGGGGTGTCTGTGCAGGGCCAGGGCTTGGAATGATGATCCCTGTGGGTCCTTTCCAGCTTGGGGTATTCCATGATTCCCTCTCATGAATCAACACAAAATTCCATCTGTGTCCTGCTGAGGGATGGCACTGCCTTGCTTGGGTCAGTGTGCTGTGCCACAGCCCTGCAAAAAGGTCAGGGCACGAACATTTCAGTGTGCAGAAACAAACATTTCAATGTGCAGAAAGAAACATTTCAATGTGCAATAACATTTCAGAGTACAGAAACATTCAGTAGATAACGATTTGTGTGACAGTTCACAAAATCCACATTTAATAAGTGCTGCCTGTTGCAGATTTATTGGCCATGGAGCAAAAGGACATAAATTATTTCTTTGCGAGTACAACAGCACAGGAGAAAGTTTCCAGAGCAGCTGCTATCTCTGTATGAAACCAGGTGTGGCACCTCTAAGTTCTGCCTTCCTTGGAAGCAGCTGAAGCAACCCAAGGGCTGACCAGCTCAGCTGGAGGGGGATGCTTCACTCTGCTCCTGGTTCAAGGCTCTTGCAAAACCCAGGGCTGAACTGGGAAACTTAATAAGCTCAAAGAGACTTAAAATAGAAATCAAGTTAGAATCAAAAATCCACGTAACACAAGCAGCTGAAATGTAATGCTTTCTTATCATCTGAAATTGAACACTTGTCATTACTAACAAGGACCTGAAATTAATTGCACCAAGAGCTGGCTGCTCCAAACCTTCCCTGCTTTGTTTAAAAACAAACCTCAGAAGAAAACCTTGCCTGATTTAAAGCCTTTATTTCTGTGTGTATTACAGCTTTCTATTCTGTGTGTAATGGTAGTAAAGAACTGAGGAAACTCACGCTTTCTGGAGAGATAAAAGCACTTACAGAGCTTTATCTCCTCAGTCTCAGCTACTTTAATCATCAAAACCATCAATGTCTAAGGTGCACAAACCCCTTTCGAACTGCAAACAATAAATCAAGTGCCATATTCTGCCCCTCTTCAGCAGGAAAAGACACCTCAGAAATTTAGCCCCTGAAAACTCGATCTTCAGGCCCCAAATCTGAAAAGTGTCTTAAGAAATGAATTTCAGGCCAAATTTGCTGAAAGTTTTGTACATGAGGCACTGGTGGAAAATTTTGCAGTGTTTATCTGCAGCATATTCTACAACCTGTAAGAAGTTAAAAGGTTGTGATTAAGGAGGCTTCTGCAGAGGAAATTTTCCTCTTCTGGATGCAGCTTTTTTACTCTTAAATTACATTTAATCTCAGCAGCAGGTGGAGAAGTTGACTGCAAAACACAGAATGATCCTCCCAAAAATGATATGTTTGTGATACCAGGGCTGATGAAGATGTGATATTTGTGGATGTGTCACTGTCACTCCTGCTCTGACATTTTAGGATACCCAGCTTTATACGCCTTGACTCCATCAGCAAAGTCTTTCTTTTCCAGTGGGACAAGTGAAAGTGACATGGAGTAAAGAGATCTTTATAAGCATTTTTCCTGTTTTAGTTAACTCCACACATCTAGTAATGAGGAAAAAAACCCTAGAAAAATATCCAGATAAAGTTAAACTTCTAAAAAAATTGGTTTTTTTTTTTAAATTGATGCCTAGCATTCCTCAGCATTGGGAATTTTTCATATCAAAAAGAAATAACAAGTAAAGTTTAGAGAAACAGTTTAAGAAATAGGTGCTGCTTTGGGGATGACATTCACCAGATCTCGTGCTTAAATTAAAACATGGTTGGAGCACAGAATCCCAACTATTTCCTCCCACTGAGCAGTTCTACTGCTGCCTTCCTTATTACAGGCTGCAGAGAGAAACGAGCCCAACTTCTTCCTGCTCCTGCTGTGAAGCTGGAACTCCCTGTCTCAGGTAACATGGGATGTCTCCTCTCTGCCTGATAAATTCCCATAACTCACCCTACAAACACCAGGGTGCCAAGGAAGTCAAACATAGGCCTTTGGCAGAAGTCGTGCATAAAATGACCTCCAGCAAAATCCCTTCTCCTCTCCTGCATTCAGTTTTCCATGGATTAGGCTCCGTGTTTCTGGTAGTTTGATGTTTCTCCTCAGTGCCAGACACTTGGAAAAGGATTTGAGGCAAGTGTATTTTAGGTTTCTCTTTGCAATGTGGTCAAACCCCGTAGGATCTGTTTCAGTTTTCCTGTGGATAGGAAAGGAACTGAGATGAGAGGGAGTAGGAGCTGTCAGAAATATCCTGAAATATCAAAATAATCAGAGGATATCCCAAGTTGGGAAGGTCCCAGAGGGATCATTCAGCCCAGCTCCTGTCCCTGCACAGACACCCCAAAAACCCCACCCTGGGCATCCCTGGGAGCAGTGTCCAAATGCTCCTGGAGCTCTGGCAGCCTTGGGAATGTCACCATTCCCTGGGGAGCCTGGGCAGGGCCCAGCACCCTCTGAGAGAAGAACCTCAAATCAACTCAGGGCTTTCTGAAAATTTCCAGGAAGGTTTTTCCCACTCAGAGGAATCTGCCTGTTTTGTCTCTGTGCCTGAATCACAACACCCAAATCCATTCCTCCATTTCCAGAGGAGTGCAGCAGCAATTCCCACATCTCCTCTTGCCCTCCCACCACTCCCACTGTCAGGCTCCTGGAATCTGTGCCAGCAAAGTCGGGATCTCCCTGCTGGTCTTTGCTCCTCCAGGAACATTTGCACCTAAATGTGATGTTTGCCCTGTTGCTGTAGGGTTCTTCTCTCACTGAGTTTCTTTGTTCACCTTTAACAAGTCATTGGGAGAAATAATTGTCCAGCAGAGAGGGAATTCTGGATAATCTGGTGCCCTTCTCCATTTGCCTTCCCAGTGGATTAAAGTCTACAATAAAACACTCCCTCTTTCAGCTGGGAAAGACAAATGAGTCCATGCATTTTTAAAAAGTGGATGTAATAAAATTTGAGGGTATTTTCTCTTTTGGCTCTTGGAGTAAAGATGTTGCTTTTCCTGGGCATAATTGAGTGGGGTTTCACAAGAATTTACTTTCCTGCTCTGCCAGCTAAGTTTTATTTTGACCCAATTTTCAGGTTATAAACCTACAGGTGGCAACTAACAACTGATGATTCGCAGATGTAAAGAAAGTATTTGAGTAAGAGGAGTTTCGGTATTAAAGTACACCAACATATTTAAAAAAAGAAAACAACAAAAGGAATATATTTCTGATTAAAAATACCCTTACAAAAGAAGCAAAAGAGTAAAAGAAATCTCTGGGCACTTTGCAGCACTGCACAGAAATGCAAGTTGGCTGAAACATCTGCAGTATCACATCATCTGCTCCGCAGGAATCTCGTTGAAGGCAATTAATTGTTAATTAGCTATGTGCCAGCAGACAGCTCAGGAAAGGATTGTTTGCTGAGTTAGTCCAAGTTGTCATCTGTAATTTATGTGGCAGAGCAGTTGCAGTAGCTCAGTGTCTGTGGGAATGTGCTGGGGCTGCTTTAGAGAACTTCACACGCACCTCTTAAACTCCTGTGCCAGTGCTCAGATGCTGACAGGGCTGGAATGGAAATCCTGAATAGCAGAGGGTGTGTTTGACAAGAGCTAATCAATATTTTCCAGGCAATTACTTTGCTTTACTGATGTGCAGCTTCAGCCAAAAAGACTTCAATAAAGGAAATGTTCTGAAAATATGGGACCTCTTTTTAAGTTCTGAAGCAGAATATTGCTGTTGCACCCTAGTTAAAAAATAAAACGTGATTGAGTTGAAATTTTAGGGGGTAATATATATTTCTTATTATTTTGCATTGGAGAGAAAAAGAAATAATCTTCATTATGGGCTGACCTGTCTTTTGGAGCTTTATTCCTATTTTAGATCTGACACAGAACCAAAGCACTCCCTCATTCCCACCTGTGGTTGTGTTTCTTATGGTAGCTTGCTGTTGATTTTAATGTATTTTAAAGCAACACCTGGCAGAGTGTGCAGTGCTGCTGCCACCCCTCACTGAACCTGAATATTGCACAGGTTCCTGTACTGGCAGGGTAGAGAATCAGAGAGGGAAAGCTCAGGGGCTGAGATGGAGGCAGTTTAAAATGCAAAGCAAAGCTGCATCTGCGAGCAAAGCCAAAGAAAGGGTGAATTCCCTATTTCCCATTAGCAGGGAGATTTCAGCCATTTCCAGGAAGGCAGGGCTTCATCCCGTGGGATATTTGGGAGGCCAAAGGCATCAGTCAAATCTTCGTCCTCCCTCCCTCTTTGCCCTGTTTTGTTCTGCTGTGACACCTCACAGCATGGAGTGTCCCTTTGCTCAGAATTCCCTTTTGTCCCATGTCCCCTCCCAGCTTCCTGAGCATTCCCATCCCCTTTGCTGACAGGGAACATGAGGCATGGAAATGACCTCGATCTGTGTGAGCACTGTTCAGTGATCATTGTGTTATCAGCCCTGATCTGGTCACAAATCTAAAATGCAGCTCCATCCCAGTGACTGTGAGGGAAATGACTCTGTCCCACCCCAAACTGGCCCAGTAGGGAAGTCTAGAGCTGAGCTTATCAGAACAGGAGAAATAAACTTTCACCAAGGAATGTACAGACATGAAGGTTTATAATTGTGAAGGAAATAAACATTTCCATGTTTATTTACTTTAACTGTTGAAGATCAGCTTCATCTACAAGCTGGAATTTTATTTTTTAAATGACTGTGCTATAGACCCACCCTAAAGCCAACTTGGTTTTGTGAAATTCGAGGTTCGACCCAAAGCCTGGGCTGCTTGTACAAAAGTATTTCACTGGGCCACTACCTAAGGGTTGAGGGAGATGCTTCTTGCTGTCAGGCTCACTCTTTCCTGTCTGAGGTGTGAGAGTTATTTAATTCCTTCAACTCTGTTGTTTCTAACAATCTTCCCATACTGACCTGGAGCTTCCAGTGCACAAAGCAACTCCTCACCCTGATTTAAAACAGGGAAGAAAGAGTGTCTGGGATAAGATAAAGGGATTTAGGTGCCTGCAGAGAGCATCTATAATCTGAATTAACTCTGACATTTTTCACTGAGTACTTTTAATAATACAAAATATTTTAATATAGTCGAAAACATATCCAGAGGACCTGAGCACAAACTCTCCTCAGAGTTCATTCCTTTTCCAGGATGGAGCAACTCCAGCTAATTATGAGTTAGGCCTGCTGATAACATCTATATCTGCATGAAGGTTGCAAATTCAGACTCTGATCTGGAAGAATGATTGCCTATTGACAGCTGTGGTGTTATGCATCGAGCTCTTCTCAGGTCTCTTTGGTATTTCTTTTATTTGGTCTCACTTGTAAGTGCCATTAAAACATTCCAAAGGTGTCTTCTCATCTAATG
Organism: Falcunculus frontatus; assembly: GCA_013398115.1. Lineage (NCBI taxonomy): Eukaryota > Metazoa > Chordata > Aves > Passeriformes > Falcunculus > Falcunculus frontatus. Next base: position 153,326 of record VZRV01004999.1, on the reverse strand, counting down.
CTGTCATTTATTTGTTATTTTCTAGGTTTCAGTTCAGTTGGATGGGTGACTGCTGACTCTTGGAAGGTGTGTTTAACCTCAGGGTTCTCTTGGAGGTTCTCTCAAGGTAAAAAATTAATGTTTAGGAAGCACAAGGTACATTAACCATGTTAGCAGAGGGGTGTGTCCTTAGAGCACAGTGGGAAAGGATGAATTAACTCAAGGAACCCACAATTTGTGCCACCTTTTCCAGGAGATCAGCACAAATCTGCAGCAGAAACCCCATTTTGGGGCATATTATCACCCACTCCTGTCCAGAAGAGGGTGTGGAAGATAAAATACAGGAAACAAAACACAGATCTCAGAGTGACAGCAGGGGACAAGGGAAGGGCAGCATCAAGAGATGGAAAAGAGATGGAAAAGGTGTTTTTTGCAGCGCTCCTCAACCCCAAACTCAGCATCTCACCCCTCATGAGGCAATAAATTGGATGCAGAGCTATCTACAGTGATAGGGGTTAAGCCTTTCGAAATAGAAGCCAAACAATCAGGTGTTGCTTTACTTAAAATTATCTGTAAGAAATAAATCTTTTATTTTTTTGTCCCATTGCAGAAAACTGATTGGGCACAAATCAGCCTATTTCGGATGAAGTCAGCCTCTAATAGAACAGCTAAAGGTGTTGGTCTTGTTCACAAATGGCTTTTTGATTTTAGGCTTTTGATCCAAAATACTGTCAGATTGTTATCACTGCTGAAATCCTTATTGTATCTCTTTGCTTTTGTGTAGCTGTTTACCCACAAGGAGCCCAACTTTATGAAATCTTCGTATAAGGCTTGTGCAGGTTTTGCTTATGGCAAATCTAAATGGAGGTTTTTAAATCTGGGGAGGATTGCTGTTTCATCTCCCCCCTCAATTATATTGTCACAGGGTTCTGTATTGCTGAAACAACACAGAAATTCAGAGTTACAACAAGGAGAAGAAACGAGCCAAGCCCCAGTTTTTAATTTCCAAAGCTATATCACATGACTTTAGCTGACATTAATTTTGGCAGCCTGGCAGAATCCTATGGAAATGTAGATTTTTCTTGGAGTTCCCAAGTTACTCTAGATATGAATGACTTCTCTTGATTAATTTTAGTTTATAAATCTAAATAAATGTAGCCTTGGAACATTTGGTACTTCACAGCACCATTCTCTGGTTAGCAGAAACATCTGATTTCCACCCCCACCCCTGTACTTTCTGCACAGAGTTGTAAAGGATTCCTCGGGAGTGTGGAGATAAACCTGAATAAAGCAGGACTTGGGTTGCTTTTTAGGGCACATCATTTTAATGTGGGGCCTCAAAGGCATGGCCAGGAAATTTATTCAGGGTCTTCCACCAGGCAGGAATTCCTGATGAGGAGCAGCAGAGACACAGGTGAGAGCAGGAACTGAGAGCCAGTCTGTAATCCAGGGAATTCTTCCCATTGCTACAGCAAAGGCTCCACCAGAATTAAAAACCCCAGGGTTCTCAACCCGCTCTAAAATTTGTCATTTTATGATGCAGACCCTGTGGAGTGTTGACAAGGATTAGCAGCCAGCAATTACTCCCATAAACACTTCAGTTGGTGGGGGACTGAATGGGAATTGGTGCAGTGGGTAAAACACCCAACACCAGGAATTAATCATTTCAAATACTGAACAAATCAGCAGCCAATAAACACCTTCAGCATCTGCCTGTGGCCTGTCCCTTGCAGCAGACCCCTCAATCTGGGATCATCAATCTGTTTGATGAAGGTTGGTCTTTCCTCTGTGTTGAATCATCAAATGTTTACTGTCCCTTAGCTCCCCTCCATTTTTAGAATTACTCTCAGGAATAAAATGAGAGTTCTCTGTCAGCTTTGATGTTCAAGTGTATCCTGTTGAGCCTGCTAGGCCTGGCTGGAATACAGAAAAGCAGTGTCTGTTTTGATCCCTGCTGAAAACAAGACGAAGGAGGGGGGTAAAAATAAACCAACAAAAAAGCCCTCCGAGCTGAGTTTGGTTTGTGCAAAGTCAGCTTGGGAAAAATTGATCTGTTCCATCCCCAACTAATGAATATCAGCTGCATTAAAAACAAACCATGAACAGACCACCCCCAATCAAACCTAGCTCTGGTAATACCTGTGGGGAGCATATTTAAAAAAAAAAAAATCGAATATAAGAATTTTGCATTTTTTTCAGTTTTACCACTGGCAGTTTTTCCTTTCCCAAGATAGTTTTGACTAGAACTAGATATGCTGGCAGCAAGAAGAAAAGAGAGAGGCTCATCCTGCACCTGTTAGGTGACAGGGTTGATGTGACAGAGAGTTGACAGGGTGAGGCCCCAGCACCCACTCCTGTGCCAGGCATCACTGAAAAGCAGAATTCTGAAAACTTTAACCACAGCAGAAGCTCCAATGTACAAGCAGGGTACAAAGTCAGCTCAAGTTAATATAAAATCTGTCCATGGGCATCTTTCCATTGTCTCCCACAGCTCTGCTAACTGGTGTCCAGGCAGTGGGAAAAGACCCTGGAGCTGGAGGGCGAGAGGAGAGGATGCACATGGAAGAAGGGCAGGCTGGCTGTGTCCAGGACATTCTCCAGCAGAGAATCCTGCGTTTCCCAAAGTGCATCCCCTGGAATTGCAGAGCACAGCCTTTGCTGATCAGCACTGCAACAGAGTGTGGAGCTGAGGGAAGATTTGAAGGAAGAACCTGGCTTGGGTGCTGCCATTTGCCAAGGGGAAGCTGCAGAGATGAAGAAAGGAAGAGGTATTTAATTTGGGTTCGGAAACTTCGGGTGAAAATGACTGACCTACAAAAAATTTTGAAAAGGAGAGGGTTAAATGGAAAAAAATTCTCAATTCGAAATATTTGATTCAACCTGAAACAAAACCATTTATAATACTTCCCTCCCCTATTCTCGCCTCTTTTACAGCTCGAATTTTAAGCCAAGCCCCAGCTCTCAATGCCCACATGGGCTGGTTCTGCATTTTCCTGGTGCAACTCGAAAGCGCCCACATTGTTTCCACACTTCCCAAATGTTCCCCCTCCATTTATTTTTTCATGCCGTCTGTCCCCCGGCTCCCCCCCGCCGCCCTTTCCAGCTGAAGTTTCTGTCATCTGCTCCCGGCAGGTTCCTTTTTTTAACTTGCGGGGCCTGCTCCAGCCCCCCCCGAGCGCGGCCGGGAGCGCGGCAGGTGCGGGGCTGTCCCCGCTCCGCGCCCGCCGCATTCGGGGCACCCATCCCCTGCTCCAGGGGGTGCGGAGCGGTGCTGGCATCCGCAGGGGATGCGGAACAAGGCTGCCAACCTGCCGGGCTCGGCCCTGCCCGCGGGGCGGGGGAGCGCAGGCTGGGGATGCTCGGTGGTGATGCTCGGTGGTGATGCTGGGTGGAGGAGAAGGAGGAGGAGGAAGAGGAGGAGGATGGGGGGAGCTGGCGGGACAGCCTGAGGTGGGCGGAGGGGGGAGGCGGGTGTTAAACCATCTCTCCGGGGAGGGCTGAGCATTTGCAAATTCCGGCTCCAGAGCGCGGGGAGCATCCTACAGCCCACGCCGGGCCGCCAGCAGCGGCAGGGCAGGACGAGGCTTCCCGGCTCCCGGGGATCCTGAACGCCTTCTCCCCGGCCGGCCGTGCCCTGCCCGCGCTCCCGGAGCCGCGGCCATCCGCCCGCAGCCAGCGCTGAGCCACAGCCCGGCCCCTGTCCCCGGCTCGCAGGCACGGGCAGAGCCCTGGGTGAGTAAATCCGGGGGCTCCCCTGCTCCTCCGGGCAGGCCCCAGCCATCCCAGCCCTTGTGCACATCCCCGAGCGCTCCCGGGCTCAGGTGTGCGCCGGGAAGGGGCAGCAGCTCTCTGGTGGGTGAGCCAGGCTGGGATCCTTGCCTGGGGAGGGGTTTTTGAAAGGTTTCCTTCTGTCAGGAAGTTGTCTGTCTGCACTTGGAAATAACTCCTTCCCTTGCACATAACCTTCCCTCTTTCCCCCACCCCTTTCTTTTCCTTTTCCTCTGCTTTACAACTTTTCCAGCCCTGTGGAGTTGCCTCCCTCGCTCTCACCTGCAGATTTCCATAGGTAACGAGAAGCCAATGCCACGCTGGGAGGTTTCAGCCACTGGAGATCAGTACCAGCAAGCCTCTTAACACACCTGTGTGTTTTTCTTTTGTTCTCCACTAGGCTGACAAGTCATGACAGCTGAAAAGACGATTCCTATAATTAACGGCAAGCCAGAAGATGCTTTGGACCCAGAAGCCTCAAGTACCAACCTCGTCCACAGCAACGATAAGAAAGTTCATGAAAGAGGTCACTGGAACAATAAGGTTGAATTTGTGCTTTCTGTGGCAGGGGAGATCATTGGCTTGGGAAACGTCTGGAGGTTCCCATATCTTTGCTACAAGAACGGAGGAGGTAAGATGGCATCACGTGTGGATTTACATGGAATTAAACGTGGGAATTAAAGAGTTAAGAACGCTTTGCAGTGATTTATTGCTCTAGTAAGAGATACGTGTTCAGGATTTCAGTGCCTGTGCAGACAGGGAAGCTTTAAACATCTGACAACTCAGAGAAATCGTTGTGTTTCTCTCTCCTTCTCTCCAAACACTGCGTGGTTTATTTTTACAAGTTTCTTTTGCGTTAGTAAATTGAGATATTTTTTTCAGTAGCTTTTTTTTGTGCAGAAGAAGCCAGTGTTCTGTTATAGTAGTACACGCTGTCTTCTGCATGTGAATACACACCCAGGCATATTTAACTAAGTTTGTCTGACACAGAAAAGAAGGCAGCACTTTATTTGTCACAACACTGTGCTTTGGAGAGGATGAATATTTTTTTTCTGATAATGCCACAGAGACTGGATTTTTTTTTTTCATTGTCACGTGAAATTTTTTATACCTCAATGTACTTTTTTTCCCCTCAATACTTCCCCAGTTCCTACAGCAAGGTAGGGGCAGATGTGAAACTGGAGGTTACTCAAAGAAGAGAGCCAACCTTAATAAAAGTAAAATATGAATGTTATTTGGGAGAGAAAAGAGCAGACTTCACTTGTACAGAAGTACAGCACGTGGCATGTGTTGGTTAGAGCTAACTCTAAACTGTGTAAGATGTACGATAGTTGGGAATAAACACATCAGCTGGGACTGGGGAAGCAACGAAGAAGGAAAAGCCAATTACAAACTCAGTTTAGAATTCTGTGGGCTGGGTTCAACATTCTCCCCACTTAAGGCCCGAGTCAGGGGTAGTGTAAACACAGAGGCTGGGAGAAAAATGGGATGTGCAGGGCTGATAAGCACTGATCTGCTCTTTGACGGGTTTGTTTGCTAATGATGCCGTGCCAAATTTCTATTCCTTGTCCCTCCTTGTCTGAACTCAGGGATGGTTTTTAGCCCATTTTGTGTGCTGTTTTCACAAGACAAACACTGCTGTGGAAGTTGTGTTTATTGCTGGAAGTTCCTTTCTTTACTGTTCTGTATTTTGGCAGGACTTAGGTCACCAGAGTTCAGCTCTTTAGAGAAGGCTGCTCCCAAACCCGGCTGTTACACTTGGAAATTTAACATGCTGCATATCAGATACTCAGCACTTCTTGCTGATTGTCAAAGTGTTCCTAGAGAACTTTTGGCAGAGGAAATGACAGAAATACTGTTTTGGTGTGTAATTTTTGGGTTCACACAGCCACCTTTAGGTGCCCATTTGTAGGTATGTGCCAGCTTGTCAAAGGTGGATGCCATCATTTTTAAGGGTGTAACACGAGGCAGAAAGAATTTTAATCATTGCTTGGGGTGATTTGATGAAAAAATAATTACTTAACTATCATATTTAATTAATTTAATTAAGAATAGAATGAGTGGGTGTGATTTAATTGGGCCTGTCCTGGCACCATGGGACACTTGCCATTGACCAGTTTTAGTCAATGAAGGCTCAGTCTGTGACCTGTGGCTTTGTAACCTTCTGCTGGAATTAGACCAGAGTTGGTTTTTAGTACTTACATCTGATGCATTAAACTCCTTGGTGTGTGGTAGGGGAAGACAGTGGTAAATATCTGAGCTAGCTGTGAATAAGTCACTGCTTACAGAACAAATCTGGAAGCTGTAGTATGGAACTTGTGAGGTCTGATCTCTCTGGGACTCACTCCAAAAGTCATAACAGGGAGTGCAAGAATCATCTATAATCTTAGGTTGTTCTTGTGGATGTTCAGGTTTTAAGGAAAATTAATTCCATTTTGTGTTTAGAATTAGGTATTTCTCGGAATGTGATCTTTTTGCAAGCTGGGAAATCTGATATTTCCTAATGTTCCTGATGTATGCCTGCTGGAACAGTGTTGGAAAAACAGTCCGAGCTGATACTTCGGATTTCCACAATAAACTCACTTTCATTGTGTGCACGAGAGGGCCAAGCTGAGTTTGATACTGACCAGTAAATTATCCAGAGAAGCCATGCAAATATTCCATTCTTTGTGGAATCCCCGTGGGTTGCTTGAGAGGCACCTGGGACTCAACTCTAGGGAAATTTCCTGGCTGAGGGAAGAGACTCCTGGTGATGAGATGAGTGAAACTGCCAGTCAGAGCAGGTGGATTTACTTGTCTTGGCTTTCTGATCAAGGTGACTGAAGCACAACAGCTGGAGCAGGGTGTGGGGGTGCTCTGTTTGGGGTTTGCTGTGGTTCATTACCTGTGCTGGAGTCGACTGTCAGCATCCAACAAAAATGTTGATGCTTTGTTATTTTCCTAGAATTTCACATTAATCTTTCTGGCTGGTGAGGCCAAGTCCTGCTTTCCTGTCCTTGTAAGTAGTTCTGAAGTTTGTTTCCTCATTCCCTTTTCACAACCCTTATCTTGAGGCTCATATAATAAGGTGAAAAGGATTTCTTGGGTTTGATGTCCATAACACTTCTTCACCCCTGAAAAAAGCAGGGAAGGTGGAGCAGACTGGTGAGCAGAGCAGAACTTTGTAGCTGAGTGTGGCTGGGATCTTTTCCGTGTTTGAGAGACTCACGAGCTGACTTTATGCTGAGGAACTTTGGTCTGGTGTGTTTTACTCCATGGCTTACAGGTTAACTTTTGATATTTGGGGCAGGAGCAAACCCTGCACTGCCAGCGTGGTGCCTGACACCTGATCCTTCCTTTACTGGGAAAATCCTCACTGTGCTGCTGAGGAACTGGATTCATTCTAACCAACACCCCCCCAATATTCACTTGCAGGTGCTTTCCTCATTCCCTATGTGGTCTTTTTTATTTGCTGTGGAATACCAGTATTTTTCTTGGAGACGGCCTTGGGACAGTTTACAAGTGAAGGAGGCATCACATGCTGGAGGAAAGTTTGCCCTCTATTTGAAGGTAACAGTTCTGTGTTCTACCTCAAAAGAAAGCATTCAATTTGAAATAAAATTAAATAGATGGTATCAAAATTGAAGTTAGGGTATACCTAAGAGTAAGCATTTGTTTTTAAACTACCTGAAAAGCAGAAGTTTTCTTTTGTATCTCACTTTTTATTTTGCTTCTCCAGGCATTGGCTATGCTACCCAAGTAATAGAGGCACACCTAAATGTATATTACATCATCATTTTAGCATGGGCTATCTTCTATTTGTTCAACTGCTTTACTACAGAGCTTCCCTGGGCTTCCTGCGGCCATGAATGGAATACAGGTATGACCTCAGCAGAGATTACCACTGCACAAATCCTTCCAAGTGATTGATTGGTATCTTGAAATGTCCTGAACAAAGCTGTTGGTGTAGCAAACTCTCTGGAAATGGGCCAACCACATCATGCTACAGCAAGAGAAAGGAAACCTGGAATGAAACTGCCTTGGACCTTTTTGAGTTGGGTCATGGCATAAGCCTTTAGTCCTGGAGAATTTAATGTCAGCAGAAAAAGACTATGGATTTTGTTAATTCTGTAAGACTTTCTGGCTAAATCCCAAGACTCTCATTTGCAATCATATCCATTCTCCCTGAACACAGAGAGTGAATTCTGCAGCAGAGAATGACCTGATGACAGGTTGCAATCTTGCTCTTTCACTCTAATGAGATCAGGAGGAGTCTGAATGGAGACGAAAAAAAAATATTAAATGTGGATCTTTGGATCTGCTCTTTTAAATGCCAGATGTTGAGAGATAATGTTCATCAAGCTACTTCTGGAAATTTAGTCTCATAAATAATCCTTACTGCATGTAAAGTAGCCTCCTGCATGAGGGATGAGGTGTGCATTCATGAGGGTTTGCAGGGTAGGGCTCTGCATCTGCCCTCTCATTGCTATTTATAGCTGTAATTCTCTGCTCATTGAGGCTGTGGATCACAAACATCCATGAGGAAGATCTCATCCCACTGCCCTTGTTCCCATGTTCCTGAAGTTTTGCATTTATCCCTTAAATACAGCCCAGTCTCAAATCAAGTACCCATTGTGTTGTCTTTCATGGTTTTCACTAACTGGCCACTCATTGTGTCCTTTGAGCACACCTAAAGCTGCCTGAAATCTTATGTCAGGGAATGAATTTTGGGCCCAGTGGCTGTGGAAGGATTTGGTGTCGATTTTGGCAGCCCTGCAAAAGGAGCTTTGGCCAATGTTGTCACTGTTCAAATCCTCAACAGCACTGAGCTGCTTTGGCCTCTCTCTGTGACAGAGATAACAATGATAACCCAGGGGAAATATCCACTTCCCTTACCAGGAAAAGTGGAAGTTTTTGGCTGGCCATGTTCCCTAAACCATTTGTAGCCATAACCCGTTGAACCAGCAGCTGGACTAGGAGCACCTTGTAATTCCCAATCCTCCCTTTCTCAATGTTTGTTTCTTCTGCCTGAGGTGATTTTTTTGGCCCTGTGCCTTTGGGAAGTGTTGAAGGAGAGTCCTCATGGATGTTTTCCTGGGTTCTCATAACCTGGTGTTGCAGAAGTAGCAGCTGTGGCATTTAATGCACCCAGAAAGCTTTAACCCCACCCAGAAAATGTGGTGTGGAATGGGGGCTTTTTCCCATTCCCGAGGTGCACAAACTGGGAGATGATCAACAAGAACTGTGCTTGCATGCCAACGTAGCAAACCCTTTGGTTTTTTTTTGTTCTTTTCTAGAAAACTGTGTGGAATTTCAAAAACTTAACATGAGCAACTGCAGTCAAGTCTCTTTACAAAATGCCACATCTCCAGTGATGGAATTCTGGGAGTAAGTGCACAGAAACTTTATATTTGATCAGACTATTCTTTACCTTGCAATGATTTGATCACTTACACATGGTTAAATACCTCATAACCCTACAGCACTTAGGGATGTGAGTTCAGCTGGAAATTTTCTCATACAGCCACAGTCAGAATGAGAGTTTTTAACTCTTTTTTTAGAGGATGCAAGGAAAGGAATTCCATATCCTGAAAGGACACGGAACAAAGTGTGCCCCTTGCTCGGGAGCTTGGCTCCTGCTGCTGGAGGAAAGAGCCTCAAACCCATACTAATGAGGAGGCAAAGGTGAAAGAAAGAGGATGATTTACAATATTCCTTTTTTTCCTTTTTTTTCCCAAATGTTGCTTCCCTTAGGAGTTTCAGAGCTGCATCCTCATCCTTGTTTCAGCTAACTAATACCCCGGCTTCTGTATCTCATTATTTTTTAAAGGACTGTGCAAGTGTTAGTTATTCAGCCAGAATAACAGCTGAGTTTAACTCTCTCCTGTCCCCCTGACTCTGATTTCTAAGAGAAGAAAATCATCTGTTTGCAAGAGATGATCTGCTTTTGTGGTGACATATTTTTTCCAGACTATAAATATTTAATCAGCGCAGCACAATCTCCCATTGCAGGGTGTTGTGTGTGTGAAGCCAATCACAGAAATGGAATGTTCCTTTTAACACTGAGTGATTTCACAATTCAAAGCCTGTTACAAAATTCTGCGTTACTGCAATTTTTTTGAGAACCCATTAATCTTATTTTTAAGACAGAGCCTTATTCTGAGGCAGTTTCATGTTCAGGACAGCAATAACTCCACTTTGGAAGAACCAGGAATTAAAACTCCTTGAGGGGAGAACTCTACATGGACATAATATTCTTGAACCTTAGGATGTGCTGTTGCCTGAAACACTTTTTCTTGCTACATCAGTTAACTTAGACATCATGGGTTGTTTCAGCAAATAATACTGTTTTATTTAAAAATAAAATAACCCTCCCCTCAAATAAATTAAGCTTGAACAATATGAGCTGTAGACACTCTCCAGGTAAAAGTGAAATTATATTTTCTGTTACAATTTCCTATAATCTGAACACCCAACATCTTAAAATATATCTACCCACGGGTAATATTTCAGAATAAACAAGAGTGTCTCAGGTGGCAACACTTAATGCTACAACTTCCTTTTATTTTAGCAACAATCTCTTATGGTTCTTTGGGATAATGAGAATTAAGACTTCATATCATTAGAGTCAATGAACAATAATTTTCTCAATTATTACCCAATTTGCCCCTTGCATTTATTTGATTTTCAACAATATTCCCCACTCAGCCACTGATGGTAACTCCAGTTATCCAGAGAAGCAGGAAATGTTCAGTTTGGTTATAAGGAGGGCACAGAGTAAGTTTTAGACTCTCATGTTTCTATGGTTTTGTGGGTTTTGTGTTAGTGCTCATCTCTGGATTGCCTGAATTCCAGTGTCAGTGTTATTTTGAAGCACACACAAATCCATTTTAAGCACGTCCCTTCTCAGTGATCTCTAAATATGAAGCTAAACAAAATTCTGTGGCTAAATTTGCCATCAAGTTGCAGTGGGTTTTAAACCCTTCAATTTTGGGGCGTATTTCCCTACCTGATTTTACATAAATCAGGAATAAATTATGAAACTAGAAGGGATAATCAGATTTAAACTTTTCTCTAACTGGGTTTACAGTCTTGTCTATAAAAAATTGGAAACACACAGTCCAAACCTTTTAAAATCACAAACACCAAAAGAAAAGGTAAATTAAATAATCTGTTATTTATTTGAAACTTCTTTCTTTATTGTGTCACAGACCAACTTTTTGTAACACTAACAGTTCACTGGCCAAAATAACTTAAGATATTAAACTCATCTGCTTTCTCTGGCCAAGCAAAACTGGAGTTGCATAGTTTTGCACAGAGAAGATAAATGTTCTCTCTTCCTGCTAAGGAAGGTGTTTGCCTTGTTTAAATTTTAATTAGTTATGACGCTGCATGGCTTCAAAATGTAAAAAAAACCCATGAAAAACTAGTTTCAAAGTGGAAGAATGGGCTTTATTAAAAATCAGCACTGATTTTGCATTGAAATAACTCACTGGAATTAAGATTATAATTAAATGATATGTCCTAAATATCAGACATAAAAGCACAGCAGTGGCCTTTCTGTGTAAAGGCACAGAGCAGATCCCACAGCAGTTAATACAAAGTAAATATTACTGGAGCAGTTAATTTGTTTGGAGATAAATCTTACCAGCAATGTTATTTCCCTCAGCCAGAGGTGGTGTTTGCGTGATGCTGCTTTACTATGTTGGAAATTCTGCTGCCAGGAGCCGTAAACTCGTTGTAAACTTGTTGAAACAATCTGTAAGAGGCTGGAGCAGACTGCACGGAGCAGCTGCTCAGGGCTAATTCCAGAGCTCCTGTGGGCTGTGTGTGAGGATCCTCCTCGCTGCAAAAACCCCTCTCACACCTGAGGTTGTTTGCACAACCACCAGGTTCCTTACCATTCATGGACTACGATTAATAGAATGAATTAAAATTAATTTAAAAGTACAATTAATGCTTGGCAAGGGGAGGCTCTGGGTTTCTTCTAAATCACCCTTCAGAACCTTTGCACTTTGCTCCCTGCAATGCCAGGGCTGCCATTGAAATTCCTCTAAGTTGTGGCCACATAAAGCCAATTTATTGTGCGAAGGGTTGGCTCTGGGGGAGAAAAAAATGGGGTTTAGTGGGATTCTTTTTCTTTTTTGGTGGTATTCTTTTTCTTGTTTGGTGGTATTTTTTTGTCTGTTGAGTTAATCTGTGGATTAGAGTGGTGATTATCGTGCACAGTGATCCTGTTTCCTTTCTGTAAGAGAGCTTGTTTACATGTAAAACTCAATCCTGCGTTTGTAAAGTGTCGAGGCTGATGCTGCAGCTTTCCTTTCAGAGCCGTGTCACTTTGCCACAGCCTTTTAGAGCAATCACAGTATCTTCAAATGGTTTTAATCAAACCCAGCCTGATGAGAAGAGTTCTTGGGGAAGACTCAGTAGTTCCCCAGTGTTTTTGCAGCGCTCCCAGTCTGAGGGAGGTGCAGGTTGCTGTGTATCACAGAATTTACAATCTTTAAGTGCCAGCAGAGGCTGGGAGCAGGGGGACAAGTTGGATTTGGGTTTAAGTGTGCAAATGAATACACCAGGCCCAAAACATCTTCGTTCCTGGCCGATGAAAGGAAACTTTTCTCTTTTTACTGGTGCTGCTAAGTCTTTTCCACCAGCCACGCTGTAAGGCTCAGCCCTTATTTACTCCTGACTGGAAGGAAATCCAAATCCTCAGCTGGCTTGAGGATTGCCAACAAAAACTTCTGCCTTTCTGCTGAAATATTTGTAGCTTTTGCTGCTTCTGCAGCCTTGGTGACTCCCAGAGCTGTGGCTCAGGTCAGGCAGGGACTCACCCCTGTGCAGAGGTGGCAGAGGGTACCTGGCAGTGCCAGGAAGCTTTTCCAGTTCCCCTTCCTCAGGTGTGCCCAGAGGATGCTGTTCCCTTGCTCCCTGAGCAGGTCCAGCCTCATTTCTTCTGATAATTCATGGTTCTCTACCTGCTTTGGTAACTGCATCACACAGAGCGTGAGGGTTTAGCTTCTGTCTTGCACGGATTGATTGTGTGTTAAAACAAACAAAAAAGGATTCAGAGAGAAATCCTGCAGCGGGTCCTAGATTCTGTTTTCCTCCTGGCACACTCCAAAGAATTCATTAAACTTCCAAAACTTTAAATATTTTTGTGAGCCTGTAATTGATAACCACTTACCTGTAGCTGCTCAGGGAAAATGGTCTGATCCTGCTGGAGGAGCAGCAGGCAAAGCCTGCGAGTTTGGACACTCTTTTCTTCTTTTTCTGCTTGGAAATATCCATCCCTGTTAGTGTTTTAAGACTTCATTTGAGTGGGGAGACTTGCCACGGACAACTGATCAAAATTAGGGTATTAAAGTGTTTCTTACTTTACTCAAAAAGGCCTTGCAAGCCACAGCCTTGAGAGGTTCCACATTCTGTGTGTACAGTTTCTAAGATAAGCAGCTAAACTGATAAAAAAGAATTTTTTATTCTTCACACTCTCTGCTGCTGTGTTCCAAAGGACAGACGAGAGTCTGAACCTCCACTTTCCCCTTCACAGTGGTGCCAGCATTCAGACACTGACCTGTTTTCTCCCTTTATGGCCTTTCCCTCACTCCAGTGGTACAGTTTATTAATGGATTTTCTAAGGAAAAATAATAATCACAGTTTTGAGGTGTGGCACATGGAATCTTTAGTGTCCAAACTTTAAACATAGAGGAAGCTGCAGCGTTGATAATTATTGATAAGGCAGGATATCAAAGAGGACTGTGGCCATAGGTGAGTGTCACTTTACCGTGACAAGTCCTTGCTTGGAATTTGGGAGATGAACGGGGCTTTCCATGCTTCTTGCTTTCAGATAGTTATTTATTAAGTCTTCTCAGAGAAACAGAGTCACGGATGTGACCCTGATCATTACAGAGAGAGTATGAGAGGGAGAAACCAGCGGGAAAAAGTCAAATTAACACGATTACACTGTCTTTTAAAGGTAAATTATCCAATGAACACCTAAAACGAAAGATATATTTACTTTTCTACCAATGCTCATTAAATAACTTTTTCACATGAAGAGGAACTGCGGAATTTTTCATCCAATCCTCTGAATCCACCTTTGCTGCAGAACATGGAGTGATAGAAGAAGAGAAAAAGGTCTAGATAACAACAACAATCCTCCATATTGGCATTTTTGTTACTTATCTATTTACTATTTTAACAAACCCAACACCTCTAAATTTTTCACCCTGTGACAATCTTACATAATATTCCATCAGCTAGTTTATACTGATGTATTTTCTAATTCTTCCCAGAGGATAGGCAATTTTTTTCCATGGACGAAGGTCAAATACAGCGCTGTCCAGGAGGGTAGAACACTTCAAAACAGGCAGAGAAATATTCCCTGCACTCTGGACTCCGACAGTGAGGGTGTTTTTATAGGAATCAGAACAGAGAGGAGACGCTCTGCTCCATCACTTTTCTGCTTCCCCAGGAGAGGGAATTGCCTGGCAATGGGGGCTGCAGCCATGCCTCTGTGCTCCTTTGGCTGCTGCTTGCTCCAGTCTGTCCCCACGGGCAGGAATTTGAGGTTTCCAGTGCCTGGGAAGGGAGCTGGGCAGAAAGAGGACCAGTGGTTTTGTGGCCGATTCCAACTCAATAGTTTTTTATTGGCTGTGGAGCAACAACTCAGCCCTCTGTTAAAGGAGGTCTGGTTGTTGGCCTGTCACTCTCTGGAGGGGGTGACACATCCTCAGCGTTTCCAAGAAAAGCCTAGTGAGAAAAAAACATCGGTTTTGTCTGGGCGAAAGAAAAGGGGCCGTTCTCAGCGAAAAGGAAAAGGCACAAACCCTTTCCTCGCAAAGTCAAAAAAGAGGTTTTTCCTGTCTCATTCGGGCCACAGACGAGTGCAGGAGTCACGCTGAGAAGTCAGGGGAGAGCTGAGCCTGGTCCTGCAGTGCTCAGTAGCCAGGGGACCCAGCACCGCTCGGAACCAGCCCTTTGTGGATGTCCTGTAGGACACTGAGCTGTGCCAGACCCTCCTCTTTCTGCCCAGTTCATGAGGGGCCGTGTGAAAACTGCTTTTTGTTCGGAGCCACGTGAGCTCTCCGTCTGGGTTTGCCTCAAGATCACTGACTTTGCCTGGCTTCAGCTGAAAAGAGCAAATGGGATGGGGTCAAAATGCTGCCAATTTTTCCCGTACTGAGGGATGAGCCCTAAGCCAGGGGGATGAACGTCCGTGGTTTTTGGTTTTCATGTTTCCTGTTGTGCACAACACTTTTGCTACAGATGATGAAAAAATGACCTTTGAGTTTGCAAGTTCTCCTGACTTTCTGCTGCTTTTGGAGTCTGTAGCATTTGGTTGGTTCTTGTGTTAAAATATGGTCAAGTTTTGGCTTGCAGTGGTGTTGAAACCAGAAATTAAATTTTTGTAGCAAAGATCGTACCTGAGCTAATTAAAATATCCCTTAATTGCACAATTGTCAAAGTTCTAGAAATGCTATTATTTCTACTAATAGTAGATAAACATGCACAGAGGCTGAGTGAGGTGTTTAAACCATGATCTTTAGAAGCTGCTGGCTTAGATATCCAGTTTTGCTGAAAAATGGTAAATCTTTTTGATTTATAACAATAAGGGCATTTCCGTTGTCGTGGTTAACGTAGGAATGTGTGTTTGCAGACACACCTAGAGATGCAAGTTCTGCTGCTGTAGGGAAAGAATTACAGGAGAGAAGCACATGTTGCTTGAAGGGGTAAAATTGATATAAAGTGAAATGTCTAAAATAGCAAAACCTCAGCAGTGCCATGATGGGCTTGGCCAAATCAGCCAGGAGCAGCACGAGCCAAAGCAACCAGCAGTGTTTCTTCTGCCTTTGCCAGGGGTTTCGTTGGCTCCTCATAAAGTTGTTGGTTTGCTGGGTTTGTCATGTGGGGTTTTTTAATCTTTATTTTTTCATTTACATACAAAACCCCTCTACTGAAAGGCCTCCCTTCAGCAAAATCTGGTTTTCTGCAAGTATAAAACCAACTCATCCCTTTTTTCCTGAGTTACCACTTACAGCCTCCTACAAGTATCTACACAGACTTAAACCTTCTAGAAAACTGAAAGTAGGAAGTATCTCCTCAAGCTTTCAAATCTAGAAAACTGAAAGTAGGAAGTATCTACACAAGCTTTCAAATCTAGAAAAGTGAAAGTAGGAAGTATCTACACAAGCTTTCAAATCTAGAAAACTGAAAGTTGGAAGTATCTACACAAGCTTTCAAATCTAGAAAACTGAAAGTTGGAAGTATCTCCACAGGCTTTTAAATCTAGAAAACTGAAAGTTGGAAGTATCTCCACAGGCTTTTAAATCTAGAAAACTGAAAGTTGGAAGTATCTCCACAAGCTTTCAAATCTAGAAAACGGAAAGTAGGAAATATCTACACAAGCTTTTAAATCTAGAAAACTGAAAGTTGGAAGTATCTACACCAGATTTTAAATCTAGAAAACTGAAAGTTGGAAGGATCTCCCCAGGCTTTTAAATCTAGAAAACTGAAAGTTGGAAGTATCTCCACAAGCTTTCAAATCTAGAAAACTGAAAGTAGGAAGTTTCTGGTGCCATTTGCTGCCTGAAACCAATCAGTCCCCTCCAGTAGCTCCCCTCTGTGAGAAGTCCTGCCCAGGACAAGCTGAGAAGTCACATCCATGTGTGACAAATTTGCTCCAGGAATTATTTCCTTTACTGGTTGACCACGGGAATGGGATGTGCAAGACTGGATGTGCAAACAAATCCCACAGAGCTCTTCCAAGGCATATTTTTCATACCTCTGGAATCCCTTAAATACCCAAGTGTCCTTGTAAATAAGAGATTGTTATTTCCAGCTGTCCAAGAATGTGCCCATTACTTTTATTCCCATATATACATTTATTGCTGGAGTTGGGAATGTGAAAGGCTTTGGTGAGAGGGATTTTAGGGATGCACAAGCAACTGAAAACGTTGTCAGGCAGGAATCATTCCTCTGGTTTTTGGCTATCTCAGCATGGATACTCTGTAGAGGACATATTTCCATGCCATTCATCAAGCCTCTGTCTATTTTTGGTTCTTGAAAAAGTATCATCATAAGAAAAATCAAATGTTTAGACACTTTTAAAGAGTACTTCCCAAGCATGGCTTTGTAGATTCTGGGCATTAATAGAAAGGGTGGTTGCTTGGAATTTTAAATCAAATTAAATATTTTTTTTTTCATTATTTCACTGTTTTCTACTATATTCTTATATGGCAGCAAAATTGCTTTGCAGTGTCAGGAGGACTTCCAGAGGAAACTCATGAAATATTGCACTGGAATTCCTGGAAAGGCTACAGAACATCAATCAGTGCAGGCCTGGGAACAGCAACGTGGGCATTGCTGTCCTCAGGGTGCAAAGGAAACAACTGATCTCTTCCCCAAATCCCTTCAACAGCTCTTCTTTCATTATTTCCTGTCTGATGTCCACAGGTTTTACTTCATAAATGAAAAAATGAGTCTGTAGAATTTATCTGGATTTAATTAATAGTACTGTAATTTCCAAGAGCTACAGCAGAGTGATATTTTATGAAGACCCCAGGGCTGCAAACGTGGACAAAGGACTTGAGACCTCCCAAAACATCTCCTGTCCATTTGCAGCTCCCTTTTTTCCCTTTTGGGCTGCAAGTTATTCTTTACTCCTTTTGCCCCTGCTCCTTTTCATGTTTTAGGGGTTTTATTGTGACTAGGGTTTAGAACAGGGCCAGTGAGTACAAGAAATATGTTGACAGAGGAATTTTTTTCAATTTTTAACATTTCATTTGCCTGTCAGGTAATGGTTTTCTTTTGGCTCTTCTGTGAGGAAGAGATAAGAGCTTATCACCACTCACTTGTTACATGAGTTTGTAGCCAAAACCTCTATTTTACAAGAACATGCAGTAGTTCTCAATATTTTGTGCTCTGTAATTCTCATTTGATGAACATTTAATTAACAGTGAAGAGCTGAGTACGACTGCACAGACTGTCTGAAAAGCTCCACACGAATTCTGAGAGGCATCAGCTTGACTCGCATTTCTTCTGGGTGCTTTCAGTTCACAGCTGCTGCTGTGTGCTGAGCTAATTTATACCACTCAAGGTGAATAAAAAGGGAGATTTTTGTCGCTGGATGACTTCTTCAGAGAGGAGAAGAGGGAAAATTACAAAAAAAAAAAAAGCCTGAGGGAGTCATTGGATGTATTGAGAAAAGAGACTGTAGAGCAGAGGTGAGTGGAACAGCACAAAAAGGGATTGAACAGGATTAAACCCTTGGGCTTGGTGAGGGAGAAGTTGCCATGACTTCAGTGAAAGAGGGGTAAGGGAAATAGGTCGGGAATGGTTATAGGAATGGGATATTCTGTTTTTACCCCTCACTGTCTCGGTGGGAGAGAGACACAGACACACGTAAAAATGAAAAACCAATATCTGTGTATACACACACAGTCAAATAACCTAAGTCCTGACCTTAATGAGACAGGGGCTGGCACAAGAAAGGTGCGTCTTTTATTTCAACCTGCACTAGAAATTTTTAGAGAAAAATCTGCAGAGGGAAACCTAATTTCACTTTTTAATTGGACGTGTGGAGAAATGGGTAATGAATGGAACAACACTCAACCCTAGCAGGAATTTAAGGAGGAGGAACTGGGCTGGATAGCAGCAAATGTGGTTCAGCCAGGAATGATTCATTGTGTTATGTTTGGGTCCCACTGGATCTGCTGGGAGAGGTAAATATTTTAGAATAATGCCGTAGCTGAGGGATTCTTGCTAATGTGACCACTGGGGATTGTCTGTCTGCTGCTTTGAGAAATATGCCAAGCATGGAATTAAGTGGATTTCCAAAAATGAAATCCTGCACTTTAAAGAATTTCTGATAAATTTCTCTCAGTCTGTAACCTACAGATTACCTTCTGAAAGCTGAACTACGTCTTTCTACCCCCTGAGCACTGACGGCTGGAGGGTACAAGTAGACATCCAGAAATATCTGTCAAGGATCATTTGTAGCTCTTTTAGAAACCTGTGGGTATATTTCCTATTTTAGAGCTTACATGAAACCTTAGAAAGAGAGGTTTGGACCCTGCACAGAGCCTGTAACTCTTGTTCTGGATGTACAACTTCCAGAAAAGCCAAAGTTTCGGCTCACGTTGACTTTCTGGGAGAGTTTGGCATCCAGACTCTCTCTCTTGATTTTAAACACTTTGAGTGACTAAATCTGCAACAAATCCACTGCGAGACTGCCTTTGTTTAACTTTGCAGCTGTAGCCGTGCTTGTTCTGGAGGTTTTTCAGTGATTACCAAACCTCTGCCCTGGGAAAACCCCTGGCACAACCAGCCCGTGTTTAGTTTCCCAAGTATCAGACTCTGGAGGGGGGGGAAAGAAAGTCTGAAAGGAATAATTTCTTTTTAAGGCATTCTCTGTGTCAGAGAGTTGCCCTCTGTGTGGTGTTGATGCTGTCACTGTGTCTGTGTCATCACCACGAGCTCCTCAGGGCAGCAAGACAAAGCAGGGTCAAGCCATAGCCGGTCTCTGCTTCTCCCCTCCTCTCCTACTAATCCCAGATGGTAGAATTTGGATGGGAGTAAGACCAGAACCAATTTAATATCCAGCCCAAGACACGTCCTGCTGAATTCTGGCATTCACTCGGCGTGTGCTCTGTGTGGTACAGGAGCAGTGTCCGGCCCTGGGGCCAGCACAGGGAGGACCTGGAGCTGCTGGAGGAGTCCTGAGAAGGCTCCAGGAGGAGCAGAGGGATGGAGCAGCTCTGCTGGGAGGAAAGGCTGAGGGATTTGGGATTGTTCAGCCTGGAGAGGAGAAGCTTTGGGGTGACTGAACTGTGGCCTTCCAGGAGCTGAAAGGGCCAACAAGAAACATGGAGAGAGACTTTTTACAAGGGATGAAGTGACAGGATAAGGGAGAATGGCTTCCCAGTGCCAGAGGGCAGGGCTGGATGGGATATTGGGAAGGAATTGTTCCCTGGGAGGGTGGGGAGCCCTGGCACAGGGTGCCCAGAGAAGCTGTGGCTGCCCCTGGATCCCTGGCAGTGCCCAAGGCCAGGCTGGATGAGGTTTGGAGCACCCTGGAACGGTACAAGGTGTCCCTGCCATGGCAGGGGGTGGAAGGAGATGATTTTTAAGGTCCCTTCCGACCCAAACCATTCCATGACTCTGTGATACTCTGGCACTGAAAATCATAAAGGTTATCACTGCTCAGAAATGTGTTCTCTTCCTGGAAAAGGGGGAGGTCTCCCATACATTTTTTGTTCAAGTCCCTCATCAGAGGTATGCCATCTTCTAACTATTACTTTTTGTTCATGCAATGAAGCTCAGAAAGTCTTTAATTTGACAGTTATGTTTTAAAAGACATGCCTGTAATGTGTAGAAGAGGATGTTTAAGTGTTACAGCTGAAAAACATCTGCCAGCTTTGATATTTCCAGTACACAAAATGTTCTATACCTGTTCTCTAAGACAATATTGCTCCATTTCTATGTTTTCTGTGTCAAAAGATGATGAACCACACCAGAGAAGAGAAATCTTGCAAACCAGTAAAAGGAAGAAATGCAGTCATGAATTGACTGAAAAATTAACAACACTCTCTTTAGGTTCATTTTAATGAAAAATAATTTTCCTTTTTACCTTGGTCTGTATAAAATATGTGTATCTTCAGTAAAAAATCCCAAGAATTTCACAAAGTAAGCTGCCAGCCTTTTGGTTTCACAGTTTTATATTTAGCATTCAGCATAGATTTTTTAAGTTTATCAGTACCCTTTTTCTAAAGTTATCATATGAATAGATAAGGCAGTGGAGAACATCTCAAATCTTTAATATCTTGTTCTCTCTGGTTCTTTCAAAACAACTTGTTCCTTCTCAGCTGTTTCTTTTCCACCTTGAAGTTAGGCATGGATCTGCCTCTCCGAAATTAGACAGAAATTAGCTCAGCTTAGACAGCCACAGGGAAATGCTTGACTTTCCTGACAGGTATTTTGGCATGGGAAAGCTCCTGGCACTTCAAGCATCCACAGAAGATTCTGGTGCCATGGAATTGGAATCCTACAGTTTTCAGAATTCAGTCATTTCTGCTCGAGTTTCTGAATCAGGGACTGTCCATTGGCACAGGATACTTGAACACACCTGGGTAGGAAATACACCAATAAATTAAAGAATATTAATTGCATAAAGTGCAATGAGAGAAAGAAAGATGTGAGTTCAGGAAATGTCTTTGAGACAGAAATTTAAATTCACTTTCACACAGAAATAGAGGATGTCTAAAAGACATTTCTCTTGAACTGTGTGAGATGAAATCTGTGCAGCACTGGCACTCAGGTGCGTTGTGTTTTTCAAACAGGGGCTCAGTGATGAGGTTCACAAGGTAAATATGGACCAGGTCTGAAAGCTGCGGGGATAAAATGTACCAAAATACAAAATAAGAAAGGCCACTGTGCAGTGGCACTGCTCAGCAGCATCATTTTGTTGTCCTTTCATCCCCCCAGAGTGCTCTGAGGGGGCAGAGGCTAAAGGGAATTTTGCCCCCTGCGTTCCTGGCTGGGCACATCCCCAGGGACAGGGGACCTCGGGAGGGCTCCTTCTTTGGGTGGTGTTTGTTGTTGGGCTTTTTAAAGCACAGCGTCTTGGAAACGGCTCCAAAGCAAAGTGGGAACACGAAGGGACCTTCCTCAATTAGATTGAAGCTGTTCTTCAGCTTCCCAAATGGTGAAATAATGCAAGAAGTACCCCAGGACATTCCTTTCCACAATGTGTTGGCAGCTGTTAATCCTCTTTCTGTTCAAGAGCCTGCTCCAGCTCCTCACACTGGAACACTTTATTAAAGACCCTCTTTCCCAGGAAAATCCAGTGTTCCCATAGCCAATAAATGGTTTGTGAGCTTTCAGAATGTTTGTTTCCAAATTTGGGTGGAAAAGTTGCCTTTCAGTTATCTCATAACATTCCCCTCTCCAGCAATTCCAGCAAGGGAGGGGAATGTCATTCTTCTTTTTAGACATACTGAGGCACCAAATTGAAAGGTGTTTTAGTACTTTCTCAAACAAATTAACCCCATTTTTCGGCAAGTATCTGATACTTGTTGAAATCGTCTCCCAGTGGGATTTTATCTGTGTAAATTTTGTGTAAATCTTGCATTGAGAGAACAGAGGTAACCCTTGGCACCAGGGTGTCCCTGGCACGGAGGGAGCACGAGGTCCTTGTGTGAGGTCTAATTTCTCCCTGGGTTTGTTATTTTATGTGTGCTGAAAATATGCTGAAATTTTTCTTTCTATCTTCCTGACTGTCCATTTTTTTTTTTTTAATCTACACTTACATTTCTATTCAAGTGAAATTTAAACCAGGCCTGCAATATTTGTTACTCCAAGCAGAATAAATCTGCACTGCAGTAATTTTGTTGTGATTTTGTTCAGTCCAAGTGCACAGACCCTTGTGACCAAACCTCAGCATTTCTGACAGCCACCCTTTGGAGATGTGCCCTATTATTCCACCCAAATTTATGTTTTATTCATTAGATTCCTGGAATTTTCACCACTTTTATTCTGTGCTATGAGTAGGAAGAAAAGTAAGAATCTTCAATAACATTTAGCCAATTTAAATTTGTGTGACCAGAGGCAGTGAAACCTCAAGGGCAGTGTGAGACACCACAAATCCACTCTGCTTGGGGTTTAATATTCTATTTACAAGCAATATATGCTGTGTAGAATTAACCCTTTGCTACTACTGAATTAAAACCTTGCCCTGGTTTGAATTAACCTTTAATTCCAAATTCCCCCCCATGGCAGTGGGGTTTGTTTCCCCCAATATTCTGCTCAAGAAGCTCCAATGCCACCAATCCCTTGGTTTCTCTCCCGAGCTCTGGGTCAGCTCAAGGGGCTGAACTGCTGAGTATTTTTATACAACGAAACAGAAACCACCTCAAACAGCTCCAACAGCAAAACAAGCTCAATGTCTACAATAAATATTTTCAAACTCTCATCAATTTCTGTTTCCAGTGACATCCAACAGTAATTAATGATTTGTGTCTTCAGTGCAGGACAAATCTTTCTCACAGTGAAGTTTCACACAATCCTAAGCTGCTGCCAGGAAACTCTGCTTAAACTGGCCTGTACCAAGCAGGGATTTTATGTTCTGGAGTGATTCAAGTGGTTACCTGCAGTTTTACTGCCAGCTGCAGTTGTCTTCCAGGTTCTTAGGCTTTTATCTATCAAGGAATGTTGTTGCTGATTTTCATTTCTTCCAATAAAAAAGTGGCAGCAGTGAGTTCTAGTGGGAAAGATTCAAGACATTGCAATGAAGTGTCTGTAAAGATATTTCTCATTTAATTTAAGGGGGTTTTAAAGATGCTCAGCTTTAATAAGTCTTGATAGACATAAAGCTATTTCTTTTCACCCAAGTGTGATACAAAGCAGCTGAGCTATAGATTCACTATAGAACATTTCTTGCTCCTTCAAACCAGAGAGGAGCACATTCACTGCTGCTTTTACTGCTGCTTTCTTCATTCTGTGCATGAGGAGTTGAGGAGAACAAGGCAGTGCAGGGCCCTTGCAGGTGAGAGAACAGGAGGAAGGCCTGGAGGAAGCTGCACAAGCATTTTTTTGGTTGTTATCAGTGGTTTATGCAAGGTCATGGCAGCTTTTAGGTAGAACTGCACTGCTGAGGAGCAAAGAGCTGTGATCTGACCCCTGAATGCACCAACCTCACTTCTCAGACACAGGGGACAACCATATTTTCAAAATGCTCCCCCTTTTCCTATTATTTCAGTCGAATAATAAAAGAATAGGGGTAGATATGACTGAACTGAGGTTTTGTGAGAAGAATTTCATATTCTGATTTCCCCCTCCTTTCAAAGCTTCATCCACTGCTGCTTGAGATGGTTCCAGCAGCAGAATTTAGGTCTGGATTGGGGAGAGCTGAGTTGAGGAAATCCCTGCTGGCCTCTGGGCTGGACTTTCCCTTCCTTGAATCCATTTTTTGTATGTCACAGTTTAATGATAAGTTCTGGACTTGTTGCTGCTCCCTTTCTGAGGCAAACGCCAGCCCTTTGTTCTGCTGGAACAAAGGAAATCCAACCAATTTAGAGCACTTCAGGATAATTAAATCCTCATTATGGTGCTGACAATTCCAGTTGATTGGCACCACGTGTCTGGTTTAAATGGGGCCCGCAGGGATAATTGTGGTGAGCCCATTAATTTGCCATTTGCTTCCTATGACACTTTACAAAAGCATCAGGCCGAGAGTTCTGGGTGGGTAAAGGAAGTGTCTCTGCTCTTTGGGACTTCCCAGAGCACCCAGAGAACACCGAGCTTTGATTTCTGCTCCCAGGGATTGGTTGCTTTTAAAAATCGTCATCTCAAGCCTTCAGTGAAAATTGTGTTCTCAAGGCAAAGGCATTTTCTGTATGTGAAATATTTCAGTCATGGGAGAAAGAGTAATAACGTTTGTTTATGAAGTTGTTTTGCAGTTAGTGTAGGAATTTAAGTGACTGGCAGATCCATTTTGGAAAAGAAACCTTACTCATGTTTAGGTTCACGTGTACATAAATAAATCCAAAAAGCCATAAAACCCCTGGTTTGATTAAAACATAAGGAATTTTTTTCATTGTTATTTTACGGTGGAAACAAAGCCCAATGAAAAAGGTTTCCATTTCACAATTAATGTGGCCCAAACACAAATATTTTGTCTCAGTTTTCATCTTAAAAATGTACTATTTAAAAAGGTTTTTTATCATTTATTGCCCTAAATTATTTATTCCCTTTTTAATCATATTTGGCCAATTTTTGTCCTGGTTCTGTAGCAATTAATTCCTGTTCCAGGTGATCTGAGAATTTGAGGATCTCATTTGGGTTTTGAATGAGAATTTGCAAAGAGAGTGGACTCTATCCTAGGCAAAATTCCACGTCCACCTGTCAAACAGCTTAGAAGAACTTGAATTTTAAGGATGCATTTCATCACCTCTCTGTGTAATTATGGCTCAGGGATGTTGTTTGCAGGTATCAAATCTGTGCTTCCTCTTCTTGATTAAAATAATCCTTCATTAAAAGCCACCTCTCTGCTCTTGGCTGCATTTTGATGACAGAGATTCAGGCTCTTCTCAGGTCTTGGCTAACAGAGGGTGCTCCATGCTGGATCACACCTCTCCCAAATTATCTGGTGGAAGATTTGAGGAACAAAGAGGTGAAGAACAAAGATTCGAAGAACAAAGATTTGAAGAACAAAGATTTGAAGAATAAAACGAATTCCTGGATGAGGAGGACGTGTGGCTGAGGTGGCAGCAATTTCACATTTCAGCAGAGAACATTCAAGAAGTTTGTGTTGACTCCCTCCCCCCTTTTATTTTTGACTGGGAAGATCTTCCTTTATATTCATTGGAAAATAAGCAGATAAACCTTGGGATTTGGCGTTTCAGTTGTGATTTTTCTTTGCCCTGTAAATCCTGTCCTTCCCCAGCTGAGGAGGAAGCTTTTAACCCACATTTTCTGAGTGGCTGCCTCCATCAGGAGCAGCAGCTGCAGCTCTCGGAGCTCTGGAACCTGCCCAGGTGCTGCAGCATCTGCCCAGGCACCTGCAAAACCTTGGGACAGTTCAGTATTTTCATTTTCCCTCCTTGGCTCCAGCTGTTGGTGTCTCCAGCCTCCTGCTCCATCCCCACAGGGAGGGAAGGAATTTCCCTTCCTCCTCAGCTGCTGCTGGTGACAGCAGAGCCACAGCAGATTCCTCCCCACCTTTCATTTCATTTAAATATTTATATTTCCTATCAATATTGTATTTTCATATAAATATTATATATCATGGAACTTATATTAGTAAGTTATCATTGAACTTATTGATGTAATTAATATTTTGCTGTCTGGAATTACAGGATCAGAGTTTATATGCCTGAATTTATTGCCTCGGACAATAACTGAACCAAATCCAAAAGGAAGAATTATTTCATGTATTTAACTGTAGTTTCCTTGTTTTAAATTTAACACTCAACCTTTCTACTAAATTGCAATTAAATTATCTATATACCTATGTACACATTAATTATATAATGAGTTGAAACCAGTGAAAATCAATTAATTTGTTTTCCCTCAAAATGTGGAAGGAGAGTAGTGCAAGTCTAAGGTCTCTGAGGTTGCAATAATTTATATTAACTTGGAATATGTATTTCAGAGTGTTAAAAACATTGATGTGAATGTCTTTACGTGTGCATCTGTCATTTTAAGCGGCTTCAAAAGGTTTTGAAAATAAATATTTAGCTATTAAATATTTAGTTTTATATATTTATAAATATGTATTTATATATTTCAGTTATAGCTCCAGTTACAAAAGGAAATTAATGAAAATTAAGTTTAACGTGTAAAAATAAAGGTTAGAATTTTTTTTCTGGAAAAGGAATAAAATTGGAAAAAAGCATTTGCTAATGAAGTGGTTTATTTTAGGCTCCTATATGCTGGTAACTAATTCAAACAATTTCTTTTTCTTTGACTTCAAGGAAAAGCTGTTTTAAAATTAAAATTTTGTCGCTGACCTGAAAAAGTGAAACATTTGTTCATTTCTAACCAGATACAAAACCCACTGAGAATATTTTGGTTTTTCCTTTTGTCTTCCTTCCCACCTTAGCATGGGGCATTTTCAGTAGTGAGTAACGAGGAGTCCTTGGTTCACATTAATTCAGTTTTAGCCCAGTACTTCATATGTAATGCTGTTTTTCTTCAATATTATCATCCTTTTTTTGTAATTAATTCAATTTTATCCCAGTATTTCATACGTAATGCTAGTTTTCTTCATTATCATCTTTATTTGTCATTAATTAATTTTATCCCAATATTTCATACATAATGCTGTTTCCTTCAATATTATCATTTTTTTGTAATCAATTTCAGTTTTATCCCAATATTTCATATATAATGCTGTTTTCTTCAATATTATATTTTTTTTGTAATCAATTCAGTTTTATCCCAATATTTCATATATAATGCTGTTTTCTTCAATATTATATTTTTTTTGTAATCAATTCAGTTTTATCCCAATATTTCATATATAATGCTGTTTTCTTCAATATTATATTTTTTTGTAATCAGTTTTATTCCAGTATTTCATACATAATTCCATTTTTCTTCAATAATACCATCTTATTTCTGTAATTAATTTAGTTTTATCCCAGTATTTCATACATAATTCCATTTTTCTTCAATAATACCATCTTATTTCTGTAATTAATTTAGTTTTATCCCAGTATTTCATACATAATTCCATTTTTCTTCAATAATACCATCTTTATTTTTGTAATTAATCTAGTTTTATCCCAGTATTTCACACACAGTGCTGTTTTAGCTCAATATTATAATTTTTTCTCCCTTTTTTCTCCCTGAAAGGCGAAGGGTGCTGGCGATTTCTGATGGGATTGAGCACATTGGGAATCTCCGCTGGGAGCTCGCCCTGTGCCTCCTGGCTGCTTGGACTATCTGCTATTTCTGCATCTGGAAAGGGACCAAATCCACTGGAAAGGTGAGGCTGAAATTCCGTGCAGCAGCCTGGACGTGATGAGCTCCAAACCTGTGTTGGCATTAATATTTATTTCCATCAGAACAGGAGGATTTTGCATTGCTGTGAGGAGCTACACTCAGGGGTGTATAAATAGCAAAAGTAATTGTAATTAAGAGTTGGTTGTGCTTTGAATTTTTTTGTTCCTCTTGGTTTCGTGATTTGCTCGTTCCCTCGTTCTGTTAGGTGAGGCTGGGTGGTTTTGGTTTATTTTTGTTAATTTAGCAATGAGTTTTACTGGTCGGTCCTTGAACTCTGAAAGCAGATTGTGTTGATTTCTGCACACAAATCCTGCAAAATTTGGATTTTGTCCCGAACTGTCAGGAGTCAAAACTCTCAGTCCCACAAAAGAGTCACTGAGAGTTTTGGTGCACATAGGGAGAGAATTTAAACATACAGATGGAACACCAAGAGCACAGATAATGAAAGCACTCAGAGAGGGGGAAAATGATGGGGAGAAATAAAAGTATTTAGCACTTTTTGAGTGAATGCCCTCAGTACTGGGAGCAGGGAGAGGGAGCCATGGGATGGGGGAGAGGCTGCCCCTGGAGTAGTATCAAACACAGCTCTGAGTAGAATCTATGAATAATCAACCACACAGAGAGGAAAAGAGCCACAGATCTGGAGGGAGGATCTAAAAAAAGCTCTGGTTTCTCATGTTGGAGCTAAAGGAAACCAGGAAAAGACTGGTGGATTGAAACATTCCATTTTCAGTTGTTTCTTATATAGTTTGGGTTGTGGTTGGGGTTTTTTTTTGTTTGTTTGTTTGTTTGTTTCTGTTTTAGTGGCCTCCGCTTCGAAATAAAATATTTGAATTGTAAATTTTTTTTTTTTTTTTAAATTTAGGAAACGCCAGAGTGCAATTTTTCAGCTTTGTCAGCTGCACCCATCTCTCACGCTCTCAGCATTTTGGCTGCAGCTGATTGCTGATTCTGGGTGTGTTTGCCAACTGTGCCACTCAATCCTGTGCTGCATTTTCCATCCAGGGATTTGCACACACACACCCAGAGATTCCTGCAGCTCTGCTTCCATCGAGTCACTGCAGGGAAAGTGCTGAAAAAGCCTGTCTGGGGATGGGGAGAAGAATGGATGGTTTAAAGGAGGGAGAGGAGGGGGAAAATCCTAAAGAGAGGAACGTGGAGAAGCAGAAGTGACTTGAGGGAATGGCAAGATAAATCCAGGGAGGTGCACGAGTGCCTGGGAGCTGTCTGAGGGGCTGCAGCTGGCGGGGAAGAAATGAAACTGAGCTAAACTGATTTTTTTTTTCCATCAGAAGGGATGTCTGAGGATGGGGATCTGTTCTAGCATGGTTTAATGTGGCCCAGGGGTGCAGGGAAAGGCTCTGTGGCTGCAGGTGTGTGCACGCACGCCAGGCTGGGCCAAGTGCACCCACAAAAACAGCAGTGGGAGCAGTCCCAGGCTCACAGGGAGGGGCTGTAGTGACCTTGGAGAGGATTTATTCTACATTTCTGGAGTTTACATCCAGGATTTTATTGTTCTTCTGTTGTTCTTCCCTTCTTTCAGTTCATACCATTTCCCCAGAAACAGATCTTGTGCTCTGAAAGTGTTTAACCTGTCTTTTTCCTTCTTTTTCTTTTTCTTTTTCTTCTTCTTTTTCTTTTTTTCTTTTTCTTTTTCTTTTTCTTTTTCTTTTTCTTTTTCTTTTTCTTTTTCTCTTTTCCTTTTCCTTTTCCTTTTCCTTTTCCTTTTCCTTTTCCTTTTCCTTTTCCTTTTCCTTTTCCTTTTCCTTTTCCTTTTCCTTTTCCTTTTCCTTTTCCTTTTCCTTTTCCTTTTCCTTTTCCTTTTCCTTTTCCTTTTCCTTTTCCTTTTCCTTTTCCTTTTCCTTTTCCTTTTCCTTTTCCTTTTCCTTTTCCTTTTCCTTTTCCTTTTCCTTTTCCTTTTCCTTTTCCTTTTCCTTTTCCTTTTCCTTTTCCTTTTCCTTTTCCTTTTCCTTTTCCTTTTCCTTTTCCTTTTCCTTTTCCTTTTCCTTTTCCTTTTCCTTTTCCTTTTCCTTTTCCTTTTCCTTTTCCTTTTCCTTTTCCTTTTCCTTTTCCTTTTCCTTTTCCTTTTCCTTTTCCTTTTCCTTTTCCTTTTCCTTTTCCTTTTCCTTTTCCTTTTCCTTTTCCTTTTCCTTTTCCTTTTCCTTTTCCTTTTCCTTTTCCTTTTCCTTTTCCTTTTCCTTTTCCTTTTCCTTTTCCTTTTCCTTTTCCTTTTCCTTTTCCTTTTCCTTTTCCTTTTCCTTTTCCTTTTCCTTTTCCTTTTCCTTTTCCTTTTCCTTTTCCTTTTCCTTTTCCTTTTCCTTTTCCTTTTCCTTTTCCTTTTCCTTTTCCTTTTCCTTTTCCTTTTCCTTTTTTTCCTTTTCCTTTTTCTTTTCCTTTTTCTTTTCCCTTCTTTTTGTGACAGCTTAGCTAAACCCTCAGCTTTAGGTAGGTGGAATAAATTGTCTTTGATATTCGTTCAGTGTGATTTTGATAACCAGCTCTCTGATGAGGTCAGCCTGGGAGAGAGCAGCCTGTCTTGGCCACGTGAAATGGGATAATGATAAACTTTTCAACAAGCAGAAATAACTTCTTGTCTTGCAACAGAAGTGCAAAGAAAAGGGAATTAACACCCAGCATTCAGCTTTGTAGGGCTCAAGCTTAAAACGTTTAGATCAGGGTTCTGTAAGAGGCAGACTCACCAAATACTTGCACCATTTAAATCAGTTTGCCAAGAGCAGCTGTTCTGTTTCCAGAATCCTGAGGAATTCCTGAGGAATGGTAAATTCCCACATTTCCAGGAGACACTGTGGTATCCATGAATGTGCCTTTGCAGAGGGTCCATGGCTCTCAGTTAGGATGTGTCTTAGCTAATATTGATAATTTATTTTCCAGTTCTGTTCCTGTGCTGCAGGTTTTCTCCCCTGGGCATAAATGTGCTGTTTATTAATTTAATAATTTCAACATTCTCCCACTTGCCACTTTTTCCAGCCTAATCTCTGGAAATCTGGGCCATGTCCCTGCCTTCCCAGAGCAGGAAACTTCCCAGCTTCAAAACAAAGGCAGCACTCTGTTGTTGGGGATGCTACAAAGGAATTAAATGTTCTGAAATACAAATGGTGCAGCAGATTTCTGGGCTGCAGTTTCCATTTCCAATATAATGCCATTTCTAATATTCATATTTAAGCTCATCCAATCATAGGCCTTCCCACTAAATTGAATTTTTTATATGCCCCTTTCCAGGAAACGTTTAAAATTGACTTCCATGTTTTTTATTATAATAATATAAGAGTCTGTTAAATTTATGATATGCTTTAATTGGATTGAATCATTTCAATAAAAACCCCACATGTACTCCAACCAAAATCTTCCTGGAGTTTTATCACCTTTGGAACTTTTTCAAAGGGAGGTGTCTGTGGGACAGGATAGAGAGAAAGAGGACAGGGGAAACAGAGGTGAAATGGAGAAGGTAAGGAGAGGCTTCATCTCCACATATTTGTGCTTTGTGAAATATTCAGGAGGTTGGTTTACCCTTTTCCTCTTTTTTTACTCTGCATTCTAATGCATGGTGAAAAAAAGAATCCAAGCCTTAAAAGCTGTTATAAAATAACTCCCTCATTCTCCAAGCAGCACTACCACAGATCATGAATATTTAATATTTCAGGATATTAAATATATTAAGACTAACATAAAGTTTAACTCCAGAGGAAGTGCTTATTACACTGTTAACAGGATGTTCCAAACTTTTCCATTACTGTTCTTGAAATCCATCACTTTCTCACAAAGCATTTCCATTTTCCATTCCAACAGAGGTGAAATAGCAGAATAAATCCAGGTGATTCTGGCAGCTTTCAGGTGAAATGTATTTGTGCCTTTTCAAATCTTCTTGTCCTTACTTATTGAAGCTTTTCTCGCTCTGAATTACCCAATCTTAGATCTGAAGATATTCGCGTGCCAACTTTCATATTTTAAATGTTGCATATATGCAAAGTGTGGGGTCTTTTGATGAGAAACTCAAAATGAGAAGGAGAAAAATATGGCAATGCAATGTTACCATAATGGGATGTGTGTTGTGCATCTTGCTTGATAGGGTCTGATCTCCATCTCATGGAGAAGGGATTTCAGTAGCTCAGTGCTTCCAAAGATGAGGCAAGAACTGTCTGGAAGAGTGAAGAAAGTTAATTTTTTTAGCATTTAAATTCTCGTTCCAGTCTCTGATCATTAGGCTTGGTTCAGTATCTGATTTTTCCAAAATACTTTTGGTTGCTGGTTATGACCATTCCGAGTTTTTCTATGATGTACATAGACTTGCTGAGTCTCCCTAATTTTTTATCTTCCTATTTCATTAATGAAACATTCAGGTTGAAGAGAACCTGTTCTTTCATGTATCTTGATTATACATTTATTAATTTAACTACATGTCCTTGTGCTTTAAACTTTGAGGGAGCAACACCAGCAGTTGCCAATGTATTTTTCCTAAATTACTTGCTGAAGGCAGTAACCCTGATATTTTCCTTTTTATTTTTTATTTTCATGAGAGTTTTTGCAAACAAATCATTCCACTGAGCTCAGTCATGTTTCACTTGCAGCAGCTTCTGCCCAGTTCCTTTAGCAGGGAGGAGCCTGCTGCACTCAGAGTTATAGAAAAGCATTTTAATTCTTCTTTCCCACCCTTTCTTCTTTTTGGGTGCATCAACACATCCCTGTCTTGTGCTGATATTCCTGGGTTGAAACCCCAGCAGGGACTTGGGTTTATAAAATAGTTCAGGCTGGGAGGGACCTTGGAATGTCTCTGGAGCAGCCTCTTGGTTAAAGAAGGCTCAGCACTGAACTTGGAACTGTTGTGCTGGTGTTTGGCTGCATCTTAAAAACCTCCAGGGACAGAGATTGCTCATGTCTTGGGCAACTTCTTCCAGTGCTTCATTTCCTTCACCAGATGGGTCATTAATTGATTATTTCCTACATCAGGGTTCATTCCAATATTCAATTTTGTTAATGAATTATTTCATTTTTATTATCTCGTTACATTTCTGTTATCCAGCCCAGATCAAAGCCCATTTTTTGTATCATCTGTGTCGCTACAGAGCATGGCTTTGAGTGTCTCCAGTTATTGATGCACACAAACTGATTTGAAAAGACTTCTCTATTAATAATCTAAATTAATAGACTCAAGTTAAAAAATCATCCAGTTTTTCTGCCTGGATATCTCGAGTGGGAATGAGAGCTCATCAGCATTGATGTGCTTCAGCTTTCTGTGCTGTAGATGGGGAAGAGTTGAATCAAAAGCATTGAAAAAACCCCCACATTCTTGCTATCATTTTCAGTTTATTGATATTAGATCATTTTACCCCACCCACAGCATATTAATTAAACTCTAGATCAGGTTTTGTCATGTTATGACTCAACGCCAAGCCAGCATTTTCTGCTGAGAAGTGTTAAAAGAACATTGTTGTTCTTCCAGGATTTTGAGTATGAGAATATCACACTGATTGTATGAACATTGAGACCAATCTTCATATATTCTGAGTTTTTTGAAAGGGTTCTTGTTAATACCATGAAAATATTATTTTCCCAGAGCTAAACTCAAATAGTTCTCATGCAATGATTTTTACTTCTCCACCAGTTACTGGTTAATAAGAGATGAGAAATCCTTCTCATTGTGCAGAACCAGCTGCAAGAGAGAAAAACCTCCCAGGAATCCATTCCCCAACATTTTCAGGAACTAATCTACATACCACAATCACTGAATATTATTCTTTTTTATTCTGACTTCTGAATATTTTGATCCTTGCCTTTTCCTTGTGCTCAGTTCCCCGAATTTCCCCCTCATGCTGATGTTAGAACGTGTTCACTTTAAGCTGCCTCTCCACCTGATATATTTCAAAGCTGCCCCAGGAGCAGAGGCTCATAAATACGGAGGGTGATGGTGAGAGGTGGGAGCAGCAATGTCGTAGACCCAGAGATAAGAGGCTGGGATGTTCCAGCTAAAAGCTGTGCATGCTGCTCTAAGATAAATCTGCTTGGTTTTCCAGATCATAATCAAATTTGCAAAAGTCTCGCACGCTGTCTCATCAAGATTTTATCGTTTCTGTGGCTCTGTCTGTCACTTTTTACCCCTTTCCACTCTGCAGATTCTCCTCTGTTAACCACAGCCCAGAGAGCTCTGCTGGGAGGTTTTGCTGTAGAATATGAGAAAAAGCACTGAAGTAGCTCCTCTCTGCACATAAACACGAGCTAAGATGCTTGAATAAATAGTCCTGTGAGTCAAAATCTAAAATAACAGATAAAAGACTGCACAGGATCTCCTTTATGACTTTTCACCTGATTTATCACAGTGGATATTCACTGCATCTCTAAAAAGGACCCTGCTCAGTTTGCAGCTCCTGGTTGTAAACCCTCAGAAATGACCTGGCAACTTTCTTGGTGGTGTAGTGGTTGAATATAAACATAAAAGGGTGAGGGGCTCTGAGATTTTTCCTTGTCACCTTCATTGTTCATTGAAGTATTTCACTTTCCTCCACGACACCCCTGGAAAAGTTACAAGCCCCAGAGCAAAGCACAGAACTTTCTTTCCTCAAAGGAGCAGCTCTGCTGCTGTAGCTGCCACAAGAAGCAGGATTTTGGGTGGAATATGTGCAAGTGAGGGCATCATTTCTTGTTTTACTCTTATACTATTATTTTTTTTCTTTCTCCTGTGATTGTGCCAATTGCCTTAATCTGTAATGTTCTCCATAGGGTTCTGAAAGTTACATTTAACAAAACTGGTTAGATTCCATTCAGACCTCCAGGTTTTTCCTGGTTTGAGTGTTTTATTTAACCTTTCCATGCAGAACTTAGACCAGAGCCCTGTAAAGGCTCCTGAGTGCATTTAAAGCTGTGATCGATGTGAGGGGTTTGAGATGAACTTCATGAGGGAACTGGGGTTGTTCAGCCTGGGGAAAAGGAGGCTCAGGGGGGACCTTTTTGCTCTCTACATTTATCTGACAGGAGGGTGCAGCCAGCTGGGGTCGGGCTCTGCTCCCAGGGAACAAGGAACAGGAGGAGATGAAATGGCCTTGAGTCGCAGCAGGAGAGGTTTGGATTGGATTTTAGGACAAAGTTCTTCCCTGAAGGGGTGATGAGGTGTAGGAAGAGGCTCCCAGGCCAGTTTAATCACCATCCCTGGGAATGGTCCAAAGGCACATGGATGTGGCACGTGGGGACAGCGGTGGCTTTGGCAGTGCTGGGTTAAGGTGTCGGTGTTTAGGCAAACAGGACGGGGACTGGGACTGATGCTCCATGAGCTCTTTTAATTATTTTATCAATCTCACGGACAGGAGACGACACAAGCTCGCGTAGCCCCAGAATTCCAAAGAATTTCCTGGTTACAGACCATTCTTAAAGGTTTTTCAGCCAATGATATTCTTATAAAAATTACTGACAGTTCTCTTAACCAATCTCTAATAGTGCACCTCTGCTTGTTATAAACAATACCTGCTTGTTTTAAGCCTTGCACAGTATTCCATTATTCAGTTCAACTTTATCTATCTTACTGAGCATAATTTTTGCAACTCTAAGAGCTGTCTCAGTTGAACCTCGGAGCTTGAACCATTGTTTCAGTGTCCTTGCCTGTTATATACTTGTATCTTCTTGAAGTCCCTGTAGGCGAAGCTGATCTCTAAAAACTCTTTCCCTATAATTCTGAAACCTGCTTTTAATTCTCAGGCCCTAAAATCTTTTTACCTTTTCCTGTGTTTCCCACATTAAGGGTTGGACTCGATGACTTTTCCAACGTTAATGATTCTGGGATTCTCTGAGATTAATTCTGTAACTGCATGGCCACTGGCTTCTGCAATGCTGCACTGTTCCTCGCTCGTTAATTAGTGATCACTTTGATTAGCTGAGCTGAAGGCAGTGAAGGGCCAGTTAAGTGTCAGGACATTTTTGGAGGTCTATATTCATGATATCTATCAAAAAACCAGAGATAAAAGAGAACAGGTACAGCCTGTTTGCTGGGACATCTTGACACAGAATCCTGTTAACAATAACAGAAAAATGTCCTGAAAAGGGGTTTTGACCTTATTGTTAATCTGTGAATGTGATGGGCAGGAAGCAGTCACTGAAAACTGGACCATTTATGATGAATAAATGAGACGGCCAAGGAAATGTGCTAAAATATACTTAATCCACACCCACATTTTAAGCAGGGGTAACTAAAGGTAGAGAGCCCTGGTTTTTTTCACTTTATGGTGCTTTTGAGGACCAATTGTCCCAGGCTGCAGTTCTGATAAGACTGAATAATTCAATATAAAACAGACAGACAACTGAGCTGTTGGGAGTTTATTCTGACAAATTAAACCCTACTAAAATAAATAAATAAATAGAATAAGGCTGCGACTGTAGTTAACTTCTGGTTATAATTTATTTTTCATTTTTCTGTTGAGAAAAATCCCCAGAATTTTTTTTTTTTTTTGGAACCATTTAAAATGCAAAATGGGAGTTCTCAGGCCCTGACTGGCTGAGTGTGGTGTCACCTCTCACTACTCAACTCCACATATGCACCCAAAACTTGCTCCATTTTCATAGCTCTGCTCCCTCCTCCACCTGCATTTGCAGGGGAGCATGGGATGGTTTGTGGATGTTTTGCTGTACACGCCCAGAAAACTTCATTATCCAGATACAGAAAATTAATTTTGCACCCCCATGCACACTTCCAGCTCATATTTCCTTATATTTTGTGAATGATTTATGTCACTCTCAGAATTTTGAAGGTTTTCTCCTTTCTTTCCAAGGTTTGGTGGTTTTTTTTTGTCCTGGTTTGAATCTGGCTTTAGTGGCTTTGAAATCATCTACCACTCTATGGGCAGGTCTCAGCAGTGTTTGCATTTCTGACTGTGGGTAATTTTGATTTAATTGAGGGCCCAATTTCACAGCTCTCTCATAGCAGCACCTCTCCTGAGGTCAGAATTTCCAGCTGTGCAAAAATCACTGGCGTATGGACCTAAAATAAAAGAATGTGTTGATCTGCTGTAAAATCTGAGCAGAAAGAGAACTCGGTGTGTCGAGATGAATGCACGAGAGAAGGGGGAAATTTTCTGGGGTTAGGTTGTTTCTTTTCCTTGAGCAGCAAGACACTGCAAGGTACCCAGAGTGCTTGAAGACCCCAGACTCAGAAATGGGCTTTTCATACCTTTTCCCCATCATTTTCCCTGCCCTCCCCTCAGGAGTTAAGCCTTGCTTGCCAGCAGTTAAAGACTCAGTCACTGGTCCCGAAGAAAATTTATTTCTCAATAGCAGGCCATATAAAGGCCTTAATGGATTCAATGAGGCAGAAAGAAGGTGCAAAAAGGACAGAAAAAAAAAAATAAATAAGAGAAAGATGTGGGGAAGGAGGAAAAAAAAAATTAAAGAAAAAAAGAACTCGGGCCCATTGTAGGAGTGCAGGAAAAGGAACTGGGCAGCAACGATTGTATCTCCTGAAGTGTCTTTTGTTTTAGACTGAAGTAACAGCAAAGAATGGCCCTTCATGGTGAGGCTTTCACACTCTGGCCAAGGCTGATCTCTGTATTCAAAGGGGGAAAGTAGAACATCCATGAGATGCATGCAGAGTTCCTGCTCTCCGCCTCCTCTGTGTGAGGTTTCAACACTATTTTTTTTTTCCACACTCCTGTGCTCTGAGCATTTAAGGACAGCTTGGGTTTGTTAAAAAAAAATAGATTTTTTGTGCTTCTCTCGTTGGTTTTCCTGACTTTCTGTTTGACGGCTGGGGAAAGTATGAAATGGTAAAGTTCCATCAAAATCGTGTCCTCATGGTTTCAGCCCTTCCCAGCTGCACCTTAGGGGGGAAATCCACTTTTGTGTGAATATTTAGAGTGGATCTAAGCCCTGGTCCACAGCTGAGGAGAGTGGAAAGTGTTTCAGTGCACTGAGGGACAGCTCAGGGCACATGCAGGTGTGAGAGGTTTCGGGCACAGAAATCACCTGCTCTGTCAACTCAAAGTAAGAAAAAGCAGAGGGGATAAGGAGGAGCAGAGGGTGGAAGGCCAGCTGTGATGTTTGCTGTAGTGATGCAGGGAAAATTGTTGCAAAATTAAAGGGAAAGCTCAAAGGCAACAGATTAAAACAGGCATCTCTGTAGGAAAAATGCACTGGCTGGCTAAAGGTAACAAATAAAGGTTATTTTTTCCCATTGAGGTTACCGGGAACTTTTAGCTCATTATCAAAAATACACTGACCCAACAAAGAGACTTCAGAAACGTGATAGTCCCACTCATTTATTCCCAGATGATCTCTCCATGGTTCATTTCTCCTCTCACAGAACCCACCCTTCCTTAGCAGTTCTCTTCCCCCTCACCCTGTAACCAGTGAGCAATGCCCAGCAGCAGAGCATCCAACAGGAGCCAAAATATAAACTGCCCTGTTTATTATCATTGTTGATGCACGTGTCAGGGCTAAAATATTATCCCTCCAAGTGCATGGCACTGCTGCTGGCTGGGATTTACAACTGAGGGTTTCTCAAAGCTGCTTTTCCCAAAATTCTGTGGTTGCCATGTCCTGGTCTCTGTGTGTGCACAGAATTTCTGCAGAGAAATTGCAGTGAATATCGCTTCTCCTGATTCTTGTTTTGTGTGTTTTGAATATTATTCACACCTTTTCCTCTGCAGGAACACACAGGGCATCTCCTTGGTCCCTCAGTTTGGATACACAAACATTTTTAGCTCTGACTTTGCTAATGCTGCTCCAATTCCCTATTTCTTCTCAGGAAGGAGAATAGCTACAGTCCCCTATTCTCACACAGGTAGTTTGTCCTCAGCCCCTGCTAATTTATCCAGCTTCAAGACTGGCTCATTACTTGCAGTTCGGAAGCAGTTTTAGGTATCCATCCCCATGGCACCGTATGCCAAGGTTATATTAAATCAAATTCCTGCCGGTGGGAAGGCAGCCTCTGCTTTCTGCAGCCAGCAAAGTCCAGATTTCTGGCTTTATCTACAATGTGAAGATGACTTTGTGGGACAAGTTTTGTTTACAAGGCTGTTCTTGTGAGATTTACAAACTGGAATTCTGTATCCCACCCCCGAGTCAGCTCCCGTGGCTCAGATCCAAGCTCACTCCCAGGAATGGCAGAGCCTAATGAAATAAATTGCCACACGAGCAACAAAGGCAGCTTCAGGCAGCTGCTGGTGCTGGGCTGGTAACTAAAAACACATCCCCAGGACTGAGTTGGCTGCCATACACCTGCTATTCACTGCTGCTGCTGAAAAAAACTCGTGTGGTTCAGAAAAGAAAGGAAGAAACTCAAAACATCCTGTGAAGCTTGATTGTGTCGTGGAAAGTAGACGCTTTAGACAATTAGTAGATAGATGTGTTGTAGAAAGTGTGAGACTCTGCTCTTAATTAGCTGTAATAAAAAATTCTGGGTTCTTTGCTGTGGGTATAAAATATATTTGTTGTGGAGAGGGATAACTCCCACGGTTGAGGTCAGTGAGGATTTTGGTGGTTTGGTTTGTGTGCCCCTCGTTCCTGGAGCGCCGTTCCGAGGTTGGAATCTCGGTGTGCCAGGTGTGGGATGAGCACGGGGAGAGGTCTCTGCTCCCCAGGGAGAGACCCTTTGCATCCACAGAGCAGCCACTCGGGGGTCTCTGCTGAGCTGAAGGGATGAAGGGAGAGCTGAGAGATCAAAGCACTTCCCTAAGAGAGAAAAATAAACCTGTGGCAGTCACACCCTCCCAAGCCACCCTGTGCTCCAGCCTAAGGCTTTCATCCTGTGATCCCTCTCTTTTTTCCTCTGCATCACGTCACCTTTTCTTCTCACGCTGAAAACCATGCTCAAACCCACAAATTAATTGCTGCCATGTCAGATTGGTGTCCTACAAGTCAGCCTGGAGGTGATTTAGCAGCTGCATTTAGAGGCTGCTCAGAGGGGAAGGTACAGAGCAATAAAGCCTCAATCAAGGTGTGACTGACTGCATTTAGAAGGGCTGGAGCAGCCACAGGGAAGGGGAATGTGGAGAATTGGGGTCGGGATGATAAGGATGCTTATTAGTTTGGGTGGTGAGGCTATTTATTAGACTTTTGTTATTATATTTAATGCTCCAGCAGTATTGCAAAGGCTTCACGGTGAATCCATCCCTCAGCTGTCACCATGGTGATAAGAGCTCGTGTTCCTCAGTGGCTGATAGGAATTGGGCTGTCATCCTGGGGGCAGACAAACACACACCTTTTCCCATACAAATGGTGAGCTCTTTGCTCTCCTACAAAGGTCCTGAGCTTCCCAATAGAATCACAGAATGGTTGTGGTTGGAAAGGACAAGGGAGTTCATGGAATCAGGGAATATCCTGAGCTGGAAGGGACCCACAGGGATCATGGATCCAGCTCCTGTCCCTCCACAGACACCCCAAAATCCCACCCTGGGCATCCCTGGGAGCAGTGTCCAAACACCCCTGGAGCTCTGGCAGCCTCGGGGCTGTGCCCATTCCCTGGGGAGCCTGGGCAGTGCCCAGCACCCTCTGGGGGAAGAACCTTTTCCTAAATCCCCATCCCAAACCTCCCCCGACACAGCTCCAGCCCTTCCCTGGGTCCTGTCCCTGCCCCAGAGAGCAGAGATTGGAGCTGCCCCTCCTCTGCCCCTCCTGAGGAAGCTGCAGCCCCTGGTGAGGTCTGACCCGTTTCCTTCAGTTCCACGATGACAAAAACCACCAAAAGAAAGAAGAGGTGTGGGTGAGCCATAGGGAAATCTTTGTCTGCCAGTTTACAAACCACTTTTCCCCCCAGGATTTACTGCACAAGATTAAATAGAAGCTTGGTGTCCAGAAAAGTGCAGAAGTGGCTGAAAGATTTAGAGATGGCCACCACCAAACCTGCAGGAGCGCTTGGAGGATTGGTAGAATAATTTTCAAAGAAAGTCTCAAATATATTTAGTTTTGGTGAAAAATTCCAGGGAAAATTCTTATTCCCATTGGATGAATGTTTTCTATTTTTAATATTTGCAATTATTTAAAATATTATGCATTTATTTGGTGACTTCTCAAAGGCTACCATTCCTAATTCCCTGCTTACCTCTTGGCCAGTCAAGGCCTGTAAGGTGATAGCAGACTTTGGTTGATATATTGACCTTTTCTGGCTGGCACATTTTATCTTTTGAGGCCACCTGAAGAAGGAGTTGTGTCTGGAAAACCTCCCCTGTAATCCTTCTGGTCACAGCATTGTTTCCACTTCCCAGACTCCATCCAGCAGTATTTTTTTCCTCAGTGCTGGTGTTCATTTGGGAGTGTGTTTTCGTGTTGTTTTTGTTTGTTTGTGGGGTTTTTTTTTAAATACAAGTGAGGAAAATCAAGGAGGACAAGGAAGGGATCTAAGCCAGAGATGATAAGGGATGTTCTGGTAAATCCCTATTTTACTGGAAAATGTTGATTCAGTGAAACATTTTCATCATCATTTTGGGGAATCTGATAATTCCATGAGGACAACACTCCTCCAGGAAACCCAGGTCCATGTTCTCTAGGAAGAGTCAGAGAGCAAACAAACCCTGGCTCAGGAGAATGAGTTGGCCAAAAATTCTGAGTCCATTCCAATGAGCATTTAAGATCTTACACATTTTGGGGTGACAAGAAAAATCACCTTCTACCCTGTTCTGACCTTTGCATCTCCATCTGCTTTAGGTTCAACATTTTTAGGGTGGGTCAGGACCTAAGGAGTGAGAGCTGGAAGGTCTGTCTAGAACAACAAAAAAATCCCAATTCACGTAGTGCCTTATTGAATCCCCATTTCTGCCTGTGTAAAATCAGTTACACAACTGGAAATTCAGGTGCTACTGTGGGATAATTCTGACCCCCTGTAAATTATTTTCACAGAAATGGAGTTGTCATGAGGAACAGTCATCCCATATTAAACTTTTTTTGAGCAAAATGCAAGCTTCTGGGTGTATATGTAACTCATAATACCTGGTTTGTCTCTGAAAGTAAACTGAAAGCACAGAGAAGTCTGAAAATCCTGGAAGGTTCTGGAAAGGAACAGCTTTATTTTATAAAAGCCTGAACATTTCCATTTTACAAAATGGAAAAAAAAAAACCCCAACCCTCAGTTGATTAATTAGTCCTAATTTATATTTAAAATTCTTCCTGACTGATTTTTAAAGTTGACTTTTACTTGATTAAATAGCAGTCTTTAATTCTGAGATATTTGTGGCTCTGCAAATTCCCTCCTTGATGGGAGCTCTACATAAACACTTTGCTTGCTGTGATGAGCTCAGTCAAGGTGCTGAAATTTGCTTCCTCCCCATCAGTCCTCCTCTCCCTGCCCACAACCAGAGGGCATCTCTTCCTCTTGGTGCACTTGAAAGTTAAACAAAAAATCACATTATTGTTACAGGATGCTGTTATTTCACTGGTTTATCACCACTGTTTATGGTGGAGATAAAATAATAAACTTCAATCAATGGTCTTTTCTGGGTAAAAACCAGAAAAAACCAGAAAAAACCAGAAAAAACCAAAACACCCTCTGCTTTCAAAGAAAAAACCTCCAACAAACACATTCCAGGTGCCAGGGACAATAACACCGTGATTTTAGCACTGAAAATCTGCTTTTGTATTCCACTGGGAGAGCTGTGTGTGTTGGCCAAATCGTAGCGCTCCTTTTCCCAAAGGTTCCCTGCAACTTTCTGCGTTTGAGAAAATTCCACCACAGACCTTCCCCTGCCTCCCAGAGCTATTTTGGGCACGCTGTGTTTACAACTGTTGGGATTTTTGCATGAGCAGTGTGGTGACAGCACATTAACAACGTGAGGGGGACACTTTCCAACAAGTGGGGAGCAGAGTCTTGGCCGTGTTGGTGTCGAGGATTGGTGCAGCCGTCACTTTTTTCATCAACACAACTCCTCTAGGAGCAGCTGGTGAGAGGAGGATTAATGTTGAGTGTGGAAAATATAAATTTGGAGTCTGAGGATGCACTGGGAGGAGGCACTGAGCTCCTGAGATTTCTCTGAGTTGTATTTACTGTAGATATTTGTCTGTGAAATAGATAAATGCCCTCGTTCTTTGGCGTTTAACGACAGCAAAAAATGTAATAACGTTAATGAAACATTTCCAACAGTCTCTCAGTTTTTAGCTCAGGTTGATCCTCGTTTAGTGTGGATTCAACTGTGAACATTTAAAAACACTTCAGAGCAGTCACCGAAAACCACTCTGCACTGATTTGTACAACGTGTAAATTTTACTGTGAATTTGGTACTCTGAACTTGACCAAGGCCTGTTCAGGCTGTGAGGAATCCTTGAAATAAAAGGAACTGTGACCTAAAGACATTATTCCAGGACCCAGCTCATTATTTATGATCACTTCCCGCTTTTTTAGAAGCTGTTGGCACATTATTTATCATCGATTAGGTCATTATTAAGCTGTGCATGTATCAAGAATTAATCTGGTCATCTGCATTTGCCATTATATATGTATTTTTAAGAATTCCTAATTCACAGATTTATTTGCTGTTATTATTTATTTATTTTTAATTTAATTTTGTATAGTCTTTAAATGCAGGTGCTCCCATAAATGATTGCAAGAATGGGATAAAATTAATTTCCTACATTTTAGATGGGCACTTTTGTGTGTTCTGGTCACCACGACTGGGATTTTTGGATATGGATGCATAATCTGTTCTTGGGAGTCTCACAAATGAACGTTTTGGGGCAGGATCTGCTAATTAGAGAATTTTTACTCAAATACAAGGAAGTCCATCTTTACATTAGCTCCAGACAGTACATTGATTATTTTTTTTTATTAAATAGGAGGTCTGTTGACCTCATCCAAAGCACCACCAAGCCTGAAGAGCAATTTTAGCAGAAAGAAGACAGATCTTGATTGTAAAGCTCCTGGGCAGTCTGGAAACAAACCCAGCTGTTGGAATCAGCTGGGAAATAGCACATATTTAGAAAACTCGGTGCTGCTTAAGGAATATTTATGGGGAGAAGCAGCTCATCATGGAAGTGAATTGTTCACTCAGCTCAGCTGGGAAAATGAGCTGCTGCTGTGCATGGATATTGTCTGCCCTTGGTGCTTCCTCATTGTTTTCTAATTTTAGCTGCATTCCTGGGTTTCTAACAGAGAACTTTCTTCCCTTTCTTTTGGCACTTTTGACTACAGGCAGGCAGTTTTTTGAACAGAGAATATCTGAAATGGAATTTGGGAAGTGCTGAGAAGTGTATAAAGTCAGACCCAATGTAAAGAATAATTCTTGCTGCAAGAAAAAATATGGAAAATAGTTTTTTTCACCCATTTTTAATGCGGGATTAAGGCTTCTAAATAACAACTTTGGCTTGTTAAAGCATTCTTCATTCAAGAGAGATCTCCCTTCCACCCATTCAGTCAAAAGAATGCCAAACCAAAATTAAACAGAACGTTTTGGGTGGTTTTTTTTAATGGACTCAATGAATTTTGGAGTGAAGTTTTCATTTTACTGTGAAGGAAACTGTTCCAGTGTGACTCAGGCTTTCATTTATTTATTTATTGCCTCCACCACCACGTGGAAAAAAACTGGGACTTGCAGAGCTCTGCCAGGTAGAGATTTTTCTGTGTCCCAGGCAATGACCTCGGTGTGATGCGGTGCTGGAAGTGTTTATT
This sequence comes from Falcunculus frontatus, assembly GCA_013398115.1. Lineage (NCBI taxonomy): Eukaryota > Metazoa > Chordata > Aves > Passeriformes > Falcunculus > Falcunculus frontatus. The sequence continues at coordinate 109,513 of VZRV01004999.1, read as the reverse complement.
CCTCTCTGCTGTTATTATTTCATGTGGAATCTTTTGCTTCCTGAGGTCGCTCAGGTTCTCGCATCCCTTCACCGAGTGTCCTCTCCTGGCCCCTCTTTTCTGGCTCCTCTCACTGAATTTTCATTCCCAGCGACTTTTTCCTCTTTGATACTTATTTTTCAGTGCTCAAATCTCATTAAATTTTCTTAAATCGGGGTTTGAATTCTCTTCTGCTCAGAGTGAAGCTGTCTGCACTCACACATGACTCAGTGGTAATTCAGAAGGAATTCTGCAGTTTGTAGGCAATCTGGTGAAGGATGGTTTACTGGAATTGTTCTGGAACATGATTCCCTCTGTGGATAAACAAAGATGACAAACAGAAGATGATGGTGAATAAATCCATAAAACACAGGGAGGAAATTGAAATATCAGCCATTTTGATGAGTCTAACCCCCTCCCCTCATCCCAATTATACAAATCCACTCACCTGGTGTTCTGTTGGGTTTTTGCTTTAATTTCCTTTCCTGCATGCGAAATTTTAGCTCTAAAATGCAGGTGGACCTCGAATGTTTTCCCCCTTTTGACATGCTTTTAGAAACCTTGTGAATCATTCCTTTACATCATTTTATACCCTTTTTCTTGTAAATCTAATTAATGTGGAAAATCTCTCTTTTCAGCTGTCACCTGTAGCTCCGTAGATGGTGTAGAGTCAGATTAAGCAAAAGCCTTTTTTCCAAACAATACTGCATGGAATATTTCACACCATACCACGGCAGCTGAAAACTAAAATCATTTATAGCGTTTATCATCTGCTGGTACCATCTAGAAAATCAGAATTTGCGAAACTGGCAAATATTGGTGAGGCCAAGTCTGGGGTGAACTGTGGCTTGTGGGACAATTTAAATAATTTTGATGGCAATCCTGCCCAAATTGGTGGTTCCTGGGTGTGTCTGCTCAGACAGCAGAGCTGCCAATAAGGCAGGGGCACAATAATTATATTTCTATAATATGCCTTTCTGCATAAAAACTGTAAAGTAACATAAAAATTACTCTCTTCCCTCTCACATCACTCAGTGGAATTTTGGTTCCTGAGCAGTTTCTCCACACAGGAGTGTAGTGCAGTGTGGGCGTAGTTGGGGGTTTCACTCTGGTTCTCTGTGCTCGTGGTTCCAAATAAATAAATGAATAAATAGGTTAGATGGCACCAGGATGAAAACACTCAGTGAAAAATAAGGGTGAGCAGGGCACATGGGCAGGTCTGATTTCCCAAAAACACTTCAATAGTGAGTTCTGGCAAGTCTCTGGCAATTCCTGCGTTGATATTCCTGGTGTTTACAGCCCAATGGAGCAACAGAGGATTTTGGGGGACAGGGATTAACAATCCAGAAGTTTTCTGAAGCATCCACAGCAATTTTAACCCATTTATAAAACGAAGTTGGTTCATTATAGTGCAAAAGAGCTTGAACATTGCAGCTTGCAGGGGAGAATTCCAGCAACTTCCTGGCCTCCAAGTCATATTTTGTTCAGGAATTCTGGTTCTGTGCTCTCAGCAAGAGCCAGGCAAAGGAGGGAATTTCTCTGCTTCATGCTGCTGTGAGGATGTGTGTGAAACTCAGACTGGTGTGTCCTGTAGAAGAGAGAAATCTGATTTGGGGCTTTGATTTTTCCGTGGGTTTGGGGTTCAGTTCACTGCATGGGAATCTTCCTCCTTATTCTCAGCAGGGTTATCCTGAATTTCTTATCCTCTCAAGGCAATCCCCCTCTCCCTGCAGCATGATCTGGCTGGAGTGGTCAGAAAAACACCTTTTCATGTAGGGCAAGAAGTTCAGCAGTCCCAGGGGACAAATTGGAACACATTTGGCACACATTTGTGCTTTTAAAATATTTAGGTGTGGAAAGATGAAACTGAAATCTAGTTCAGTTCTCAAAATCTTTATGGTGCCTCACTCATGAAATCATTTCATAGGTACCTAGATATGGAGATATTAACCTTGAGTGACATCTAAGCCCCTTTAAGGTTTTGGTATTTAAATTTCCAGTACTTGGTCCTCAACTTATTTCCTGTTCTTTGATACTTAAAGCTCATGGCAGTCAATAAAATATCCATCCTCAGGATTTTTGGTTCCAATGTACTTTCAGTGAAGCACCCAAGTATAGTTCAGAGTTGTTGGGTGCATTTCCACCTACTTGCATGTCTAAAATGTCTAATTTTTTCTTTCAACCACATTGTAAGAGAACTTGGTGCAAAAACTCTCCTGCCAGAAATTTTTATTTTGTTTCCAACTGCTTAAACATTGGCATGGCTCTGACAAGGGTTTAAAAAAAGCATTTTGAGCATTGGGATGCAAATTAACATACCAAGCAATTAAAGTCAATTAAAACAGGATGCAGAGTAATTAGAAACAGTTGTGTTCACATTGATATTCAGAGAGGTTCGATGCTTTGAAAGAAAAGAAAACAATTCAGGAAACTTTTCATGCCCACAGATGTGATGGTGATGCTAATAATGGCACTGATTCCTAAATTCCCCATCCTGCCTCACCTCAGGAGCTCTTGGGAAGGGGGAGAAAATGGGAATTGATGTCTCTGTCCTGACAAAGTGCATTTACCTGTTGAAGCAAAGGAGAAGCTGGAGCTTTGCAGCCCCAGGAGTGGTGTGAGCACTAACACAGATCAATTATCAGCAGTGGGCTGGGGAAGGGGGGGATCTTTCCTTCTTTCCCACTCCTGCTTCCTTGGTGTCCCATTCCTTGTGGTTCTGGATATCTGCACTGGTGTTTATTGCCAGAAATCCTGAGCCAGTGGTGCTCTGTTTATACCCCTGCAAGGCAACCAGAGAGCAGGGAGACTCCTCGTGAGGCAGAATTGCCCTGATGGCCAAAAAATTTGTTGGAGGTTGTGGCTCCAGTCCTTGCTGCTGTGGGGTTGCACAGATCCCTTTACCTGGCCTCTCTTGGCTGCAGAGGTGAATGGTTTTGGCTCTTGCTTGATGGAGCTGAGAGAGGAAATCCTCCCAACACGACCTGGGAAGGAATCTGCCTCTGCCAGCTCACAGTGTTTGCTCAGGTGGGACGTTCCAAGGCAGCGGTGGGATGTGCAGGAAGCAGGGGATGTGCAGGAATCAGGGGATGTGCAGGAAGCAGGGGATGTGCAGGAATCAGGGGATGTGCAGGAAGCAGGGGATGTGGTGCAGAGCAGGGCAGAGAGGGAAGGAAATGCAAGGAAACATTACAGATATTCGGGTGCAGGACTTTCAGTGCCATCACATGGATGTGCCTGCTGACCGCCCTTTTTTAAATGCAGCTATGGATTTAAAACAAGGAGAAAAAAATAGCTGGCAAAGAACTAAATAAATGAAAAGCATTATCTGGCTACTCCATCCTTTCTTTAAGGCTCAGAGCAGGATCGTGTCCATCCCAAGTGTTTATTTTTTAGTTCTCATCAGCTGCTGGTCCTTTTTTATTCAAAAACTAAATGTGGAGAGGCGAGGTCTATTTGAACTCAGCCAGTTATAGCTGTTTGCATTCCCACTAATAGTCAACAAATGTAAGCACTGGGATAAAAATTCCCATTTTGAATTGTATTGACCTAGGAATTCATCAGTTCAGGCATTTGGGGCCTACGGGAATAGAATGGTGGTCTCCTTTTCCTGGGAAATTCAAGTTCCTCCATATTTGAGTGCACCTGATGAGGCACATGAGATCATTTAATGTTTGGGGTTAAATACTTGAAATCAAAATTCAGTTCATTAATTACAAAAAACATGTTTGAGAATCCTTTCATAGGTCCATTCTTTGATGTATGCCTTACATTTATATCGGAGACAGATATTGGACTCCTGAGTTTAAAATGCGTCTTTTTTGAGGTTGTATTTTTCACCAAAGGATTTTTTTTTCCATTCTTGCAGCTTAACTAATTTGGACTGGTGCAACAGAGATGTAAGAATAACACCTCACGTTAGAATGGTTACAGCCACTCAGCACAGGTGGAAATGGCCACAGGGAATTAGAGAGAGTTAAATTTCAGGTGGTTATCACATAAAGAAGATGTTTCTAGTGCCATGGAATTTATCATTGAATCCTTCTCTGAGTTTGAATTGCCCTGTGCTGCTCTCAGGTTTGGGGCTGTAAAACAGGACCAATGCTGATCCATTTTTCCCTTGGAAAACGTGACTTCTTGCAGGTTTCCTGTTGCTTCCCATGCAGAGAACAAACTTATTTCTGAAAAAGACAAATAAGTGCGGCCATGTATGTGAAAACACAAACTGCTGGGGTTCAGCACCTCAGAAATCTTGCCTGAAGGTGCTTTGTTTGTTCTCTGTCAAATCCCAAGGAGATAAGGGTGGAACTCAACCTTTGGGCTTGATGAAATGTTTATTCCTGAAGTACAAACATGCAGGCAGAGCAGCCTGAAGAGAAATCCCTTTAGTAATTATGGGGTGACTGAGAATCCATAGCACATATTGTTATATTATTATTTTTGTTATATTATTATTTATTATATATAGTATTATATTATATGACTATTATATTAATAATTATAATAATATAATTAATAGTTATAATAATATAATAATTATTATATTAACATAATTATCATATGTATATTATATTGTTATATTGTATCCTGATATTGTATTGTTATATTGCATTGCTGTATTGTATTGTTATATTGTATTGTGATATTGTATTGTTATATTACATTTTAATAATATCTAGAATTAATTACTTGTTATCACGAGTACCTATGTTTGGAAATAATACACTTACAGAGAACTTCCCAATCTCTATAAAAAAGTCCTGACCCCTCCCACAAAACCTAAAGGGTTTAGCAGGGAATTTATGGTTGGAGGACAAAAATCACCCACACGAACAAAGGCATCCAAAGCGCTTTTCCTCCAGTGGATGTGAAAATGAGGTGGTTTTGCTGCAGCTGGAAGGAAATCCTTTTTTGATGTTTATTTCCTCCTGCAGGTCGTGTATGTGACAGCCACGTTCCCCTACATCATGCTGATGATCCTCCTGATCCGGGGGGTGACGTTACCCGGCGCTTCCGAGGGGATCAAATTCTACCTTTATCCCGACATCTCCCGGCTCTCTGACCCACAGGTAGGACCATGGGCTGCGTATTTATTTGCCTCTCTGACTGGGAAAAACTGCAAGAGATCCTTGGTTTTGAAGCCTGAATACAGGTGACTGCTGGGGAGCTGTTCCTTGTCGGGGTTCTGGAATTGGGGATCGGGCTGTAAAGCCATCCTGTGTGTTGGAAAAGATTGGTTTTTTAATTGGAAAGTAGTTTTGTTGATAAATGAGGATTTTCAGAACCAGCTGCAGTTGGTGCTTCTGATGCTGAGGGACAAGAGCATTGCCACCAGTTCAATTGGAACAAATTTCACTGGGATTTAGCCATTTTTTGGTTCTTTGCTTGTTCCAAATCTAAATCCCAGGCAGAATTAACAGAGAAATTATTCATTCAGGTGACTGGTGTCTGTATAGCAGAATATGCAACCGAGGAGGAACAAAATGCTCAAACCAGGAGCTCCTCCTGTTTTGTTGTTTCCAGAGTAGAGTAGAACATGGAAATAATGGATTAAGTTGTTTGGTTTTTGCCCAGTGACAGATGAGTACATTAAAACAGTTATTGGACATCATTTGTGTGATATTGAAGGGGAAAAATGACACAATCTCTATAGAACCTGACAGGTTGCAGACAGCATTTTACTGATCTGCTTTGGCACGGTAAAAGACATTATACAGTGTTTCTCCTGAGGCTATTACATTATTAAATGGCTCCTGAGAAGGAGACAGAAAGCAATTTGGGAATATTTGTCAAAAGGAATTTTTTTTAATCTGCTTACTGAAGATGTGTCAGCATAATTTTTTTAAATCTCTGCTTACTTTAAACATTGCATTTTGTTGCAAAAGACAATAGAGGGGCTCCTTCAGGTAATTTCCTTGAGGCACCTGAAATATCTGTGACTTTTGCTTTAAACAAGTGGTATTCCAACAGAAAAAAAAAACAGAAAGAAAAAGATTCATTTAAAAGACTGAAAATTTTGGATGAAAAATTGATCACGTTGTGTCTTTTGGACTTGATAATGTTTGTGTTGTTGTGTGTCAGCGTGGATGGAAAGGGAAAGGGCTGTGGAAGTGGTGTCAGTGCCTGCTGTGGAATTCCAACTGCACCTTGCTCAGAGGTGGCCTCGGGTCACCTGAGAAACGAGCCCTGGAACAGAGGGAAAACCAGGATTCTCTGGCACATTCCCAGATATTTGTTTCCACCTTACAGTAGGGCAAACTCCACTGGGCTCTGCTCCACCTGCACCTTCTGGGAGGAGTCATGGCATGGTTGGGGTTGGAAGGGACCCTACAGATCATCCAGTGCCACCCCTGCCATGGGCACGGACACCTTCCACTGTCCCAGGCTGCTCCAAGCCCCGTCCAACCTGGCCTTGGACACTTCCAGGGATCCAGGGGCATCCACAGCTTGTCTGGGCACCCTGTGCCAGGGCCTCCCCACCCTCCCAGGAAAGATTTTCTTCCCAATAACCAATCTAAAGGTACTGTCTGTCAATGTGAAGCCATTCCCCCTTGTCCTGTCCCTCCATCCCTTGTAAAAAGTCTCTCTCCATCTTTCCTGTAGCTCCTTCAGGTCCTGGAAGGCCAAAATTGGGTCACCCCAAAGCTTCTCTTCTCCAGGCCGAGCAATCCCAGCTCTCCCAGCCTCTCCTTGTAGGAGAACTGAACTCCTCATATGTGCAGGGGTCGGTCCTGCTGCTTCAGTGCTGGTTCCTTCCCTTGCCCAGGGCTTTTCTAGAGGCTGCTAACAGGATTTTGCCCTGCGTGTGGATTTTCCACGTGCCACTGACGCCCTTGCTCGTGTTTGTCATTGAGGGAGGGCACGCCAGCTTAAGGGACATTATTGCCAGCTTAAGGGACATTATTGCCAGCTTAAGGGACATTATTGCCAGCTCCCAAGAGGGTTTACATGCCTATTTACTCTCCTGTTGCCACTTGTTAAGAAATACGTCGTTGTCATGACAATTTGCAAAGCCCACGGCGTTGGTGGGAGCAGCGTTGGAGGCACAAAGCCCTGGAGACACGTGGGGTGTGTCTGTGTGTCTGTCTGTCCCTTTTGGGAACGCTCAGTGCGTGCTCCAAGGAGCCAATTCCTCCTCAGGTAGAGGGAGGCTTTCACTGAGGAGTTGTTGTTCTTCAGTTGTGTTTTAAACACCGTTTGGTAGAAAGGAGATGGAGTGAGATGTGCCATACCAGGGATGGTGAGCACCAAAGCAGATAATTGAGTTTTAGTACTCATCGGTTTTGGAGAATTATTGTTGTGTTGAAAAAAGTGCTGCTCCTTTGAAATGAAAATATTTTGTTCGGAATAATTAATTCAATACTTGAAGAAAGCTTCCAGAGTAATGGGTGCAATCTCTAGTCACTTTTCAAGAAACAGGGGAAGCTCGGCTCTTCAGGCTTAAAAATAGAATTTGGCACAACTAGTTTTATTTTAAAAGTAGCCTTTGGTCCAGCTTCAGTGCAACTTTTGATGGTGATAAAATAGATACGGAGGCATTTTCCATTTTATGGAAATGTAGAATTTAACGTTCAAACCCACAAATATTTGGACAACCCTGCCCCACTCCATAAAACTCTTGTCAAGTGGTTCTAGAGCTTTCTGCCAAGGAGCACAACTGGAACTACCTGGAGATTCGTGCTTCCAGTTTCCATGTTTACTCATTTCTCTGGATTTACTCCCCACTGCCAAAGCATAAATCACGTGTACCAGCAGAATTTGTTTTCCTCTTCAGTTGCAGGCCTGTTTGCATAATATTTCAGGGAGGGTGCTGGGTCTGCATTAGTAGAGAGGTATTTGAACCCCACAGCCAGCTATGTTTACTGGGGATTAAACAAATTAAGTTTCTCTTCAAGGCTCACTTTAGTTTGAAGTCCTCGACTCCTTTGTTTTTTGTGCAATTTGCATTCCACGGTGGGTTAAAGCTTTGTGAGCAGCTATTCATCTTTGCAGCTCCTCGCAGCCTCCAAGGGCCGTGCTCTCCATTTCATTTTTTATATTCTATCTTTCCAGCAGCCCAATCCTCTCACTCTGAAAATGCCATCTTTTGTCCAGAGCATGTGTAAAGCTCATACCAATCACTTTGTGTAGCAGCAGTGGAAGCTGGAACAGAGTCTGGGGCTCTGTTTAAGCCTCAGAAATGTTTTGCTTCATCAACAAAAAAGGTCTCAATAATCTTCATGCTCAAATTGGCTTGAAATACATCCCTCTGCCCTAATCTGGGAGATACAGGTGCTGTTTATAGCTTAAAGAAGGGATCTTTCCTGAGTTATAGCTCGCACAAAAGCAGTGCTGCAGCCAGTTAATGGGATTGTTCTGGGGTTTGTGTGCAAGCCTGACTCGGGGTATGGCTCTGGCTGTCCCTCGACAGATTTAAGGCACTCAGTGGGTGATTGTACTCGTGTGTGGTGCTCGCTGAGCCTTTTTGGGGAGAACATTTGGTGCTTTGTAAGGGGATTTTGCAAACATTTGTGCGTGGAAGAAGTGAAGCAGGCGAGGGAGTGGTGGATGTCGCAGTTTGAAGGATCAGGAAGGAATGTTATGGATAATGACATGGAAAAACACACATCAGTTTAACCCCTGCTGTAGCAGTGGATGGTCAAAAAGGGGAGGAAAATAAGAATAAAGCCTTGTTTGGTGTATGTTTGTATGCAAAAAATTTGCCAGGCTGCTGGTTTTTTTAATTATAAAAATATGAATTGTTTTGATGAACATATTCACAAGAGCATCTATCAACACAGAATTTCACACTCCTCTGGACAACCATATTCCAAAATTTTGGAGAAATTTCCATTTCCATGTGGAAAGAATACAGGTTGTACCTTATCTCTGATAGACTCTCACGTGAATGTTGAGCATGAGGAATGATGCCAGATTAAACAGGTCCAGGAGAATCAGAACCATCACAGGTAAATTGATTTCAGATTTCTCAGCTCTTTTATTTGCAATGGGAAAACGTTCAAATTGCAATGAGGTTTCTGATGGCAGAGACATTTCTGTGATTCTTTTGTAGCTCAGGCATAAATTCACTTTTAGGCAGCTGGGATGTGCAGGTGAGAACAGGGAAATGGCTCCAGAAGCCATTATTTCCCATAAATTTCCTTGGCACTGAGATTTGGCTGACTGGCTTGAAGCCCACTGGATCTTCCTGCCTGAAAATAAGCACCAAAGCTCGAGTGCACAGCAATGAGCATCAGCTTAACCTGAAAACCCACTTACTCTGGACATATTTTGTACTAAAATGATCCCTCTCTTCCTTACATTGCCCCCTCAATCAAAAAAATGCTTTTTCCTGTGTGGCATTTAGGCTGTTTTCATGTGTGGTTGTAGAAAAAAAAGAGCATTTTAGTACATCTGTTTTAGAGAAAACACTTTTTTTTTTCTGGTAGAAAATCATCCTAAAATAAATGCACATCCTTTTTTTCCCCCGAAAATTGTGATTTTTCATTGCATTTCCTTAATTTTTGTATTAGCACGAGTTTATTGGGATGGTTTTTCCCTCCTTAACATGATCTTACTCTGTTTCATCATATAAACAACAATATAATTTTAAAAAGATGCTACTCCCCAAAACTGCAAGCAATTGCTTTCCAATTAGTCTAATTACAGCACACATCCATGTGCGAGAAATTTGGGAATACTGGATAGGTGTGGAAGTGATATTTCCTAAAATCCTGACCTGAAAACCCAAACCGCAAAAGCATTTGAGGATTTCTCTCCCCTCAACTTTTTATTTCCAACTTCTAGGGATGCTGAGTTGCTTTAGGAAGAAGAAACAATGCAGATTGGTTCAATTTTAAGATTTGCAGCCTTGGAATCCACATTCCTATTGCCACCTCGAGGCCAGTGAAGCCTTTTTCCAAGGCAGAGGAAAATCCTCTTTTTTGCCTCTGAAAGAGGAGCAAACTGCAGCATTTGAAAACAAGTGTTAGGGCTCTGCTTTCTTTAAAAAAAATGTTGTAAAAGAAATTGTGATTTCATATTTGGGTGCTTTCATGCTCAGAAAATCCAGGTTGCTGAGCAGTGGGGTTTAGACCTGTCCTGAATCCAATCCTGCTGATCCTTACAATAGAAACCATGGAATTTTCAGGTGTTGGCAATGAAATGATCTCTGATTGCTGGGGAATTTTTGGGTGCTTTTAATTTTTTTGAAATGTGGCAGGTAACTATCTTAGAGATCTTTTCCAACATTAATGGTTCCATGATTGCCTAAGTGAGAAATTTGTAGTGTAATGAGAAACTGCTCCACATTCAATATTGAATGAGGTTTTAAGGATAATACTTGGGAAAATGGTTCAGAGACAGGTCAAACATCCTGAATTTCACCAGACTTTTAGTACCAATAAGTCACTAAAACCTTCAGCGATTTACTACATTTTTGACTTTGGGCAGCAATTAAATAAAACAAAAATTAACTGGGCAAAAATAGTAGCAATGAGAGGAGGAAAATGTCCAGCTCCTGTCACACTTGTGCAGTTCTGCTAAGGGTGTGGAATTTACTCTTCTTTTTCCTCCCACTTTCTCCCATTCTCTGGATTGTTTCTCTCATCAGGTGTTCACTGTCTGAACCAGGTGTGAGTTGCAGTGAATTAAAACAAGAGAGAAAGTCAGAAATCCATACAAAAGCTGCAGGGATGGAAATCCTCAGCTGAATGTATTATCTATATAACTCCAACTCCCCCTTTACATGGACCTTTCAACAAGCAGGAAACTAAATTTCAAATCGTTCTTTCAGTGAAAGGAATCCCCTACCCAAACTTTTCAAATTTCAACTGGGAAAAGAATTAATTCTTCTCCGAGTCTGCTGTTTGCACCATTGTTACAGATTACTGAGGTTTGAAAGTGTAAGGAAAGTAAAGGATGCTTAGACCCAGTGTGATGCTTAGAGATATTTTTCCTACAATGCAGTTTATAACCTCCCCAGTGAGGAATTATTTCATTTATTACATCCTCCAGATTCTGCATTACAGAGTGTTTATGTGGCTTTAAAGAGTAGGGAGAGCAACAAATCCCAAATGCAGTGAAAGGCGTTTAACAGGGCCAGAAATCACTCCTGGGATGGATTTTCCCCAAATAAACCCTGAAGGGCAAACCTGGGAGCACATTTCATTTTCCCTGCTCCCAGGCAGCTGTATCCCATTCTCTGGCAGGAATCTGGCTGGGATCACACATTCCAAAAGGATGGGATGGAGACATCCAGGGGCTTCTCCCGTGGCAAAAAAATGACTCTCTGGGGTGCCTGGAGCAGCTCAGCGTTTGCTCACCACATCAGCTATAATATTGTGCAAATGTTTTGGGAATATTTAAGTGCAAAAGTTTTGTGTGCATTGAAGTGGAAAGGTTTGGGGTAAAATTAAGTATTCTGTGGGAAAGGCTGGATCTAAATTCCCCACACAAACTTTTGGGGTGTGTGAGCAAACACAACTCATGGCTCACCAGCCAAGTCTCATTTATTCAACAGCATGATGCTGTGACTGTTAATTTTACGTAGCAAATGTGCTTTCTGAAGTCCAGTTATGGCTCTGGGGTGTTATTTCAAGCCCTGAACAAATAATTTGCCTCCTTCTCACCATGGTTTCTGCCTGTTCCTCGCTCTTGCTGCACCAGCTGAGGAGGCAGCAGCGGGTTTGGGCAGTGAGAAGAGATTTGTTGAAAGAATGGGCTCATTTTGGAATTTCTCTGGGATTTCTGGGCCACAGGGAATCTCCTCCAGCTGCCCCTGCAGCCCCTTGGCAACCCTGGCAGTGGAGAGGCATCATCTGAGTTTCAGAGAGGCTTTAATTGAGCTTTAATATTGGATTTTATGGCTTGTGTAATGTGCCACTGGAGGGAGACAGGATCCACACATTAACTCGGAGTATGGGCATGACAGCCAGAGATTTCCCACTGTTTTCATGATGGAACCTGAAAAGAAATTCGAGAGAAACTTAAAGAGGCTTTTTTTTTTGCCTAAATTGGAACATTTAAAGGATTACAAATAATATCAATGGCTTCACCCTGTCAGCTGCTTTAGAAGCCCAGTCTCCTAGCAGAGAAAAGCTGTTGTTAAAAATACACGTTTCAGAGGAAATTAAGAATTAGTGAAATAAAATGCTAAGCGACAGATGGATATTAATGAGGAAATAATAATAAGGGAGCTTGCACACAGTGGGGGGAGTCAATAAGTGAGGGAAATAAACATTCCGTGCTATTTCTGTGACACAAGTGGCTTTATGATGCCACACAAATACAGACGTTGGAAAATATAGAGTTATTTTAAGAACTGCTAGTAGGATTCTTCTTAATCCCATTATTCCAGAGGAATGAGAGAAAAAAGAGAAATATAAGATTGCAATGCTGGTGGAATGACGTGATGCTCGCAGAAAATCGGGAATTTGCTGTTTTAAAAGTTGAGTGCTCCTAAAGATTATTCCTTCAAGACCTGTACAAAAAATGCTTTCTAACCCCCCTCTCAGATGTTTCTGAGACTCTTTTTATTTCCACCCTAGAACTGGAATATCAGTGGAATTCTCAATATAACCCAACGGGAAAAAGGCTGGGCAAAAAAGTAGAGTGAGCACCCCACAAACCTGCCCTGGGAGAGGTGCAGGGCTCTGGGGGTGGTGTGAGGCTGGAAAGGAGCTTCCCTCAGGATTTACTACCACAATTTTTGTATCCACTAAAATCTGTAAGGCATTTGTGCTTATAAATGGCATTTACTGCATTGCTGCCTCTTCCTTCCCTATGGATGAAGAAACTCCGCTTGTTTTGGTGTGGGGTTGGTTTGGGGCTGTTGAATTATTTGTTGGATTATTGTCCTACAATTTCCTTCCTTTTCCTGCCACTGCACAGTTGTTTCTCCCTTCTGCTTGATAAAACACACACAGATGTATTCACACTGATGTTACATCGCCAAAACTGCCCCTGAAAGAAATGACGGGGTGAGAAATCAACACGTTCTCCTAATTTCAGCTTTGGCTGTGGTGCATTGTGTGACTGTTCATATTCTTTCCTCTGAAACGAGTCTTTACCGAGATAACATTTCCACGTGTCAACAACAAATCCCAGAAAACTTTGTAATACAGGAATTCCTGCAAATCTCATGAATATTTTAAGGAAAATCTTGCTTAGCTGCGTGCACAGTCTCAGTTTCCACGAGCAAATGGATTTTCCCACGTGGATGTTTGTAGGCAGCTGCTTTAAAAACGGAGGCTCAATAAACTGAGCCTTCCCCAGAATCCTGGCTGCAGGAAAAGCTTTTGGAACAGAGGCAATAAAATGAGCTTTGTCCCACCAGGGCCAACCCCACACTGCTGCTGCAATTTGGGTTTGGAAATAAGGAAAATGAAGAAAAACTTTGGGTGTCACAACCAGGGGTGGAAGGAATCGCATTGAGAAAATGTGTTACAAACCTGGCAGGAAATCTTCAGGTGCTCACTGATTTCTCACTTGTTTGGGGTCAATTCCAGAGAACACTTGAATCAAGAAGTGCAGCTGAACCCCTAAAAATTGGGAGGTGGGATCAGGTTCTTGGTGATTCTGCACTCGGGTTCTGTTTGCACACTGATATTTTAGCAGAACAAACAGAAAGCATTTCTCACAGACCAGAGCTTTAAAAAGTATTTTTATTTTAAACATTTTAATTTTTTATTTTTACTTATTATTACATTTTGAAACAAAATCTTGTTTAGGAATTAAAAATCAAATGCTTTATTTTAAAAAAATGGAGAAACAGCATTTGGCTTCTCAAAATAAGCTTTCAGTTTTTGGCCAAATGCTTTTATGTTTCACACAAATTTGCAAATAAAATTAAATTGAAGCTTCATTCTTCTGCAAAATTAAACATTTGATCAATGTCAGTACTTTCAGTAGCCCCAAATGTCGAGAAGCAAGGTCCTGAACACAGTTTCTAAATGGCATTTTTTTATCCTAGCACTTTTTTTGTTGATCTCAGTTTTACTTTACATTTTTGCCAGCTCTAAATGCAAGGTTTTCCACTGCCCAGGCCTCTTGAAAAAGGCCCAGGCTCACAGCAGAATTCCAGTGAATGTTGAGTGGCTTGTTTACTAAAATTCACCGGTTGGGTATACAGCTCCTGCCACTCTAAAAACAACTCAGGCTTTTAAAATTGCTCTAAATCCCTCTGTGTAAAATAATAAAACAACACAAGGACTCTGGGGGATCCTCACAAAAAACTCCAGGGAAAGCTGGTACTTTCCCAGCCCGGGGGGCTCAGGGAATTTGTTTATTCAGCCATGAAGGTGAGCAGAACAGAGGTGGGAAATGATGGCAGAAATGAAAAATGTACAGGTGGGAAGCAGCCCTCAGCAGGTTTCCATCTTATGAGGGCAGAAAATGTGGCAGAGGAGAAGGGATTAGAGATTAAAATGATCTGTTTGGTGATTTGAGCTTCACAACAAAGTGGGTGAGGTGGTCCAGGGTCATCAGATGGAGCAGGGTTTGTTCTTCCAGCGTGGGGAGGGAAATGTGCTTTGGGACTGTGGCTTGGCTCCCCACCTTTTCGTCAGTCCTAGAAATTCCTCTTTGCCCTGATCCTGTGGAGCACTTGGAATGCCCAAGAGCCAGAGCAGAGACACCTCAGCTTGAGTGAATCAGGCAGAAATTAAATAACACAGGGCTTAATTCACTTTTTTGTGCATTTTGACACTGGCCAGACAATGATTTTCAGTACAGGCATATCAGTGCTAAATGTATTTTTGTATTTCTGTAACCCCACTTAACTGCAGATTTTAAAGCTGTTTAGTTTTTAAGTAGTTTAGGTGGTTTTTGTGGGGTTTTTTTTTGATTTCATGTTCCAACTTAAATTTTTACTTCAGTTCCATGGTCATACAGATGTCAGTAGAAGTAAGAGATGAGTGCATATTTCCAAAATATGGAGTTGAAGAATGCAACAAACACTAAGTGAGCTGGCAGCAAGTGAGAAAGGGAAAGAAATAAACCAAACCACAGCCCCTTTTTGTCCTTTTCCATCCTGTGCAGGGAGTGCTGTAGGTTGGAGGGGTCAGAAAGAAGCCAGAGGTCCTTCACGTGGAGGGGGAACATGCAAGGAGTGATTCTGAGGGACAGACACCGCACCAAGGATGTTTTTGGATTGGAACCACCCCTAAATCAGTTCTCTGAATGCTTCAGATAAGCCTTTAAAACAAGCCCAGGACATCAGCAGTGCTTTGTTTGTTTTCCTAATTAACTTCTCCCAGACAAATCTGTCACAGGCAAGAGAACACAAGCTTGTGCCTGAAGGTCAAAACCAAATTTGCATTATTACTTTGTCTATCTCCATCCTTCCTTGTATTTATTTATAAAAGTTCTCTGGGGAGATCATTTTGATTTTTCTGTCTGGGTGCTGTCAGCAGCTCCTTAGCCAGAACTGTGAGATTCCCTAAACTTGTAACTGAGAACAACCACAAATCCCAAATGCCCCTTTAAAATAAAATTACTTCTTAAAATCAGAGATTCATTGGACAAATCGTTGCTCTGAGCTTGCTGGAGTAATCTCAGAGATTCTTGGCACATCATCCTGGAGGGGTGCCAAGATCTTGGGTTGGCTCCAAGCAAATTCCAGCCACCATTCACCAGCAATTAACTCCGAGGCAGAGGCAGCTGGGCCACCCTGAGTTATCATCTGTGCAGTGCTGCCCTGGCACTCACAGAGCTGGGGCTGTGCTCGTTCAGCCACAGAATCTCTGTTTTCCCAGTCCCCCCATCCTTAGGTACCGCCCCAAATTCCTTCCCTGGGAGTTGTGGTCCCACACCCCCGATGGCTGCACTTGTGGGATTCCCACCGTAAGAGCTGGGAGTGTGGGGAGAGAGAAATTTTCAGCTGATTTAGTTATTCTACAATTCTATATAATGCTAAAATTAATGATTCTTGCTTGCTCAGTACTTTCATTGTCGGAATTCGAGGGCGAAGCTACAGAAAATAAAGAAGTAGAGTTTGTGATTGTGATGATGGAGTCTTTGAGGCTGCAGTAAATAAATGTATAAGGTTTGGTGACCTCCACACAGAGGAGATCACTGCAATGAATTCTGAAACCGCTCACTGCTTGTGCTGCCATGGAATTGACCTGCTGAGGGTTTAGTGGTGAGATGGCCGTGGTGGATTCCTGCTTTGGCTCCCCACAATTGTTCTGCCTGAGGGAGATGGTGGGGAAACTCAATGGGAAACTCATTTGGGTTTGCTGTGCTCAGAGGGGACGCATCCATCCACCCTCAAGTGGTGTCTGCAGGTATTTATTGGTTTTCCAGCTCTGGGTGCTCCTTGGGGTGTCCTTGACCAATGGTGACCCCCAGCCAGGGCATGTGGCAGGGGTAGGAGAGGTGTTGGGATTCCCAGGCTTCCTGTGGGGACAATGGGAAGAGAAAGCCCCCTTTGGGGAGCATTCCCATGGCATTGTGCTCCGGGCATTTGAATTGGGATGTATTTTAACTGCCTAGATTAAAATTGGGATTTGTTGCCGTAATCTGTCCCCAAACATCTGGTTTTAGCAACAATTTAAAAAAGGACCGTGGGTGACCTCTGCACTGGCTGAACATGTTTTTTGTTATGAATTTGTAGCTAAATAAGTATCCTTTGTAGCTAAAATGAAAAAATGGTTTTGTTTCCGTGTCTTGATAGTAATTTGAATCCTTTCTGTTCTATTAAATCGTATTAAACAGAAAATGACAGTTCTCAAATGAAAAAGGATGTTTTAATAAAGTGATTAACGCTCTAGGTTAACTTTAGGGCTTTTCATAGTTTTCTGGGCCAATTTTTGCTGAGTTAGGATGGGATTATCCCCATCTGTAGCTCTGAGGAAAGCTGAGTGACTGAAATGGGATTAAATTAGAATAAAATTAAACACTTTTCTTGTCTGTCCTTTCAGATTGTTGACCCATATTGTCAGCACCAATATTTGAAGGAATGCGTTGTCCCAGATTTTATTTCTCTGTTTTGAGGTTACTTTAGAAAAGATAATTAACTTTTAATTGTGTCTTTAGTATTTATTCTGCCTAAGCACTCAGTTTTTATTATGCTCATGAAGGGCAATATTTAGACTGGTCTGTGGGCAGCATGAAATCAATGCTGCCTTCAATTAAGCACTTCTTTGTGCAACAGAATGGGGGGTCAGAAGTTGTCACTTGGCCTTTTTAATGGGTTTATTAAACACTGAGGGATTTTCTAGAGACATTTCTGTTAAATTAAAAACATTTTCCCTTTTTCCTTTTGGTCCTTAGGCAATAAGTTGGGTTTTTTAAATAAATCAAATCTAATAGAGTTACTTAGCGGATAATAGCTGGAAGCTGGACCACGGTTTTGGTGGAATTGTAGAAAATTGAGTATTTGGAGCGGCTGCTCAGAGATTTTTATTTGTGATGCTCATTAAATAGCAGTGTAGGGCACTCTACACCCAGCAGTCACTGGTGGGATTTGGGTTTTTTTTGTGAAAAGGCAAAAAAAAAAAAGAAAAAAAGCTTTTACACACTGTCAAACCTGGAAATGGAGCACAGCCCTCCTGATTCCACAGCCAAGGCACCATTCCCTGTTTGGGTGGCACTCAGCCAGGCACTCAGGAGGTCCTCCTGGAACCCTGCCTTGGCTTTGGCAAAAGTCTATAAAAATGGAGATGTAGTGGGTTTAGAAAAATACAAAAGAATGTGCTTTTTCACACAATAAATGACTAAATGGTGGAACTCGCTGCTGGAGGATGTGGGAGGCTGAAAGTATCAATTAATTCAATTAATTACGGATGGGCCAACTGCGAACTGTTGAACACAAGAGTCCAGATTTAACTTGGGGTCCTGGCTGGTTTCTGCCCAGCTTTCCCTGGAGGTTCCCTCTCCTGGGGTGTCCATCCTGCAGGGCAGCCTCTGTGTCCCTGCTGTAGAACAAGGTGAAACCAACGGCAGCAGATCAGAAAATTCTCATTTGAGCACAACCCCCAGAGCAGGTTCAGCCAGAACAGGTTGTTCAGGGCCACGGGATCACTTAGGTTGGAAAAGACCTTTAAGATCATCGAATCCAACCATAAAGCCACTGCCACTCCCCTAAAGTCCCTGTCCAGTCAGGGTCTGAGCTCTCCAAGGATGGTGACTCCACAATTTCTCTGTGGTCAATCTGTTCCAGAGTTTGACCCTAAGTTTGACCACTCTCTCCGTAAGTTTTTCTTAAATTTAAATGGGATTTGCTGTGTTTCATTTTGTCCCTCTTGTCCTTTTATCAGCACCTCTGAGGAGACACTGATTCCCTGTCCTTTACTCCCTCCCATCAGGTATTTATTTATACACATTTATTTATACACGTTTATTTATACACAAGAATCTTGAGTCTTCTCTCCTCTAACCCGAGCAGTCCCAGCTCTCAACCTTCCTTTCATGTGAGATGCAAGAGTCCCTCAAACTGGAGCCTTCACTGGGCTCCAGAATGTCCCTGTTACTCGTGAACTGGGATCCCAGCACTGAGCTTGTGGTGTTTGGCGGAGGAAAAGGATCACCCACCTCCCTCAGGGTGCTGGGAATGCTCTTCCTCATCCTCAGCCCAGGATGCTGCTGGTCTTTGCTCCAGGGCACACTGTTGGCTCACAGTCAGCTTGTCCCCTGGGGCCTTCCAGGAGGTTGTTCCCTAGAGATTTTTCCAGCAGTGACTTTCTTAAACCACAATTACTCAAGTTTCTAAAGAGCTTTTAGTGACAGATTTTTCCAAAGTGTTTCTGAATATAAAACCAGGCTTCCTTCACCTTCAACCACGTGGTTGCTGACCACTTAACAAAAACCCCCTTAGGAACAATGATCTCCCTTGGGGGGGGAGTTTATCTTTTTTGTTTGCAGTTTCTAAGCTTTACCAGCAGCTTCTGTCCTGTTTCCAGTTCCAAGTATAGAAGGCACAGAAGGCGCAGGCTGCAGAGAGAGAGCGAGATGAGTTCTGTGCTGGTAACGCCGTAGAAACTCCATTGGTTTCTCAATTTTCGAAATGCAGCTGCCAGTGGGCACCGTTCCAGCAGCTGGGCCAGACTCCAGCGTGGAGGTGCCCACCCAGGGCCCTGTGCCAGGGGAGCTGAGAAGGGGAAATCTGTTCCTGCCCTCCGGGCAGCGCCGCGCTGCCGACTCCAGCTCCTTCGGGCTTGGATTGCTTTTGGCAGCGGAGTTGGGAATTCTGCTCTGGGACTGCTCCTCTGCTATCCCTGGAGGCAGGAGACACGGAGGTTTCCTCACCATCACCTGCTGACTGCAGGCTCTGACGACACAAGTGTGTGAGAAGAAAATGCAGGCAGGGAAAAGATAACTCAGCCTCAGTGCCATCTTCCCCAGCAGGGAGGAAGGGAGGGATCTGATCTGATCTGATCTGAGAAAGTGGGAATGAAACGTTTAGTGCGCCCCAAAGAGCCTTTCATGCTGGAGCTGCTGCTGTAGAAAATGTGAGATCAAAGAAATTTAAAAAAATATATGAACAGGAAGGACACATTTTAGGAGAGCTGTTTCCACTGGGTCTGGTCTCACCCTGGATTGCCAGTGCCTGTCACATCCTCATCCAAGGAATAAAGCGGAGTTGTTGGAGTTCACTGTGGGGTGAAACCCAGGGAAAAAACTGTGTTATTGGTGTGCAAAACCAAATCACTCCCAGATATCCCTTGACAAAACTCTGCAGTTGAAGACGGTTCTTGTATCAGGAGTTGATGCGGTGTTTGTTGCATTCCCAAAGTCACAATTAACACCTCGGGTCACCCAAGGTCACACAGGGACCTTGGCAGGGAATTTCTCTGTCTTTGTGACAGTTTATCCAAGGGGAGAGTCTCTGTATAAGTTTATTTTTCCATATTTTCTCCAGCTGGCCTAAAACCCCACTGCCACCTCAGGGTTCCCTTGGCAGTCAGGGAATTGTTTTGTCCTCTGAGGGATTTCTGAGGGGAACAAAGCTGTAATAAACACAGTTAAATTTTGGGTGAGACAAACTTTGATTGACTGCTTAGAAAATTTAAATATATTCCTGCAGGCTGTTTTTAATTTAGATGATTATTTATAATATACACATTTGATTATTCCAAACCAGCTCAATTTTAAGGTCTTTATAATGTAAGGGATGAGTATTTTTTAAAAAATTTTTACTCTGAATATTGTTCTTAAGCCCATAATTTGCCAAATGTTACCTTAGAGTAGTAGACTATATATATATACTCTTCACATATTTAATTTAGCTTGAGAAATATTTCTGCAAGCAAAAGAAGCCAATGAACTAGTCTTTTAGTTGCATTTCTTGTTTTCACGCATTCCAATTCTGTAAAATCTACCAAGGTAAAATCCAGGCTCCTGGAAACCGATGGGAAAATTTCCTTTGAATTTTGTGCGCTAACATTGCAGAAGTTTCACCTGTTTGAAATTCAAAAATACAGAATTTTTAAGCCTTCAGTAGCAAGGCAGCAGACTCTTTCTCTTCTGAGCATCCCTTTCTTTTTTCTTTTTTTAAAAACCGCGCAGCGCTAAATGTAAATTTCTCTTAAACAGAGAAATTCGCACATGATGAATTAATCAGAACATTAAAGGTGTTTGAGGTGAAATATGGAGCTCGAGTAGAACCTTCAGGACTTGAAGAGGTCTGGGATCTTCAGGACTCACTGAAAATCACTGGGGATTCCTGAAGAGCAGGAAAAAGCCCAATGGAGTGGTTTTCACTCCCCGTATAAGCAACAGAGAGAAAACAGGCTCCTCCGAAGGGAGGGAACTGCAAGGTTTTGGGGAAAAACCAGTGCTTTTGATGTGTGACCTTCTTTGGTGGTGGCAATGGTTTGTTCTGCAGGCAGCAGTTTTGTGTTCCCAACACAAACTGAATCCACTCTGGGAGGATCTCTTGGTATCAGATATTTATACAAGGTTTAGGCTGTTTTCAATGAAAGGAAGAATTTAAGATCAAATCATCCTCATGCTTCTATAACTCTGTTTTCTTCTGTTTTGAACTGTTCTTTTTAAATCCTTTATTAGAAGTTCAGTTCATAGATAAGTACTCTTAAGGTGACTTAAAAAGAATCCTTGAGAGTTTTTATTTTGAAAGAAGTTAGGTTAAATAACATTTCACCTGATGTTATATAACCCAAGCAGAGCTTCCTCTTTGTTTCTGAGGGAAGTCTTTGAATGATGATTCATAACCAAAACATTTCCCCTTTGCAAATAATTCAAAAATCAGGGCTGAATGCTGTGTTTAATTTCTTTAGTGGTCCTCAGGCTTCAAGGATGCTGAAAGAGAAACTAAAGAGAGTAAGAGGAGTTAATAAAAGAGCAATTGGAGAAGGGTTTTTTTCCCTGAGATATTACAATTGAGCAGATCTGTAATAAAAATTGGAAGTCTTGAAGGGATCAACTTGGTGAGAGGAGATGGAACCCCACTACCTTTGCTAAATCTCCTGTCTCCCCCTGAAAACCAAAAAGCCAAACCCACCCCAGAGCCCTGCTTTCTGGCAATGGAATATTTGAAGAAAAAAGACCTTAAAACCATCTTGGTTTGGATTCGGAGCAGTGCACAAATGAATCAGGGTCACCTCTCCCATCAGTGCCTCAGTGGAATTGAGTGTAAATATTTTGAAACTCCCGTGAGTGCTTTATGGTGTGGGAGCTGCCAAATCTCTCACCCTGAGAGCACTTGTTGGTAGTGTTTCAATAAAGTGGAACATTAATCAACAGCCTCATTTTAAAAATTAGTTGCCCGCACTTGCTGCATTTATTTCAAAAAATGAGCATCTTTATTTATCACTTATAGGAAATGACATTAACAGGCTGCCTAAAAGAACCTGGTAAATTCTGGTGTCTCTGGGACACTGAAAATATATGAAATATACATGGAAATATGTCAAAGATGAGAAAGGAAGGCAATGGTTATTCCTTGTGCTTTTCCGTATCATACACAGAATGAAACAAAAATTCTTTTATTTCCAACTGCCTGAAGCTTGATGGAGTGAAAATACAGGAGAAGGCAGAACTTTTGATGCTTTTAAGGCAAGAGGGCTCCCCAACAAACTGGACCATGGGGATGCTCAGCAGTCAGGGATTTTATCTTTCCAGAGGGTGGGATGATTTTCCACACCCAAGAACTCACAGGAACATCCCAGAGGAACAATGCAGAGCATCCTCCTGCCCTGAGCTTTTGCACTTGACAGAAACGAGTCAGTGAAGAAAAAGGTTCTGCTCCCCAGAGATGTTGGGATTTAATTATGCTTTGCCCCTTATCAATACCTTTTAAAAAGAGATTTTGAGGTTAAATATCGATACCTTTCTAAAAATGTTTCCAGCCTGCCAGATTCCCAAATTTAAGCTACCAATCCACTGAAGACAATTTTAGTTTCTCATCCCTCAGACACAAAAGAACTGTTACAGATACCATTTCCCCCTGCCAAAATCATGTTATCATAAGGATATAAATGTTTTTATATTAATAATATCTCTGGAATATTCTGTGTACCTTATACTGTCAGACATTTCCTTACCATGTGCTTCAGAAGTAAAGTAATGGAAAACTGGTACATATTTCAAGGGATTTGGATCCTGCCCTCAGAAAATGCTGACGGGGAAGTGAATCCAAAGCCTTGGGCCTCTTCCCTGTCTCCTGTTGTGGCTGCTCCTCTTGGAATCCCACCAAAGCCACCGAGATACCCCTAAAATTTGAATTAAGGAGTTCAGGGAAAGCAAACCGGTCTCATAGCAAACACTATTTCCCTCATGAAAAGCAGTGAGAGGGAGGGAAAGAATTCCTTCTCTACACCCCTGAAGGACCCTCGTGCTTTGCTCCAGCACCCGACTTTCCAGGCTGGATGTGATGCCTTAGGTTTTAACTTTCCTATTTTCAAATTCTGTACTGCTTAGAGTGTAACTCTGAAGTTCCTTGGAGCCTGTAATTCCTGCTCTCTCGTACTGGGCAGACATAACAAAGCCTCTCCAGGCTTTGCCTTCAAGGACAGCCAGGCTGTTTTTAGGCCCAAAATGTGTAAACCAAAGATTCTAAGGGGGGCAAGCTGAGGGGAGTTACATCGTTAAACTGGGGCTTTAATTGGAGAATGAACCCTGATATGCAAATGGTCCAAACCTATAAAAGTGTGAAGAACTCATGACCTGGGGTCCATCTTGGGGTCCAATTTTTGGAAGCAGCCTCTGGCTCTCCCAGGGTGTACCTTGAAGGCCCTTCAAATAAATACCTGTCTTTATTCCCTTACTCTTGTCTAGTCTCTGTTTCCAGGTGGCTGCAGGAGGCATCAGATGCTGCCACAGGAACATGCAACTGGTGTGGCTCTGGGGCTGAGGAAGGTCCTGTCCCATTTTAACTGGGTGGTTCTTGGCTGACAGCAAGCCTTTGGGGCCATTAGCATCTCAATATCTGCAGGGTGATCCCAGCTATAGTGCTGGGCTCCAAAGGCAGCAATGAATAAACAAAACTCCGAGTATTTAGGTCCTGCTTCTCCCGAGTTTCCATTCTCCCCGTGAATATACCGCATTCAGCCCTCTGGAAGTGACATTAGCAGAAGGTAGGAGAGGGACTGCCTAGCAACCCACAGAAATCCCAAAGAGAGGTGGAAAGGAAGTGATTTTCATGTAATTATTCACCCCTACAAAAGCTGTTGTCAGGTAGACACTAGAAACATAGCTGTTTTATTCTTCCCCTAACCTACTTTGAATCTTTTGAGAATCGCTACCGTTAAAGAGAGAGGAAAAAGAGCTTAATTCAGCCATTTTCTGCCTGGCCGTTTAAGTGGTGTTTTCCTGCTCTAATGAAGGCTCTGCTTTCAGAAGCTGTGTTGTTTAGAAAGCCCTGGGTAGTAAACTTCAGAAACAAACTCACTCCTGGATCCAAAACGCACCATTTTTGTTGCTGCTTGCCCACAATGCACAGTTCATATTTTGTTTGGGTTTAGTTCCCCATTTAACGGCATTTCCCACTGAGCTGAGAGAGATAAATTTATTTTTTTTTTTCTCCAAGAAGGCATCTGGGGACAGGGGACAGGGGCCAAAAAGCTTATTTATTTTAGGTAACGTGCTTGGTGCCAGGCTGCTTGGATCCAGTGGGTTTTTTCCTTTATTTTCTTCAGCCAGGCACCCCAGCTTTGCCCTCAGCCACAACTCCTTGGAGCTGAGGCTGCTTGGAGATAACTGAGGGATATTTTTGTGCTGTTCTTGCCATCTGGATGAGCCTGGAGGAGCTGAGCTTCACTTGTCCAACATCACACCGACCACTTTTACATCAATGGCTGTCAGAAGCGTTGCTGCTTCAGGCAGCCCCAGGCACATCTTCAGTGCATAGTCTGATTTATATCCTTATTTTTCCACATTCACACTGCTGGCAGAGGTTCAATAAATACAGAGAGGATAACAGACACTGAAAGCCTGCTTTTAAAGGGCTGTATTCACTGGAAAATAAGTATATCAGAAGGAAGTTGTATCACTGCTGAAAGTGTATTTGTTGAGGCAGCGACATCCAGAGTCGTTTGTTGTGAAGAACATCCTAAAAATTCTCAGAGTTTTAACCTGCATCTGGAGCTAAAGTAATATTCTGCTTTTGAATTGGATTATGACAGTCTGCTTTACTCACTGGCTCTTCCAAGATTCTAGTCCCAAGTGGAAAACTGTGTTTTCATACTCAGTTTTCATTGGGACTCCAGGGATTAACTGTTTTAATTTTGTGAAATGACTTCTTTTTCGTCTGATTTCTAAACACAAAATGTCTTTTAAATTGACTCTATTGAGAAGATTTGTAACTTGTTTTTAACTAAATATATACCAAGACTATTTTCTAGTCAAATATGAAAAACTGTACAGGTACAATAACTGTGTTGACAACGTGGGAAAATTAAGATAATAAAGTTTATTCTTCCCTGTTTGATTTTGCCTCCAGGACTGATAGGAAGAAGATCAAATCAGTGTGCTGCTAGTCAGGGAACAGCAGGATGCGTGCAAGGAATGGATTTGTTCACTTTGAACGTCTGCAGCCTCCAAGTGTTTGGGTTGTTTTGCAAATGGAACAGAACCTTGACACCTGCGTTCCGTATTTTGGCAGCTGCACAGCCCAGACATTCAGCTGATTTCTGTGCTCGCTGCTATTCAAGGAAAAATTTCACTTGATTGCGAGAGAGTGACTAGAGAGCAAATGCAGACTGGTTCATTTAATTTTTGCTGCCTCTGTGCAGGGATTTGGGTTGATGGCAGCGAGTTGTGTTTTGCACTTTGTGCAGCAGAACCCAAAGGTGCTGCAGGTTCCTGCTCAGCAGGGCCTGGGCAGATGTGGCCCCTCAGCCTCTTCTCCATCCATTCCACAAAGCATCCTGCACTGAAAATATCCAAATTGCATCTCTGTCTGCCTTTTGGGGGGGGGTGTCACGTGAATATATAACATTTTTCAACTTGAGGAACATGGGAAGTGCCAAAAGAAGCAGCCAGGTGTGGATCTGTTGCCTTCCTCCCGGTGTGTGCAGCTGATTTCTCATCCCATGCTCCCTCCCTCCCAACAGAGGAGGCTGTGATGTGGTTGAATGTTCTTCATAATGAGAAGGCCAGGAAAAAAATCACTTTATTAGAATAAGATCAGAGGTAAAATGCTCAGTCCTCCACTATTGCCCATGTTATTCTTGGAAATACATTTCTATATAGCCATAGAGATGGGATTTGTAGCAGAGGAATGTAATAAAATGCAGTTTAGGCAATGATTCTTTTCACTGCACATTACCCTGGTGCTTTGAAGACACTCTGCTAGCAGCAGAATAATTTTTAGTTTCCTGGTGTCACCAAAAGTTCATCTTGGGGATAAAATTCTCCTTTATCAGAGAAACCTGGGATCTAAGGCTGGGAAAAGGAGTGTTGTAAATAGAAAATAGGAAACTCGCTGCATGGGGAACTTCAGCAAGCTCAGAGCATCCTGGTGGGATTTTGTCTCTCCAGGAGAGTGAACCCTGAGCTGTGGGTGAAGGTTCTCAGCACGAGCACCTCGTGTTTGCTGTGGGGTCACAGCAGAAATTCCCTCTGGTTTTCAATCCCAGAAATCCCAATTCCAGCTGGGCACTGAAAGCAGCTGGAATGATCCACTGATAGAAAAGAACTTCCCAGGATATTGGAGAGTGAAACTGGGATTTTGGCTTCTTCGCAAAGCTATCAGGAACTGCATTTTTTATCCTATTTTTTTAGCATTTATTTTGGGCTTTCCTATAGTTTATGTCAGAAATTATTCTGGGCTGTTGCAGCAGTGCTGGAACCACTCTGACCTCATTCCAGAGGACAGGAAGGAAGCTTTTGTTAGGAAGAGGTC
This sequence comes from Falcunculus frontatus, assembly GCA_013398115.1. Lineage (NCBI taxonomy): Eukaryota > Metazoa > Chordata > Aves > Passeriformes > Falcunculus > Falcunculus frontatus. The sequence continues at coordinate 83,211 of VZRV01004999.1, read as the reverse complement.
TGGCAGGTACTTTTGAAAGGCTTTGATTCTCCAAAAGCTTCATTAGTGCTCATAATTAAACCTGGTGCTAATTGCCCCATGTCTGATGGGGTCACTTTTTAAGTGCAGGTGCTGCCTCAAGGTCAAGACCTCACATTTTGATGATTTCTTACAGTCCTGTCACACCTAAACCCATCTGGCAACAGGTGCTTTTATTCAGGCATTTGTGATAAAATTCTGCAACCATTCTTGAAATTTCATTTATCTCCTGACAGCAAAGGCTTTATTTTTAAAATTCTCATTTGAAACCGAAGGCAAACTGCTTTTTAAAATACAAACACTGCTGAGATTCATCAAAAAGTAATGAATAATTTAAATTAAAAGAAAACCTGGAGTGATTGCTCATTCTCTGATAACAAAATGGGAAATAAATGACTGCCAGCATTTGGAACATCATGTTTTAAAGAGCAAGCACAGGGTTTAACAGGTCTCTGAGCTCTCCCATATTCTCAGGCAGTGTTTCATGATGGGATTTGTTTCATGATCTGGAATTAAGGATGTTTTGAGCTTTGGAGCTGAAGTGAGTGTTCAACCTCGCTGTTAAGAATGAGAAAAAAAATAAAGTGGATATTTATGATGCTACACCCCTGGAATACAGATTCCAGCCAGTGTGAAATTAATGCCCTTGATTTTGACAGGAATACTCAAAGGAAGCAAAGAGAGCTGTGTGCGCTGTAGGAAAGGCCAGGGCCAGACAGAAAACCAATAAATTCATGTTATTTATTGGGAGAATCCTCGTGGTGCTCCATTGCTGTTCCTGTTTGCATGGAGGCACTTGGATGTGGCAGCTCCCTGAGCTCAGCCACTGCACTGAAGCCCCAAAGTGTCACCTGAGGGGTGTCCCAGTGATCTGGTGCCACTGAGAAACCTGTGAAATGGGATTCAGAATGCTGCCAAAAGGGAAGGGGGGATGTGTGTGCTGCTTTACCCACACCAGGGAGGCTGCACATCAGCCCCTGGGGTATAAAATGAACCTCCTCAGGTTCATTACAACAGAATATATTTTCTTTTTTTAAAAAAACCCTCCCTATCTTTTATGAGGATGAGACTGAAAATATCTGCCTGATTTTCCCATGTTCCCCAGACATGGAGCAGTTTTACACCTTTTGGGTTATTCAGCTGTTTGTCATGGCTCTAAAGCTGGAGGAAGTGGCAGCTGAAGTCAGTGTGTCCTGGGAGATGATTCCTGCATTCCCAGGAGGATTTCAGAACAGCTGCACTGTGCAGAATATACCCAGAGAGCACAGAAAGTAAAGGGAAGGTACAAAGTTATAAACCCCTGGAATTCAGAGCTATTCCTTCAGGTGAGCTCCGTTGGTTTTTATTCCATGCATTATGGAAATAATCAACATCAACACATCACAGGTTTTCCCCCAGGCCTCTGCTTTGTTCAGGCACTAAGCTCATCTCAGGACAGTTATGCAATATTTTGGTTTATCCCTCTCACTCCTTGCTTGGCCCTCTAAATTCACTGCATGGGGCTTGATTATCACAAAAAAAAAGGGCTCAGCCTTGCAAAGGGACTTATTTCTGCACTGGCCACTTGCTGCAGACACCTCAGTTATTTTATTTTCAGTGTATGGCATGACCCCCTCTTACCAACAGAAAGACATTTATCTTGAGACTAAAATGAGGGGCTGTCACTCCTTTGGGGATTTTCAGTTTGAAGTTGGAGTTTTTTCAAGTGACTTTAATTCACTTTATCTGCATCAGTAAGAGCCCAGTAACTTTGTCCTTTGCTTTGGACACCCATTAGAGGACAGCCAAGTTAAGGAACACGTGAGAAAAGATTTCTTGGAGTGATTTATGGACATAACATCCCATAGAAACTTTATAGCAAGGACATGAAAAGGACCTAATTCTCCAGAACAGGGTTCTGTTGTCTGCACTACAGCACATCCCCCTTTCTTCCTTATCCTGCTTTCATGGCATGAGCTACAATCACTGCAACAAAGGAGGCAAAGCATCCTCCAGACAGCAGCATCCTGTGTTTGTCCAGCTCAATTCATCTCCCTGGGCAGAGAAAACACTCATGGAAATGAAGATTGTGTCCTAGACCTGCCACAAAAAGGCCAAGTTAAGGTTACCCAGACAATCTTAAAATGGGGATATGGCCAACTTTTTGAGAGCTGGATTTTGCAAGGCAAAAGAAAGAAATGTCGGTTCTATTATTCCATTCAGTAAATAAAATTCTATTATTCCATTCAGTGACTAAAATTCTATTATCCCATTCAGTAACTAAAATTGCTTCTCCCTTCCCGTTTTAACGCCAGCTGTAGGTTCTGATGGCATTTCTAGACTGATGTTGTGTAGAGCAACAAAACAAAGGGCTCTTGAATCTTTGACAGAATACGTGAAGGTTTCCTTGCAGAAGATGTTTCTCATAGCGTTTGGCACTTTTTAGGCTGAATCACTGTGGGCAGTCACATTCTTTGTTCTCTTTGAAGGAAATACCATCACTTGTGGCCAGAGTTTGATCTGCTTTTCTGTCTGGGAGCCCAGGACCTTTGGAAGGATTTGCTCTCTGCTCCAGCAGCTCTGGAGCTCCTCCCTTCCAGCACAGCTCTCCTTTGCTCCCACATCCACCAGGACTGGCATTCCGAGGGATAATCAGACCTGTGGGAGCTGTGCCATGAAGGGCTGCTGCTCCTCTGAGTGCTCTACCCTGCCCTGCAGCTGTGGAAGGGCAGCAAGGGAAGGATCCGTGTGCTGATCCAGTTTCCCAGCTTTTGCCTGGGCCCCAGAAGACAGTGCATTTTCAGCTGACCCATGCTCCTTACAGCTTTTTTGGGAGCTTCCAGTCCTGTTAAAGAGCCTGTCTGTCAAAAGCCTCTCCGTGTGGAGCTTTTCCTCAGCAGTGGTGCAGCTCTGGGATGAAACCAGCTGTGTCTTATTCAGGGTGACAGCAATGAAACCCTTTAAGCCACTGATGTAAATCAAATGTGATCTTAATGTTATTTCTAAACAGAAACACTCAACAACTCCAGAGAGCAAGGTCTCACTTGATCACGTGTAAAACAAACACATCCCCTCTGCGTGTTTAGGAGGATTTGATGGCTGTTATTAGTCCTGAAATCGTTCCCTGTGTTCCCTCTTCCCTGGCTCCAACCTGAGCAGGGAATGGCTGCACATCCACAGCCTCTGTTTGGCAGTCAGAGTTTAGTTCTCTGATTGCTCTGCTTTAACAAAGAACTTAAAGAGGTCAATTTATCCCAGGAAAACAGGGGCAGGATTTTATTGGATTGGAAATAAAAATGCAGCTGTGTGGGTTTGGGTTTTCCACATCACTCTCATGGAAAAGCCAGGGCTTCAAGGGCTACCTGCAGCTCCAGTGGGAACACACCCACACTGGTCAAGTGAGATAAATTGCTTTGTTGCAGCACTTTTGAAGTAAAATGAACCTGCCCATTAATGTTCTGAGGTTGCTGAGAGGAGAAAAATCTCGGTCAGCTCGCACTTCCTTTTCTTTTTCTCTGATTTAAAATTGTTTGCATCACTTTAGGATGTAAATGTCCCCACAATGACATTACAAAGCTACTGACTTGTTAAGCTCTACAGAACTTTTACCTGTTGATTGTACAGTGACCAGAACCATGGCTTTGTGCCTGTTGGATCTGTTGAATATTGCTAAAAACATCCTTTCCCTGGATAAATTATCCCTTCTCTTTCCCCAGCTTAATTTATGTGTTATCTAGGAATGGCACATTTGGTCTTTAGAGCATTTATTCACACTAAATTTTAAAATTTGAATAAATAACTGTCCAACAGGAGTGAGATAAATGCAGGTGATTCTATTTGGGCTGCAATTACTAACACCATATAAAAGCCATTAAACAATTTAATAGGTGAGGTTCTCCAGGAATTCTGTCTCCCTTTCTACTTTAGGCTGAGTCTATAAAGACCAGCTGAGCTACTCCTCGTTTCACCCCCTCGGGATGGGAATTTTGCTCTCAGCATGTTTTTCTTTTAAGGCTGTGATTTGTAAAAGGTTTGCCAGACTCTGCCGACCTGCAGAGCCTCCTGTGTGGATTCACAGCCGATATTTTGCACGAGGATGTCTCCTCCTGGCTGTTTTCTGCAGCTCTCCCTGTTCTCTGTCTGCAGGTGTGGGTGGATGCTGGCACACAGATCTTCTTCTCCTACGCCATCTGCTTGGGGTGCCTGACAGCCCTGGGGAGCTACAACAACTACAACAACAACTGCTACAGGTACCACCTGCCACGCTGCAGTTCTGCTCTCAGGGGGCAATTTGCAGGGGTGGAAGTGTCCATGTACTGAGCTTCACTCGGAATCCCTTCCCTTTTCCTTTTTCCGTGGATAACCATCAGCACTCGCACGTGTTTTTGTAGGACAGACACCTGCAATGCTCCTTGGAGCTGCCCCAGAGGAACTCTGCTCCAAATTGTGGTTTTTTTATCCCTTTTGGTCACGTCTGACCCTTGCACAGCCCCTCAGTACACGCAGGGATACAAATGTCATGTAAAAATACTGAATTTCAGACAGGTAGAGTTGCAAATGTGTGCATTATTTAAGCTGCTTTTTTAAAAAATGCTACCTAAAATTGTCTTTAAAAATCACCTTGGTGTGGTTCACACTCTGACTGTCACTTTTCCTTATTTTTTGGGGAAGTTTGCAAGCCCCAACCCAGAGGGAATGGGCAGCATTTCGTGGCTTATCTCTGTATTCCCAAGGAGGGAATTGCTAATGACTTCAGGAGGTTTTAACCTCTCCTGAGTCGATGCCCAAAGGCTATGACTTGCACAAAATCCCCATTCCATGGTCCTGGCATGGGCAGCAAGATGAGCACTAGTTTTTTCTTCTCGAACCCATGGTTATTGAATTAATTTTCTTACAATTCCTTCAAGGACAGTTTGGTTGTAGTGACTCCATCAAGCTCTCCAGACAGAGAATTAAAATCTCACGTTTCTGTAAAGGAAATAACACAATCCAAAAGCAAAAGAACCCCAAACAAATCATCCCCAAACCCCTCCAAAACATTTCATTCTAAATTACAGCTTTACTTGGACAGCTCAGGAGGCACTTTTAGGAAATTTCTCCTTCTTTCCTTGTCTTAGCAAGACAAAATCTTTTCCTGCAGAAAGGGGTGTGAGTCCCCTACAAACTTCAGAGCTTAAGGATAACAGTGCCCCACAGAGCAGCTGGTAATGAACTTTTTCCCTAATTAGCACAAGTGATGCTTTAGCAAAGGCACCCCTCCTTCCCTCTCTTATTCACTTTTATTTCTATTTCTTTCCAGTTGTATCCCAACTAGAAACTGTCACTGCCTCAAGGAGTGCAGGAATGCTTTTCCTGAGGTTTCGTAACCCCTTCTAAAAAGCAGGATTTTGGATGTGTGTGCTCATGGAATTTTCCTTCCTTCCCTCTGACCCCGGAGCTCAGCTTGTGAAACTCTGCTCCAAAGCCCCCGAGCTGCAGCAGAACACCTCTCACTGCATCCAGGCTCCACAGTTCCCCTCACACAGCGTTTCCCAAATTTCCCAGCTAGGAAATGGATGTTAATGTGTCCTGACACGTGATTCTTGAGGAGAAGAGGGAAGGGGTGAGACAGCAGGGAAATGCAGAATGTGGCCGAGCTGATCAGGGCAAGACATAAACAGAGCTGTGATGTGAAAAGCACAATTTTGCATTCTAACCAGGGCTTTAAAAAAGTAAAATCAAGCTGGGGGTTTGGCTCCTGCAACCCCCACAGTCTGATCATAACATTGACTTTTTCTGCTCTGGTTTGCTCCATTTTTTTTCTCCTGAGGGAAAATTGCAGTGGAAAATGATGACAAGAGGTGTTTCAGTGGGAAATGGGAAAATCTGAACTGCACGTGGGTCTTGTGAATTTAAGATTTAAACCTGATTTAATTCATTAAGATGGTAAATGAATTGCAAAAGTCACTTCATATCTTTGAATAGGAAATGTGTTTTTATTTTCCTTACCCATCTTTCATAGAAAAACAAATTCAGCTCCTCCCTGGGTGTCCCAGAGTTTGTATCCCAAATGACTCCTGTGAGAAGATGAAAGCCCTGGCAGTGCCTTCAGCAGGCAGTGTTTCCCCACAGGGAAAAAAGACAGATGTACTGATGTTTTCTCGAATTTTTATCAAGCCCAGAATCCCCAGTCCACTCCCAGGTGCAAGTCCAGGGTCAGCTCCCCTGTTCCCACTCTGGGGCAGGAAATAAAGGAGTGATTTCACACATGGACAAAACTTTTAAGACCTGAGGATTTGTCCTTTGTCAAGCTCTAGTTTGGGAGGAAAAGAGGAATGGGAATTGGTCTTGAGGGGATCCATAAAGGGAAGGAAGGAGCTGGAGGGATGCCAGGGGCTCAGAGAAGCTCCTTAAGGAAGGCAGGATGAATTTTCAGAAGTGTCCTGCCTGTCAGGCAGGGAGAGGAGAAGTGATGCACATCTTCAATTATTCAGGTGATTGGCAGGAATTTAATTCGGAAGAACGTGAAGTTTTCATAAAAATTTGAAGTTTTCCTTTCACTTGAAATCAGTCTGGGGCTTCAGCCGGGCTCTGGTGTCCTCCCACCAAGGGTGCACGTAAAAAATTCATGTTGTCCTTCCAATGGTTCTTGAGCATTTGGGTTTTAAAACTCATCGGTTTCACAATCAATGGATCCAGATCACCCTTCCAGTTTTTCTTCCCAGAGCAGAGAAAACAGTCTGGACTACAGGTTACTTCTCCTATGGGATAAAAACCAGGAGCTGAGGGGTTGGTAGAATTCCTGCAAGGATAAAGGAAGGGAAATTGGGGGTTCTATTTTTATTGAGGAGCTGTGTTCAGTCTGTGGCTGCATCCTTGGGGATGAAATGATTCAGCTGGGGTGGTGCTCTCTGAAAAGAACTGGTACCTCACTGGCTGCTGGGGATGAAAATCCCCTTTTTCCCATTTCCTTGGAGAAATGTATGTTTATTCTGCAGGTAATTTGTCCCACAGTGCTGTGGTTTGCCAGACTTCCCTGTCAGTGGAGGTCCCTGGGATCCTCTTGTTCTGTGGGATTCTCCAGCTGGGCTCTGCCCCTGGACCTGCTTCAGGGAGGGAGCAGCTGACCCTGCCAGGGGCTCCAGCCTTTATCTCCCACTCAGGAACCAGCAGCTCTCAAATATCCTGAGCCATAGCATTCCTCAGAAGGAAATATCTGCTTCTTCAGCCTGTGTTTGAAGCAGGGAATTATCTAAACCAAATCTTATCTGAAGAAAACAGCCTGTGCCCAGTGGAGGCGTCCTCTGGCTGCAGCCCCCCAAAGCTGGATCTCTCTTTCACCCCCCAGAGGATTATAAAATTCATCTTTCTGACCTCTCTTATCGACAGGGTCTCATCACACTTAGTTTTAATTTCTCAGTGTTGAACTCACCAGTTCCTGAGGTGAGAGAGGAGGGGTGAGAGTCCCTCCAGAGCTCTTCAGAGCTGAAATTCACTGAGAAGGTCAGGAAGGGGCTGGTTTTGCATTTTGTTTCTCTGCAAAGCACAAAGGCCTCTGGGCTCCTCAGTCCTTTCTTTTGCATTGCTATTTTGCTTTGAAACATCCAGAGTGTAGGACTGGCCTGGCTGGGTATAACCACAGGAAGAATTTTGTATGAAAAGCCAATAAATAAAGGTTAGAATTGCATTTTCAGCAAGTATTTCACTCCAAATGAACAGCATTAGAGAGAGTCCAGGCACGACAGAAGTGTGAACATTACTGCACCTGTCCAGGTCTGAGTTTTCATTATAAATGGGAATATTCATTCTTTTTCATTTCTGGGCAAATTTTGACAATCTGTAGATGATTGTGCCACAGAGATTATTTTTACTCTGAATTGGTTGTGAAAACATAAAATGTTCCCAAAATAATGGTTCAAATTACCTGTAGCTGAGGTGATGAGAGGGAGCCAAAGCCTCCCATGGCCCAGAGGCTCAGCTGATCCTGGCTCTGCAGCTCAGGAAGCTCAGGCTGCTCCCTGCCAGGGGGATGTGTGTGCCTGGTGCTCAGGTGAGTCCCAGTGGTGCCAGGAAGAGTTTTGGAGATGTGGGAGACAGTGCAGGGCTCATCAGAGAAGGAACAAGGTGCTGGAGCTGCTCACTTCACTTTCAGCTCCAAAACCTGACGAGGTGATGTTACAGGACAAAAATACTAAATGAGACAAACAGTAAAATACGGAGATTAGCAGAGAAGTTTTGAGGGAATTAATGCCAGGGCTTTAAAGCAGGAGTTGTCTCTGATTCTCAGCACCAAATCTGTGACAAAGATGGGATCCATTCCTCAATTACTGCAGCTGTGGATTCAGAATTTGTCAGATTTTACAGGGTCCTTTCTTCTCATGAAAAATTGCACAAGAATTTGCTTCAGAGCCACAGTGGGATGGGGATAAACCAGATTAAGGGTTGGGCTTGAGACAGCTCCAGGCTGGCCTTGTGTTTCAGGGGGTTAGAACCCTAATTTACTTCAGACATCTGAGTCAGATTATTACTTTCTCAAGTACGTGGCTGTCTCTCGTGGCAAAGAGCCTTAAAGGAGTGACTGTCATGATAAACCATTCCTGCCTCATCTGTCATGCCTGGAGAGCTGTCAGGGCAGCAAGAACAACGAGATTTCCCTGGGCTCTGGGGAAATTCACACCTTTCTGCAAGAGGATCTTCCCTTTCTTTAAAGTGATTTACTCGTGTGACGTTTCTGGGCCAAGAAATCTTTCCTCACCTTGGCCTCGTCCTTGTGGTGGTTTGAAGTGTGGGATGTGTTTGTCTGAGAGATCACTGTCCCTGCACTGCCTCTGCCTGCTTTAGGCACTTTTTTAGGCATGCACTCACAATTCTGCACAGTGCTTTTCATTCCCACAGCCTCTTAAATATGCCTCTAAACCAAACTGGAGCTGTGTTGTGCATGGATATATTTTGCCAATATTCTGTAGCTGGGATAGAAGGATCTGACCGTAGGATTATTTTTTTTTTTCCCCAGGAAACAAATGATACCATTTTTATTGAGTTTATAAATGAGTTCACACCCTCTGGAATGCATTAGTATAAAATATATTAGTACAATTATTATGGAGAAATTGTTCTTAGCACCGTTCTTACAATAGTTTTACATGTTTTTTAAGGATTCTATTGGAAAAGTGAAAGTGAGTTTGCAATTCCAGCAGTTAAAACACAAGTTCTGATGGTGTCCTCCTGCACGTGCTCATTCCTGGTTGCTCTGAGGAATAATTTGAGTTGGGAATTTACCGTTAATGAACAACTTGCTTTCCATTCCTGCAGCCCAGGGTTCTGTCAGTCCTCTGGCTCAGTGGATGAAAGAAACCCCAGCTCTGGAGATCAACTGCAGTGTTTTTTATTTATATTTTCAGAGACTGCATCATGCTCTGCTGCTTGAACAGTGGCACAAGCTTTGTTGCTGGTTTTGCTATCTTTTCAGTTCTTGGATTTATGGCTTATGAGCAAGGCGTGCCCATTGCAGAAGTTGCAGAATCAGGTAAGTTCCAAAAGCAGATTTCTGAGGTAACAAAAAATGCCCAGAAGTTGTGGTCAGAGTTCTTGGTCTGTGCCATGGATGAGATGATTCAATGGAATGACTGCTGCAGGAAAAGTTCTGAATGATTTTTGTGGCCATATATTTGTGTGTGAAAAATACGAATGTTGCTGTGCATAGAAACGAATTCATAAAGTCAAGGAGCCCCTGCTACACAAACTTACTCCAGCTGAGCATCCAGAATGTTGTTTAGCAGAGATAAACTCAGCTGTGAGAGTTAATTCTCATCTGCATTCCATCGTCTCTCAATGAGACAGGCTGAAATTCACAGATATTTGTTCCTTCAGGGAAAAAAAAGAAATGAAAAATTATATTAAAGAAAAAAGCTGCAGCTGTTAAAATGAGAAAGCAGAAGGACACAAAGGCCCAGATTTATGAACAATTAACCATCCACAACCACCATTGGAGCTGGGCATCCAGTGGAGGTTACTCCACACCATCGTGGCTGTAACATCCTCAAGCAGAAGAAAAAGAACAAGAGGCTGCCCAGAAAAAAAAAACCCAAAGTAATGCTGAGCTGTTGAGGAGGAGAAATGACTCTCATGGAGTTAGTCCCAGGAAAACTGCAAAAGGAGCAGAGCTTCACTGACACTCTCCTGGAAAATATTTATCTTTTCCTAAAGCCCTCAATCAACTGGCTTACACTTAATTATAGGAGCTTGTAATTGCTGCTTTCAATGAAGAAGCAGCAGTGTGTGACAGGTCTTCAGTGAAGTTATTGCAGCAGGAACACAGAGTTCTCCTTTCCTGGCTGGGAGAGGGCCTTTACCCCTGCTTTGAAAGCTGGCTGGATTCGTAAAAAACAGGCAGAGATAAATAAAAACAGAAAAACATGAGCAAGGTGAGAAGGTGTCTTAGCAGATCTGAGAAGTTATCAGTGCTGTTACAAAAACATTCTATTTTGAAGATTTCTCTAAATAGGTAGCCAATGAACTGATGTCACACGGCAGCAGCAGCACCCAAAAACACAGGGTAGGATGAGGACCAATATTTGCTTTGCACCAGGTTAGGAAAAAAACAAAGATTCCAGGGTATGTTCCTAAGTTATATAAGGCAATCACAGGACCACACGCTATGATTTATTCAGGAATGCTCGTAGGTGCACAAAAAAAGGGGAACATAAAGCACTGGGATGTCTGAACAGAAGCTGAGCACCCTTTGGCCACACTGCAGGCAGGGCTGTGCCAAGCAAGTGTCCATTTCTGATAAGCCTCATCACCAACTGATTAGACTGTGAGAGATGCAGAGTTTGTCAAGGCTTTCAGTACTGGATTTAGTTCCTTCTATCTGCCACGAAAGAAGAATCAGGCTGTGGTGGGCTGACCCTCAGCAGCAGCTGAGCATCCACACCACTGTTCATTCCCTCAGCTGCCACAGTGGGATGGGGAAGGGAACACAAAAAGTGACAGAATGGGTGTGTCCAGCTAAAAGAGTTTGATAAGTGATGCTGAGTGAGCCCTGCTCAGCCAGAGCCACATTTTGGCATCAGCAATGCTGTTCTTCCACAGCTCAGGCTGCTCTGCAGGAGCTGAACTCCATCTCAAACTCCCCCACGAGTATCAACTTTCCATTTCTTTATTCCTTTTTTAGGACCAGGACTTGCATTCATTGCTTACCCTAAAGCTGTCACCATGATGCCTCTGTCTCCTCTGTGGGCAGCTCTGTTCTTCATGATGCTCATCTTCCTAGGGTTGGACAGTCAGGTATGAAACAAACCCCATTTCTGTGCTTTGCCAACCTCCCCAGCACGTGGAAACCACACCTAAACAGCATCACCCTGGTGAAAGACTGAACCCTGACTTAATTCTTTGCTTGAGAGCTTCCACTCAAGTCCTTATTTTAAATCTTAGTTGTGATGCTGGAGATTCCTCCATGATTCCCTGTAAAGGCTGGTTCAGCCTGACTCCAGCTTTCATTATTAACATGGAAATCAGTCTGAACTTCAACAGGGCCGATTAAAATTCACGGTTCAGTAAAATACCAGCCCATTTCTGAAGCACTTTGCAATGAATTTTGAAGCTGAATATCAGATAGCGATAAAGTAATTTTCTACGCTGTATTTTTACTGCAAGATACCATAGCAAGGAACGTGTAGTCATATCCTGCAGCAAAGGGGCAGCAGAGAAGTCGTTGTCCTCGTGTGACTGTAAAAATTGCAAAAGCTGCTTGAAGAAAAATGTGAAGTGGCTGGGATTTTTAGCATGCAGCTCAGCCCTTGGCATGACTGGGTTCAGAAAGTTTATGATTCTAGAGCTCAGCAGTGCTTGTTCTGCGTGACATTTCCAATCATTAAACTTAATGTTTTAATAACTGCTCTTTTAAATGATCTAACAGGTTTTTTAAAGTTGGGGTTTTGGTGGTTTTTTTTTTTTTTTTTGAAGTGAGCAATTTCTGGATTCTGATCTTGGCTGTTCCAATGTCTATTTTGGTGCATTAATTTTGGGGCCTATTTTAGAAACCTTGTCCAGAGCCCTGAGTCAGAAGCTCAGGCCCTTTGTTGATGTTTAAAGACACTGAACATGTTCCTGCCCTCCTTCCTTAGAAGTACCTGGCCTGGGCACTCAACAGCTCTGGGGAACTTCTCTCTTCTGGTAAAGGGAGAGAACTTCCCCCAAACCCTGCTGCTCCTTTAGCAGGTTGGAAGGTGCACGGCAAAAGTGCTTTAAGTGACATGATCCCATGAAGAGTTCGTACATTATTTAATTCCCATTCAAGCCACATTTAAAAGATTTAATTTTCATTTTATCCACCTGCTACAGGGCAAATGCGCTCTGAGATAATATTAGAGAATCCAGCTGTTTGAATTTGGTGGAAATCCATAACTTTGGACTTTTTCATTCTGAGATGTTCCTCTCAGTTTGAGCTTCTGCTTATGGAGTGTCCCCAGGGATCATCCACCCTCTGTGATGAAAACATAGGAGGCTATTTGAGGTGTTTGGTGGCAAATCCCAATCCTGGCAGCAGATGATTCCTCCTGCAGCCACCTAGCAACAGAGACTAGACAAGAGTAAGGGAATAAAGACAGGTATTTATTTGAAGGGCCTTCAAGGTACACCCTGGGGGAGCCAGAGGCTGCTTCCAAAATTGGACCCCAAGATGGACCCCAGGTCACGAGTTCTTCACACTTTTATAGGTTTGGATCATTTGCATATCAGGGTTCATTCTCCAATTAAAGCCCCAGTTTAACGATGTAATTCCCCTCAGCTTGTCCCCCTTAGAATCTTTAGTTTACACATTTTGGGCCTAAAAACAGCCTGGCTGTCCTTGAAGGCAAAGCCTGGAGAGGCTTTGTTATGTCTGCCCAGTACGAGAGAGCAGGAATTACAGGCTCCAAGGAACTTCAGAGTTACACTCTGAGCAGTACAGAATTTGAAAATATAAAAGTTAAAAGCTAAGGCATCAAGAGGGGACACAGCTTTCACTGGTGTTTGCTGTCCTGTGTTGCAGTTTGTGTGTGTGGAAAGCATCGTGACAGCTGTGGTGGACATGTACCCCAAGGTGTTCCGCAGGGGCTACAGGAGGGAGCTGCTCATCCTCGGCCTCTCCATCGTGTCCTACTTCCTTGGCCTCATCATGTTAACTGAGGTAAGAGCTGCCTCGTGCGGAGGAGAAGAATTGGGTTTGTGTTTACAATCACAAGAGATAAAGCACGGGAATCTTGGCCACAGACAAATTTCCCTGTCAAGAATGTGACGAAGAAATATTTGAGAGACTGTTCTCAGCTCCTTTGTAACATCTGAGATGGGAAAAGTGTCCTTTACTCGTTTTACAGTCCCTACACTAACAGAAATGGATCCTGGTAGCTACAGATTTTGCCTCCTTTCCTCACATTTTAAGTAATTATTTTGCATATGAATGGCACAGACACAGAACCAGGATCTAGAGGTCAGAAGCACCTGGGAATCTCTACAGCTTGATGTGATACCAAATGGAGGTAAAAGCAGGGAGGTGGGAGAGCATTTTTGGAAAAAAACCCAAATTTACTTCTCTCCACTCCAGATTTACCACCCTAAAGCAAGTACAGAGTAAAAAAAACCCCGAGAAATGAATATTCTTTGTTCAAGAAGGAACCAACTTGAGTAGGAAGCTTGCCAGGGAGCCAACAGCTTGACTGTGTAATTCCAACAGATTTGCTATGAAATATTCCCGCTGGCACCAAGCCAATATTTTTTTTCCCTTTGCTGTTTTTCCCTTGCAGGGTGGGATGTATGTCTTTCAGCTCTTTGACTCCTATGCAGCCAGTGGGATGTGCCTGCTCTTTGTTGCCATCTTTGAGTGTGTCTGCATAGGCTGGGTGTACGGTGAGTGCCTGGAAATCGCTCTGGTTTTCTTGTCAAAGGTTTCTATTTGCATAAAAGCAAAGTGAGGACCTTGTATCCTTATGGAATGGGGCCCTCCACCTTCCCATGCCCCCCAAAAAATCAGAAATGCCTTTTTCTCCATGCTCTGGATGAATAATTTCACTTTATAAAACAACATAAGAACTGCAGATCACGTGCCCAGCTACCCCTGGGTTCACACATGAGCTCGTAGCATCTAAATCAATTTATATATAAAATATATACTCTTTAACTGGGGTTGTTTACAACCAGATTCCACAACGAAGAGAATAAATCAACTAAACAGAATATATTAGTTTTCTACGTGCTTTGAAAGAAAGCAAAACTAAAGGCGTGGAGGAAAGTGGAATGTAGGACTAAATGAAATGTTAATTATTTTAGTGACAGCTTGTGCTGCTCTAATCAAATCTCCCTCTCTGAGAAGAGAGATGGTGATCTGTATGAAATAAGTGCAGTTGAGCAGAAGTTTTATAGCACCAGAAGTTTTACAGCAGCAGGGATTTTATATCAACCCCTGCCCTGAGCATGGGGCAGATGGCAGGGAGGAGTTTTCCAGGGAAAGAGGCAGCAGCTTCTGCACTCCCAGCTTTGTGCTTTCCTCTTACTGCTTTAAATCCTGAGCTGGCCAACCCCTTCCATGTGCCCTCTACATCTGATTTTCCTTTGTGTTTTGGGCAGGCAGCAATCGTTTTTATGATAACATTGAAGACATGATTGGTTACAAACCCGTGTCGTTGATTAAATGGTGCTGGATGGTCCTAACTCCAGGTATTTGTGCAGTAAGTACAGAATGTCCAAATAACTTGTTTTAGATAGAAAGAGGGGTTTCTGCACATGTTTTTAATAATTTTGCTGCTGCTTATAGTTGAGAGAAGTGCCTATTGGTTTGTAGCACATATTTCAAATTTAAAAAAACCTCTGTAGGATCTGTAAAAATTGTTAAATATTCTGTGAAAAATCTTAGTATGTACAATCATAGGAAAAAAAATAATGCCAGGGCCCTAAATGAACATTTGCAAGAACAAGAGAGATGTTTTTCCCTGTAGTTTGTACACCTCGTGTGCTAACACACAGCTCAAGCTCCTCCACAGTCGTGCTGGGTCCTTTCCCCTCTCTCTTTGGGGGAGTGGATATTATTCAAAGGAGACAGGACATTTTTACTTTTAAAAGCAGTCGAAGAGGCCAAAATCCCATCCCATAGGCATGAAGGAAGGGAAGGAAGCTGGTGCCAGCTCTGGAGATCCGTGGCAGTGTCACAGGGACAAAGTTCCAAAAGCAGCGTGATCTGACTGCCCTTAAATTGAGGATTAGATGCTCACACTCCTTCCAGCTGTGTCACACTCAAATGATGCCAGATGTAAACCACAGGAGCTGGGGCACCTGGACATCCACGTTTCTTTGAACTCTCATTTGCAAACTTAGGAGAATGCCTGACTCATTTGCACCAAATCTGAAACGACTTTTATACCGTTTGCTCTTGTACACTCGTTTCACCGCTTTGGAGAAAATTCCATGGTAGCTTTTCTCCATTTCATACACTGAAATGGTCCAAGCTGCTTGATTAGAAATTTAGACAGATTTTTTAGGGCTTTTGGCAGGATGAAAGCATTGGCCTGCAAAACTGCAGATACAGTGGATTAAGGCAACTTCAAAAATTTTGGCTTTTCTGTTTCATCGTGACAGGTTGGAGAGAACCCAGCTCGTGTTACTTAATCACAGCTGGTTCACTGTAGCAAAACTTAATCTTTCCTGCCCAGGTGCTGTCTGCCATCAAAGTGCAGGGTTTATTGTCATCCAGAGGTAAATAGGATTAAACTTGAAAGGTTGTTCAGTTCTGCAGGAGCCTCTGAGATGTGTTATTTAAGCTGTACAGAAAAGAGGATGTTGCTGGTGGGTTTTTTGCTCTGAGTGAAGAGCTTTCCCTCCTCAGGGAGCCTGACCTGGCCTAAGCACTCAGTCTGGTCCTTGGAACAAGGGCAGGGTTTGCTCAAATCTGATATCACCTCTAATAATATCTCTGCTTGTTTCAGGGCATCTTCATCTTTTTCCTGGTGAAATACAAGCCCCTGAAATACAACAACGTGTACATTTACCCTGACTGGGGCTATGGCATCGGGTGGATGATGGCCCTCTCCTCCATGGTCTGCATCCCACTGTGGATCTGCATCAAGCTCTGGAAGACAGAAGGCACTTTCATGGAGGTGAGAGGGATCTGCAGATTGGTGATGCTGGAAAAAGAGATGGAGAGGGAGTGGGAGTCCTCAGCTGCACCCTTTAATCACAACAGCAGTGCCACGTCCCTGTTCCTTGGGTTAGGGCTCTGAGTCACTGCTGGAAATTGAAAGTTCTGAACTTTCTCTGGTTTATTCTGAATTCCTGTTGGGTTTTTTGCCTCCAGTGATTTAAGCCTGGTGTAAACTAATCAAAACTGTTGATTTAAGGTGCTCTGTTCCAGCCCAATTTGTAGCTTAAAATGTCTGTAAGGTCCCCTAAATCCCACAAGGTTTGTACCATCCATTCCCTCAAGTTAGCTCCCTTTTTCCATGGTTTTGGGTTGTGCTGCCAAGGTTTTCTCCAGGAGCTGGATTGCCCACATTCCTATTTTCTGGACAGTTTTCCTGATTTCAGTTCTCTAAATGAGAAACACAGGCAAACAGAGAGATTTGGTGCAATTTACTGGTGTGAGGTTAGCTCAGGTCTAGGCTAAGGTTATCATTTTAAGCTTGAAAGGTTGCTCATTTCTGTGGGAGCTCCAAAGAAAGGCAGTGAAGAAGGCAATAATGGAAGAAACAAAACCACAAACCTTATTCAGCCATTTGGGATTCCAACACTGCAGAAAAACCTCCTTTTGTCCATATTGCAGTGACTCCATTCAGCTGGTTAAACACAGCCTGGAGACTACCTAAGAAATCTTTACTGAGTATGTAAACCTAAAGTGAATTTTCCATGATATAGTTGTCTCAGAGCATCAAAAAAGGAAGTCTGCACAAATCTAAACACGAAATATTTCCTCAGTGCACCAGCCTCACCTGTCCCTGCAGCTGAGCAGGCTTTGCTGGAGCTGCAGCACTGCAGACAGGTCGTTATCTTTTCCCTGCAAGGACGACGAGAGGATTGTTTTAATCACAGCTGGGAGCTTCTCAAGGAGCCAACGTCCTGCTGTGAGCAGCAGCCTTGCTGTGGATGTCACTGCTAGAAAAGAGAAAGCTCTCAGCTGAACGTGTATATTTTTCTTTATCACAGCTCAATACACCTTGGCTGTCTCTGGTTTATTTGCTTTTTCCAATGGACATCCATTGGTGATAAAAGGAGAAACAAAATGTACCTGTAGAACAGGCAGAGTGCTGAATGGGGATGATTAAATCAGCATAAAAATTCACTTTGGTTTTAGCTTTGCCTTCTTTGGTCTGGTGGGATTTATCCAGAATTGTGTGGATTGTCCTGCAGGTCTGAGGATGGGCTCACAACAGGGAAGTGAGAAGCAGACCTGCAGGAGAAAAGCCTTTTATAATCAACTTGTTAATGAGAGCTGTGACCAATAGAAACATAATGATTTTCTGTGACCAAGAAAAACATAATGATTTCGAATTTCTCCAATTTTCTAGAAATTCAGGAAGTTGATTACACCTAGCTCAGACCTGAAAATGCGGGGCAAGCTTGGAGGAGGAGCCTACATTGCAGCAATAAATGACTGCGATGCCAAACTGAAAGGAGATGGCACCATTTCCACCATCACAGAAAAGGAGACACATTTCTGAAAGAACTTTTTTTTGGTTGTTGTTTTATTTTTTTTTTTTGTATAAAGAAATAAATAAATTCACTTAATTATAGAAGCTGGCTTGTTTTGCACAGAATTTTATTAACCAGTTAATTTTAAAGTGAAAATTGTATACTTGTTTAAAAAGTGATTTTTTTAAAATTACTCTATACGTAATGATTCTGTAAAAGAAAAAGAAATAGTATTATACAGTCTGTTAGTGATGACTTCTTGTAATATGGTGATTCCAGTCAATGTTTTTTTTTTAGACTTTAGAGGGACCTGTATAATGTGCTGTAAAACTTTTCTACTTTGATTTGTGGCAGGTGTAACGTTGTATAGATCTCCTAACCTGTAAGCATTTCAGACCATTTCAGCTGTCCATGTGTGTATATAAAAGGGACCAGCCTCTCCTGTGGTTTGCTTGGGAAGAAATCTCCTTTCAGGGCGAGTTTGGTGACGCCGACGGCGCCTCAGCTGCTCCCACCTCCTTCCTTCCACCCTCCACCAGCTTCAGCAGGGCTGGAAATGAGGAATGGGCCCATCCTGAGCCACTGTTTTCCTGGAGATTGGATAGAGACTGGTTCTGAAGGGCTCTGAATTTTGCTGCTGTAAGTTCCTGGTCTCTGAGAGGATGTGCTCCTCAGGAGACCTCCCAAACCTTTCTGTTTTCCTCCGTGGGTGTCTCCTCCTGCATTTTGGCTGGCACTTCCCAGTCCCTGGAGTGATTCATGTTTGTCCGTGCTCCTACAACAGGAGGTCAAGGTTATTTCAAGGAGCTGAAGATGTTCTAAGGGGAAAAGAGCAGGTTTAGGGCTCTCTCTGTCTCTACAACTACTTATTCCCCTCCAAAGCAATCCAGGATCCTACAATGCCAATGTGTAGCACTACACAGCTCCTCTGCTGGCACAGGGTGGGGTTTTGGGGTGTCCTGTGCAGGGCCAGGGGTTGGACTGGATGATCCTCATGGTCCCTTCCAACTCAGGGTGCTCCAATTCCTCTTCCAGGTCCTTTCCAGGTCCCCTCAGATCAGGCCCTGACTCCTCTGCCCTGGATGGGCTCGAGGCTTGCACTGAAGTCAGAGCAGTGCAAATTTCTTTAGCAGAAGGTCGGAGCAATGGTCCTTTATCTCTGCAGGAGTCCCAGGAGGTCATTTCAGTGTGGTGCAGGGGAAGGGATTCACACAGGGATGTTGTGACCCCTCGGTGTCACAGAGGGAGCAGAGCTGGGTTTGTCACGTCAGGCCTTGGTCTGGAGTGACTCCCTGGGTTTAAAGCTGATTTTGTACGTGAATCCAGCTGCTGGATGGTTGTTCCAGGAGGTGTGCAGATGGCCCAGTATCAAAACCCTCAACTCTGTCCTAGGATGTGGGGTTTTTTTTACCTGATAATATTCCAAACACTACTATTTGTCCTGGACAATTTTTCTTGGCCTGTTTTTGTTATTTGATGGTTGTGTGAGGAACCTTTGGAGGAACAGCATCCTACACTGCACAGGATTTGGGGGGAGAGACAAGAGACAGCCCAGAAGAAATGTCATAAAACCTGCTGCCTTCTCTGCAACTCCAACCCACCGAAGCTCAGACGCCAGCACCTGGAGTTGTTAGGAACAGAAGTGGCTCCTGGCCTTCTCCAGAAGAAATATTTCCCTAGAAATCACTAAATATATCTTAATATTGGCTAGAACTGTACCTGCAGCCAGCATTTCTCTGAACTCTTGCTGTTACTTCTTAAAAAAAGCATTTTCATGGAACTGCTTTGTCTCAAGTCACTTCATTAAATCTGCTAGAGCTGTTTCATTTTTACTTTATCTTATTTGTAGGGGATTATTTTGTGTGTGGCAAGGTGGAAACCCAACAGAGGACTTCAAATCCTGTAAGTCCTGTTTGCATGTGTCCACTGTGAGGTGCTTGGGGCAGGATATTTGGAAGGAACCTGGATTTAGGAAGGCACAGAACCATTATTTTGTGCTTGCTGGGCCTCCCTAAGAGAGAACCAAAACTCAGCCCCATGGGAAAAATGACACTGGGAGAGAAAAGCCCCCAGAATGGAAACCACAGATTGATTTACACACAAGGAAGAAACTGAATTGACATTGACACTCCAAAATCTAGGAATTTACATTTTTGGAATTCCCACCAAGTCACAAATAGTTGTGGCCCAATGTCTCCTCCTGGGCTTTCTCTCCACCCACCCAGGCTGCACAACCAAGGCCCCAAAGCCACCCTTGGGGTGGCTCATGGTCCCCACCAGGGAGAATGTGACGATATTTTGTGATCGATGAGGGGAAATGCACCTTTAGGTTGTGCTTGGCCTTGATTTCAGTGTCATTCCCTCAGCAATTGGGATTCTAAGGAAGCACCAAGAGGTGTGGGCCCTGCTCCTGGGGCCGTCTGTGGGCACAGTGACCCCACACAGCCCTTGGCATGGGGATAAACTCTGCTTTAGGAGAAAAACGTGTGCCCTGTGGCTTGTCCGAGCCCTTTGGAGCGCTGTCCTTGTCCAACCCTCTCCAGGAAAGCTGGGCTGTGTCCAGAAGCTGCTTCCTTGTGCTGCTACGAACATTTCACCTGTGCTTTTTACCCCTGCAGGGCTTGGCATGGTCTAAAGCATCCCCTGACGTGTTACTGATGTGCTGTGCTCTGTGTGCTCCTAATATCTGACTCGTTTAATGCTTTACTCATTTTTAAAAACCGTTGTTTTTGTTTTTCTTTTTGTGGGGAGGGAAATGGGAGGGTCAATTTCCTAATTGTGTTTGGTTCGGGGGCTTTTTTGAGACTTTATGGGGGGGAAATGCAGAAAACCCAATTCTGTGGTGAAGATTTTCTTATGCAGTAGCAGCAAACTGCCCTTTTCTGAAATATTTGCAGTATTATTAAAAATAATACAATAAAAATGAACAGCCACAAAGGTTCGTGTAACATTTTGCACAAGGAAAGATTCCGTTTGGTTTTGGAGGGCACAAGATTTCATCTACTTACTTTGTTCTCAAAAATTAAAGGAAATGGGCAAACCCCATTCTGTGTATTTTAGTTTACATTGATGTATTTACATGACACTCTCCTAATGAATTAAATAATCACAGCTACCCTGGTAGAGCAGACAAATGTCCCTTGATTTGATGTGGGGAGCTGAGAAACAAGAGGAGGTTTAGCAACTTGTTTGAGGTCATGCAGCAGAGCTGTGGCTGAGAGAAACAGAAGCTCCCTGGCGTCACTGTTATTAAATATGAATATCTCTATAAAATATGGATATCAATAAATATAGATAAAATATAAAGCATAAATATAAATAATATAAGTATATTTATAAATAATAGAAATAAAAACAAATATAAGTATAAATATATAAAAATATAAATAAAAATGCAGACTAGCCACCACTTCCCTGCTGCTGCCCCTTCCCTCACACTCATGGCTGGTTTTGCTGGGGTCCCTTTGTGTCGCTGGCAGAGTCAGAGCCATGCAGGGAGAGGCTTCAGGAACTGCTGGGGATGAGAACCCTGCCCAGCCCAAGCTCCCAGTGCCTGCAGCTCCCTGCCCAGATGGATGCTGGTGCTGGAGGGAGATGCCACAGGGAGGGGAATTGCATCTTGCAGCTGCTGGGTTGAAATAACCTTCCAGCCATGGCCTCACTCCCAGCCAGTTCTCTGTCTCCTGATGATCTGTTGTGCTCTGATTTGATGCTTTTATGCTCTTCTGGGTGCCTGGAGTGTTCAGCTCCGGGGCCTCCAGCATAAGAAGGATGTGGAGCTGTTGGAACAAGTCCAAAGGAGGCCACAGAAGTGATGAAAGGGCTGGAGCCCCTCTGCTCTGGAGCCAGGCTGGGAGAGCTGGGGGTGTTCACCTGGAGAAGAGAAGCTCCAGGGAGAGCTCAGAGCCCCTTGCAGGGCCTAAAGGGGCTCCAGGAGAGCTGGAGAGGGCCTGGGGACAAGGGATGGAGGGACAGGACACAGGGAATGGCTTCTCACTGCCAGAGGGCAGGAAGGGGGGGGATATTGGGAAGGAATTGTTCCCTGGGAGGGTGGGGAGGCCCTGGCACAGGGTGCCCAGAGAAGCTGTCGCTGCCCCTGGATCCCTGAAGTGCCCAAGGCCAGGCTGGACAGGGTTTGGAGCAGCCTGGGACAGTGGAAGGTGTCCCTGCCCACGGCAAGGGGTGGAGCTGGGTGAGCTTTAAGGTCCCTTCCAGCCCAAATTTTTCTATGATTCTTTCTTGTGTCTCTGGCCCGTGTACAGGGAGAAATTCTTGCTTTAATACTTGACACGCTGATGAAAAATTCTGCTCTTGCACCCTGAGGCACTCCATTATACAGCAGCCTCCAACAGAGGAAATGAAGTTCTTTTCTTAAACGCTCTTTCTCATCTCGATTGCCCAAGCCTGGCTCTAATAAGGAAAACGTGCCATGGATTTTGACAAAGCCTTTCCACTCCTCTCGGGCTGTGCCACTCCTGGGTGCTCCTGTGCTGTTTTACTCTGTGCTGGAAGCCACAGCCAAGGGCCTGTTTCTCCCAGGATGTTGCTGGCAGCTCACGGAGAGGTTCCTTCTACACTGTGATGAGCTCCATGGCTTCATAAATTAGGGAGTCCTCGTGTCATTCCAGAAAGATAATCAAGAATTCCCTGCTAGCAGTGGATAATGACAAAACATCGGGATGTGCTTCCTGTTAATCCATCCCTGCAATCCCCTCTCCTTTCCAAACCCTTCCCACAGCGCTCTGGAAGAGGCACAGCAGCTTTTCTGCAATATTGTTGTCCAACATCTTCCGAGGAGCACCGAGAGGCCGGGCTGACAGCACCCGCTTCCTCACCCCGCTCCTCACGGATGAATCATCCCTCCCCTCTCCCCAAAGGGCTGGAAGCTGTCTGCAGTGAAGGCAGGCCATGCTCAAAAGAGCAAACAGCAGCTATTCAGGCAGACACCTCGAGGGCCAGGGCTAAGTTTGGCAGCAGCAGTGACGTGGGGCTTGGCTGTGCTCTGCTCAGAGCTGGTGTCAGAGCCCTGGCACCCACTCGTGTGGGCAGGGATGGAGCCCAGCAGAGCAGGGAGCAGGGGCACGGCCAAGCCATGGCCCCTTGTGCCTTCCCAGGCAGCCAGAACAGGTTTCTGTGGGTTATTCACTTGTGTGTGCTTGTGCTCACAGCCCTCCGTGGCTCAGCACAGCCCGGCTGGGGCAGCAGGAGCTGAGCTGTGCCTGGCTGGAGACATCCAGCTCTCCCCAAATTGCCTTTGAAGAATAAATGGATAAACTCCAACAGGAGCCTTCCCAGGAATTATTTTGGGCTTTATCAGCCTGCCTGGTTTTGGTGGTTTGGTTTCATTTCCCAGTGAAATCAGCTTTGTTGTCTGGTTTGAAACGCAGGCAAAAGTCACAAGCCAAAGAATGCAGGACCAGGACAGAAAACAGAAATAAGAGCAGAATAGGCCATTAAGATAAACAGGAACAAGGAATCTCTGTGAGCTGTTTGCAGGGATGAAAACATGATGTGGTGCAAGTGACTCTTAAATCAGCTTTTAATTTTTCCTGCTTACTTTTAGACATTATTTCCAGCAAAGCAGCCCAGGTTCTGCTTAAAAGTCTCTGCTTCTTTGCAAACTCTTTCCTGAGACTTCACAGGAAACTTTTTGGGTTCTTGAGGCACAGATTCCTCCTCCCCCCACCTCCTGTAGGTACCAGTTTTGCCCTTCCCCTTCTCTACACCCCTTCAACAACTTCAGCTGCCAGGGCAGGAGCAAAGAGGAAAGGGCTGGTGTTGGAGGCTATTAGTTAATTGGATTAATTAAAAGGATTTGGTAGCACATGGTGATCATGACTGGGGAAGGAGAGGGAAGTGGTAGAGAGAGAAGCAGGAAGAATTTGGTTTGTTGGGAAGCAGCTGGAAAGAGGTACTGTGGGAGGCTGCTGGAGCTCCTGAGTGGCTGTGGTCTCTCCTTTCCTTGAGCACACAGCAAGAGGGGGTAAGAGCTTTTTTCCTCAGGTAGAATTCTGGTGTTGTTACTTCTGGAGTTTGTGGGGTTTTTTCTTGTGTTTCTGGGTTTTCTCAGAGGCCTTTGTGTGATCTGAATGGACAAATTTTTTTGCAGGTTCATCCTCAATTATTCCCACCCTTGCCAAGCTCAGCCTCCCCAAATTCCTGAATTATCCACCCCACCCCTGTAGGTTCAATTGTAAACCTGCTCTGTTTATTACAGTGCTGTTGCTAATTAAATAATCCTAATTACGTGGACGATTCAAGTGAAGTGGTTTAAAATGGTTGGAATGAAAGGAATTTTTTTCAGCAGCTATTCCCAAACCCCTGTATTTGTTGGGAATGTAACACATTGTCAGGCCTAATCCTCTTGTGCCTGTTGGGTGTCCTTGGGTTTGGTGCATCAAGGCAAGCACAAGTTTTTATCTGTTCAGCTGAAGGAGTTCGAGTTACCTGTATTTTTGTAGAGCTCAGGGTTTTTTTATGAAATTATTCAATGCTGTCAGAAGCTGTGATGTGAGCTCTGTTTTGGGAAGGAATCTGCAGTCAGGATGGAGAGAAGAGGCAGCAGTGGGGGCAGGAAATGTGGTTCTGCTCCTCTGGGTTTGTTACTAAATAAATGTGGGTTTTTCATGGACTGATAGAGCTGTCTGAGGAACCCTCAGCCTCAGGGAACTCTTTGCACACTGGAATTCTGCTTCCTGCAGCAGCCACCACTCTGCATTTACATTGAATTATCTGAGACACATCATTTCTCCCCGTCAAGAAAGAAATAGTGAGTGAAATCTGACTGAAAAATCAGATTTCCCCCAGCTGAAACTTCCATTTCAGAACAGAAATTGGAGGCAGCATCCTGTGCTGCGTGCCCTGTGCTGTGCAGGGAGGCAGCAGCTCCCTGGGGAAGGTTTCTGTGCTGCTGGGGGAGAGTTGAGGTGCAGGGTAACCTCAGCCTCGGGCTGCAGGTGCTCCACAAGAACCTTTAAACAGAATTTCCGTGGTGCTGTGGGGACACCTTTTGGTTAGAAGCAGCCTGAACCTGGGTTTGGATGCAAACCCCACCTCACACCCCCTGCTCAGCCACTTCTGCCACCAGCTTTTCCTACGTGGGCTTGCCCTGCCCCATTCCAGATGCTAAAATTTGCAAATCCTTTCTGCATCTGCATCTTTTTGATGCAATTCTGAGGTTTTTCCTCCCAAAGCTTTGGTTTCCATATCATTAGGTGGCAGCACATGCCAGCACAAAATCTGTTTGTCCCCAGAGCTGGAAGACAAGAAAGTCAAGAGAGCTTCTCTTGGGTCTGAATCACAATGCAAAGAATGCAGTGAGCTTTTACAAGAAGATATTTTATTATATCTTTTTAAAATATCCATAAAGCTTCATGCTGAAGCTGCCCTGAGTTGCCACTGGGACTAGTAGAGATGTTTAAATTATGGGGGATAATGTGTGGTGTGAGGGAAAATGATGACAAGGCATCCTGTGGGAAAGGCTTCTCCCGTAAATTTCATGTCTGGGTTTGTTGCTCAGCTCTGGTTACACGAACCTGGAAAGGCAAATTCAAATTTGACATTTTTTGGCCCTCATTTTATTCTTGCCTTGTCTGAACCCTGCCCAATATTTCTGAAGAACATCTCAGAACATCCAGTCTGCACAACTAAAATGTCCCCACTGTCAGCCCATCCTTGGCCCTGGTTCATTGCATATCTGGGAATCAGAGCATTAACAATTGAAGCAAACCTCCTATTTAATTAGCAGCAGGTGTAATTAACACCTGTAGATAGTTTTGCATCCGGGTGTGAGGTGATGAGGTGCAGGGGAAAAGCAGCAGGCAGAAGAAAATGGGAACAAGGTGCAGATTTTTATTTAATTGTGCGTGTGCTTGCATTTTAAGCAAAGCCATCCCTGTATTTATGTATTCTTTGTGAACAGCAGCTGTGAAAAGCAGCTGTATGAGAAGTAAAAAACACCTGAGATGGGCCAGGACATGGCTAAAAGGAGGGAAGAGAGGAATAATTCACACTGAGGCTTCAGCTGAGAGACCATAACAGTTACTGGGGGGGTTTCTCATTCAGGAGTTGTGCAGCTGGACCTTTGGTGGTCTATCAAGGCCCTTCAGCTCTAATTTATGGGAATTCCTTGAAATCCCTGGCTTGGACCCTCAGGGTTTGCCCTGGGAGTTCTGTGATCCTGCAAAGGATCTGCATTGCTGAGCTTCTGTCAATATCAGTCAAAATTCTTCTGCTTTCTCCAACCCCTTCTTTTCCCAACCCTTGTCAATGCTTCCAAGTCTTGTCTTGGATTGGAGCCCTGAGCATCCTCAAATAATCTGAATTGTCTTGTCACTTCTGACTATAGTATTTCTTTTTCAGGCTGGAATAAATACGTATCTCTTACGATTTCACGTGAAAATTGAATTACTACAGCGCAGCTCTGAACAAAGAGCCCAATTTGCAATCCTGAGGTGGCCTTCTATTACTACTAATAAACCATAAAAGCTGGTGACTATTTAAAGCCCCAAATTCGCCCTGCTTTTCTCCTGACAAGCTTGCACATCGATTCTGACATGCAGACTGACAGCTTCATGGCATTTTGGAATGTTCCAACTGCACTGAGGATGTGGTACTATTTATTTCAGTGCCCCCGTTCCCAGAGCAGCCACTGACTCACAAGAAAAAGCTAAGAGCAATATTTGGCATTTGTTTCCTGAGCAGTACAATTTGCCTGGTTCATTAACCTTCTTTATGTAGATGTAAATCCTCAGTCTGACATGGCTATTTTTGGGGAGCATGTCAGAACCAGATTTGTCTGTCTGAGCAACATTTGCTTTGGAAAAATGTTCGAAATTGCTTCAGCAATTTTGTCTTTTCAAGCACATTTTGCACTGGTTGTTGAGCTGTGTTTGTGCTGCACCTTTGGATCTTTAGCACCATTAAACTTGCAGAACAAAGAGCGTCTAAAGCACCAGCTGGGTGACTGTGTCCTGTTCTTGTTGGACCAGAAATCTTTTCTTTTCTTGTGCAGCACAGCAGATTGATGGAGGCTGAGCCTGAATCCTGCTGCCACTTGTACCTGGATGTGCCAGCAGCACTGGTTTAGTGGCTGGGCTCAGTTTTAGGGGGCATTTCCAACCTAAATGATTCTGTGATGGTTCTGCCATCCCTCAATACCATTTCTGTATTTTTCTCCCTGTTTTGCCAAGAACTGTGTGGGAAAGGAAGGAGGGAGAGAGGGAAATCCCTTGGCCCCTTCTGCTGTTACTGTCCAGGCTTTGTCTCACCCCTTGCTTGACCCCAGCTCTGTCTCCCCGCTCCAGTGGCTCCTTCCTTGGAAAAGCTGGTGCTCAAAACACCCCATTTCCTCTGGCCTGGAGCTCCCCACAGCAGGAATTGCCTCAGGAACTGTCCCCTCAGTGCCCTGCTGGCTCTGGGCAGCCCCAGCAGCTGGACCAGCCCCTGCTGTGGCACTCGGAGCCTCCGGCTGCTGCCAGGGTCCCTGCATTGGTTTCACCTCAATTTTCCATCCTGACCTCAAAACTGGCCCCTTGCTCCGAGTCCAGGGCTCACTTTGGTTTCTCTGCTGCCTGGTGAAGATGTTTCTGGAGCATTTGGAGGCTGGGCTGGGAGGAAAATACACCCCATCCTGCTAGGAAGGATGGGATCTGATTGAACCCCTTCTCAGTGGGGAGCTCAGCCACAAAGATCAGAGAAGTTGGCAATATGTGAAACCTGAACATGGGCTCCCCTCTGCCGGGCTTTAAACTGAGCCAGATCCTCCCTCTCTGTCCTTCTTGCACTGCTCTTTGTAGCACCAGGTCACACCGGGGGTCTGGGCTCAGATGGGAGCACATTCCCCACATCGATGCAAAATTTGTTTTAAATGAAAAATGTTTCCTGGACAGAGCTTGGTTCCGCCACCCTGCTTGAACTGGGCATAGACTTGCACGATCATATAAGCTAAATGAAACAATGAATTAATCTGGAAGCTGAGCTTGCAGCAGCAGCAGGCAGTAGAATAGGTTATAATTTTTGTTGGAATGGCAAAACTTGTCCGAGTTGGTCCAGTGCCTCCTTTCTGGCACATGACATCTGCCTCAGACAGGAGCCTTTCCTGTTTCCAGTGAGTCCTGTGTGGAGAAGTGTTTTGTCTCCCTGTTGGTCTTTTTACCATTAAAGAATTAATTGAGATGGGTTCTTTCTCCAGGGCTTGGGGCAGGGATGTGCACAGGGATCTGGTTTTGAGGTTCTGATGCCTTTTCTGTCGGCACAGCTGGGTTAACAAGCTGTGCCAGAAGAGAGAAGGTTTTCCCAGGATTAACTCTGCAGTTCCCAGCAGAGTGTGTGGTTATTGCATTAATGGGGTTTGTTGTTTCATTAATGAGGTGATGTTTTAAAGGTGACTTTGAAAGCAATGAGCTGGGATTTCCAGATCCTGCTCTTCCAAAGTTTCCACAAATTCCATAATCAAGTGGAGAGTTCTGCTTTCTCAACACCAGCAGGTAACTTATATAAATATATTATCAGTTTCCGTGTCCTACTTTATTCTGGAGAGTTCAGCTGATGCATTTCCTTCTCCTGTCCTGGTTCCTGAGCTGATCCTGAGCAGAAATGTTTGCACAGCTGCTCGTGCACAAATAGAGGTTTCTCTGCTTTATGCTGCCACGAGCAAGAAAACTTTAAATGCCACTGGATGTCACTCTAACAAAGCTCAAAGTGCTTTGGCAATCCAAATCTTTACATTTCCATTGTAAATCAAGGCCTCTTAAACTCTGGGCACCTCAGCAAAAGGGGGTGAAATAATTCACAGGTTCCTGTGTAGAACTCATGGATAACTCAAACATTATATGAGCTAAAAACTCCCAGATTTCCTTTTGGGTTTCTGTATCATCTCGGATGTTTCAGGATTTTGTTCTAGAATTCCAGAGCCTCACTTTGCTGCATGAGTTGTTTTGGGTGTAGAAGGAAGGAAAATGTCAACTCTGACTATTTTTCTGTCCCATTTCCTTACATGTTTGAGACTTTCAGTGCAGAGCGTGGAAGCTGAATGTTCAAATCGAATCAAAAATCAGTAAAATCTACCCCTGTCCTCAACTTCTCATTTCCAAAGAGTGACAAGAAGGCAAAAGTTAATTTAGCTCAGGGACCAAGAATGGTGCCATTACAAAAGTCAAATATAAAATGTCTCTGTACAGAAGAGACTCTCCTGAGGACAAGCAACAAGTGATGGGGTTGAGTTGCTGCGCAGAGAACTTGAGCCACAAATCAGCCAAAGTTATAAACTGAGGGTGGGTGCTCCTAAGAGAGAGAGGGAATCATCCTTTCAGATGCTTGGGGATGTGAAGAAGCATTAAGGTGCACCAGAGGAGCCTCTCCATTCATGGAACACTGCAGGAATCACTTGATTAATACCTTTTAAATTACCCAGGTGTGACCTCTCGACCTCTGCTGAGCACAGCTGCTGTGATTCTCCCACCCTGATTACAAATATTATAAATAGAAATATATTATATTATGATGTTCACTGTCACTCAGCCTGGACTGGTTCTCCCTCCCTCTTCCCCATCCTTTTAGTCCCATTGTAAGAAAAGGTGCTGAAATATTTGCACAGAGGCTGCAGCCACTGCTTAAAATCTAAATAGACTCACTAATTACTCCTAAAACGTGTCTAATACCAGATGAAGATAGCTGGAAAATCCAGTAAGTGCTGTTAAAAATGTAAGTTCTGTGGCAAGCTGGATAATTTCCCCATCCATTACAATAGAATGGAATGTCAGGGCACTGTACAAAATTTTAATTACATAATTAATTGACTGAGTCACACAAGTTTCTCTTTTAACTTGAGCCCTGCTGTGGAGGGGTTTGACGTGCAGGAAGCTGTTTCCTGGTGGATGTTCCTCTGGAATTTTGATGCCAGTAGAAATCTCAGAGGGACCATGCTGGAGATTGTGGTCTGGGGCTCTTCTGGGAGAGGAGATAGAAGATGAGGTGAGATCAGGGATTTCAGACAGCTCCTGCTGCAGAGGGGTGATTCCTTTGTGTCATTGGTGACCTGCAGTTGACTCAGTGACCCCAAGAGAAAAATCTCTGAATTCCATTACCCAGCTCATCTCTGGGAAATCGATGGATGTCTCCCTGGTGGCACATAAATAGCTCAGCCCTTTTAACAAGTGTCAGGGAAGGGCCTTCATTTCCCCCGTGTGCCTCTTTATCGTTCATTTAAATGGGCAGAAAAATGCAGCCCTTGGATGTTTCCAAAGGCTCATTAATCAAAAAAGTGAGACTTACAGACCTCCTTCCCAGGAAAAAAACCCACATTTCATCTCTTTCTGTTCATGTGTGAGGGCTGTCATCAAAGAGGGGCCGTGCCTGTTACTCTGAAAATATTCCCACTGAGATTTTATTCCTTATTTTTGAGGTTGTGCCAGCTCACAGCCTTGAGGTGCCCCTTAAAGAGGCTCCGTGGGTTGGTGTGGCCACAGCCAAAATCTCATTTACACCCTTTGAGAAGGCCTGGATGTGCTGAGCTCAGTTTCAAAGCCAGGTTTGGGGGGGAATGTGGTGAGAAGGAGCTGCAGGGACCAGACCCAGCTCCACAGTTCTGCAGTGCTGTGAGCAGAGAGAAAATGTGCTCTGATGTGGCTTTGATGTGGCACCACCTTCTGCCCCACGTGGGGAGAGCCAAAATTGCCCCTGGAGGGATGAAAAGCTGCTGCAAACTCCTCTGAAAGGAGTCCAACACCAGTGATGCTTTTTTGGGGCTCTCTGATACTCTTTCAAATGCTTAACTGCTGGGGAGGTGGGGGTGGGAAATAGAAATTCTGTGAAGCAGCAGTGACACTGTGAATGCTTTTTTCCCTTTTTTTTTTTCATTGGATTATTGGTTGTTTTGACAACACAGAGGTGTCTTGTTTTATTCCCTCATTTAGCCATAAATACATTAAAACCTGGCCTTGCTTTGGCAACTCCCTGTCTGCTTCTGTCTCTGTTTTACTGCACCTCCCCAAGGCTGGAGTAAAACAGCAATAAAAATGAAAGAAAGATTGATTTGTACCAGGTAGTTGTGGTGCATTTCGAGCTATTTTGGTTGCTTTCCTGATTAGGAGCTTGATTACACTGGCTGATTGTTGGTGCATTTTACTGCAAGTTTCACAAACCACAGCTGGCTCCAGTGGCCCTAAATGTCATTTACCTGCCTGAAGCAGCAAAGAAAGCCTTTTCTGGAAGTCCTTTTAGGAAAGGGATCAACTCCTTGCATTATTTTGACATTCTTGCCATACAAAAACCTTCCAGGGTGTGGGGTTGTTTGTTATGGGCTGTGCTGTGGGTGATTATTGGGGCAGAAGGAACGTGAGAAGATTTGTCTAAAGCTTGGCCTCCTCAGACCTGGTCTGTGAACGTCATACAAAACCTTAAATTTCCACCCAAAACAGGTTTGCAGTTCATACAAACACCCCCTGAGCTGGGATCCCAAACAAAACCAGGTTTGGAGCAAGGTTCCCAGCCAGGTGAGGTTTCTTTCTGCTCCGAGGGATGAATTTGGTGGCTCTGCAGGAAACACCTGTCCTCCTGCACCTGGGGACTTTCACAACCCTCAGAAATCCGAATAAGCACACCCAAAAGGGAATTTGCAGGGTGAGTGGTCTAGAAAAGGCTTTCTGTGAAAAGTTTCTGGTGGCTTCAGGAAAATCTGCTTAAGAGATTTTATGGAAATATTCCTGCTTCGTTTAGCAGAGCTCTTAAAGTGGGGAGATGGTGCTTCTGGGCTGAGTTTAATTTTCTATCTGCAGTGGATTGGGGAGGGTTTGTAGGAGCTCTCCTGGATTTGCAGGTGAAGCTGCAAATTTTGCCCTCAGCCTGATGTGGTCAAAAGTTTACGGAATTCTTGTGCCTATTTAAACTCATGCAGATTGAGATTTTTGGTCATTAAATTTGCATTATAATGTCAGAAGTCCAGGCAGATCCACAGCCCCAGAGCCTGCTGTGCACAAGGAAGTGTGGTTTGGGTGGGAAGGGGCTCTAAAGGCCACTCCTGCCATGGACAGGGACATCTCCCACCTGACCAGGCTGCCCAGAGCCTCACCCAGCCTCTCTGGGATGTTCTCAGGGATCAAAGCATCTACAACCTCTGGGCAATCTGCTGTTCCACCATTTTCACGTAAAGAAAAAATTCTGGAGCACTCCTGAGTTAGTTCAAACCCGCCCCAGGACAGCCTGGCTGTGTTTGGATGTCCCAATTCCTGTTAAAAGCAGAAAATTATCGGCATTAGGAGCAGAGATCTCCTATTTTTAGGTCCTTGACATGCACACCTGTGGAAAAATGCATCATCTTTTTCAAACCTTCCTGAATATCACTCAAAGTCACAGGTGGAAGGTTTGGGCTGGTTTCTTCTGTTGGGGTTTGCTCACATCTAATTGTGCTGTCACTGATGGGAGGCACAGCTCAGTAAATGTGAGGGGGTTTCAGTCTGAACTCAAAGCTGGGCAAGATCAGGCCTTGACTGCCTGAATTTCTCATTTCTGCATTACAAGTGTCCGGTTATCTGTGGGTTTTTAGATAAAGGTTTCCTGCAGCTCCTATCAGTGAGAGGCTGGCAAGAACAGCCAGCACACAGAGCTCTTGCAGAGCACAAACATTGGTTTTGGGAGAGCACTTGGTGTTGTTGGAATCCGACTGAACACTTCAAATGACAGCAGCTTCTCCTCAGAGGAGGAAGCAGATTGTGGCCACCTCTTGTCCTTTTCTAACACTCCTTAAGTGAAAGCCTCCAAAAACCTTGACTGACTGTGCATTGTGGTGAAATTGAGATGCTCAGTTTATTTCTGCTTGCTGTTTGAAGCCCCGACTACCACCCTATAATCTGAATTTTTCCTGCTGGCAGTAGTTCCTTTAGGCTCTTGCTGCCTGAGTGCACAGTGTCTGCGTGTCTGAGCACACCCAACCCTTGAAAATTGGCAATAAAAGGTGAAAAATAGTAAATTAATAGTAAATAGATAGCCAAAGATGCACAGCCAGCCTCCTTTCAGATGACATGTACATTTTGCTCAGGTGAAAGGGTGTTTGAGCAGTGAAAGGTCACTTGTCTAATGACCCAAAGTATTTAGATTTTTCATCTCCCTGAGCCAGGGTATTGACCAGAGTGCCATCAGTCTTTTAATAACATTTTATTTGTCTTGAGGCTTAAATTCCAGCTGTTACATGCAGTTTTCACTGGCAATACTTGAGGGGTTTCTTCCCTTTTTGCAGTAAATATTCCAGTAGCTTGCCATAAAAATCCCATGGCCTCTGCCCACCACAAACCAGGTATTCCACACAGTAAATTGAATAATATCTTCAAAGACTGATGCAGAGCCAATTCTTAAATTAAATCCATCAGTGTCTAACGTGGCGATCCACACCATGTGTGTTTAGGAATAACTTTTGGGATTTTTGGGACTTTCTCAAGCAGGACAAAGCCCTCCTGCAACCAAGGGGCCAACCTGAGCTGTGGAAGCAACAGCAGCTGCTGACCAAGAGATGAATTCACTGGAATGTTTTCCCCAAGCTGTGTCTCTGACCTAGAAACAGCTCCGGGCTCATCTGTTGTTGCATTAAGTATCCAGTGGTTGTGAGGGAAAATTATACCCTGAACATCCCCTAACTATAGATTAGAGAAGTGTTGAAGCAGTTTTATTTCTGGAAATGTATAATCTTCTTACATTAACCTCGTGCCTTTGTGGGGAGGATTACTTGCACTGAGTGGCTGGGGCTGTGACAGGTTTGCAAGGAGAGAGTGCTCAGGGTGGTGCCTGTTCCCAAATTGCCTCCCTGGTTGCTTGGGAACAGATGCTGAGCTGCCGAGGGACTGGGAGCACTGGGATTGTCTGGCTGGGGGAAACTGCTGCCTGTGTCCTTGGACAGCCTTTCACAGCGAGGAAACCAAACCCCACTGCTCTGGAAATCAGATGTTTTATAGATTCATCAGTTTTACGAGTTTTGGGTTCAGGGGATGGTGGTGGTTGGGGAGTTTGTTCTCTGTAGGTGTTTCTCAGGTAGTTATGAAGGCTGGGAAGGTGAAGTCGCTGCTCACTTGTCCCTCAGCTCCTCCACTCCGGCCTTGAGTCGGACAAAATGGGAGAATTCTTACTTGCTGTGTTGATGGGTGATTAAACTGTTCAGATTTGTGCAGAAAAATGTTCACTGGGCCTGGTTAAACAATGGTCACCTCAGAAAACGGAGTAAACCAAGAGATCATCATCTTTTATGTCACTGATGCTCTTGGTGGGCTTGGATTAACTATAAATTGCAGTGGTTTTGGCCATATTAAAAACATCCCTGATAATGTGGCATCTTCCTGCATCCGTGACAAAACTGGAATCTCTGTCTTTGCAGGACACCTCAGTGGCTGATAATCTCCTCAAATGTCCACAGAAGGCACAGGTTCAGTTCAGTGTCTCCAGAGGGCACCAGGGCAGCTCTTCCTGAGAATCCCCATTTCACAAAGGTTAATGGAAATCTGGGTTTTAGCAGAAAGCTTTTCAGCTGAGGACAATTCCTGGGTTTCTGCTGTGACTCTTTGGAAGTTATTCCAGCAGGTATCCACCTTCCCAAAACCCAGTATAATTTAGCTTCCAAGCAGCAGAGCAGCTCACTAGCCCAGGTGGTAAAAGCTTCTCTTGTTGCACTGGCTTTGCAGCAAAAGAGAATTAAAGATTGGGGTTTGGTGAGATTCAGCCAATCCTTTTATGACAGACTGAAATCACTCTGCAGCACCACTCAGGTGACTGAAACAGACACAGCTGGAAAAGGAGGAATGTGAGGAGCTTTAACTCTGTGCTGGGGAAAAGGGGGCTCCAAGAGGTTTTCAGAGACTTAAATCCGGCCCTAAATTTCTGTTCATCAAAAAAACCATCAGGGAATGTGGCAGCCTAAGAGCCACGTGGGCTTTCTTGTCTCACCTATAATTAGGATTTCCAAAGGAATTGTGGTTACCTGAGAGTGAGGAGATGGACAAATGCATCTTTTAATAAACCCATGAGAAAGCATTGGGAAGGGTGGACACAACCAACTTGAGCAAAATGACAGCTCCAGGAAAAATGTACAGCATTTCTCAGTGTGTTTTTATAAAATGTACAAGAGCCTGGAGTGACAGGACACAGGGAATGGCTTCCATCTGACAGAGAGTAGGTTTAGATTAAATATTGGGAAGAAATTCCTGCCTGGGAGGGTGGGGAGGCCCTGGCACAGCTGCCCAGAGAAGCTGTGGCTGCCCCTGGATCCCTGGAAGAGTCCAAGGCCGATCTTTTGCAGTTTATTCTCCACCTTAAAACTGCCTTTTGTTTTTTTCTCTAGACAGCTCCTGAGGAATGGCTTCTGGATCCTGGGCGTGAAAAGTGAAACCCCAACACACGGAATAAACAAGGCTTTGGTGAGAACACTGAATAAAATATTTGATAGCAATAAAAAAGTTCTGATGAAACTCACACAGGGCAGGAGATAAGACATTTTGTGGCCATTTTTGTACTGGGCAAACAAGAACCAACATTATTTCAAAAAATTATCTCCACCTGAGCACAATACTTGAGTGTATTCTTAATTTTAAGCCCACAAATAGATATCTAGCTCTTCACTTTCTGTTCTTTATTCTGTGTAAAATCCTGAGCTCCTTTCTCAGAGATTTTTACTTCTTATTTCTTCTAATCAGGCAAAACTCCCAATAATTCCATAACACTCTTGAGGCATTATGCAGGCTATTTATAGGTGCTTTTAACAGAAATAACTTGGACAAATCCAGCGTGCAGAGACTTCCAAGCAGCAGCAGCAGGGTGCACAGTTCCCTGTGCCTCTTTTCTGCCATTCCACGACAGAAACTGGAAGGGCAAATCAGGTGATTTAGAACCTGTGAAGGATGCTGTGTGCTGGGGAGTGGAATCATGGAATGGGCAAGGGTGGAAAAGACCTCGAGGACTGAGTCCAATCATTAATCCAGCACCACTAAACTGTGGCCACGAGTGTCACATCCGTGTCTTTTGAGCACTTCCAGGGATGGTGATCCCACCACTGCCCTGGCCAGTCCCTGCCAAGGTCTCACTTTCAGTGAAGAAACTTTTCTTCTATCCAATTCAAACCTTCACTGATGTGACTTGAGGTAATTTCTCATCCTGCCCCTTGTTCCCTGAGAGAGGAGATCAACTCCCACTTTACTGCATCCCCTTGTCAGGGAGTTGTGCAGAGCCACAAGGTCCCCCCTGAGCCTCCTTTTCTCCAGCCTGAGCCCCTTTCCCAGCTCCCTCAGCCTCTCCTGGGGCTCCAGACCCTTCCCCAGCTCCATTCCCTTCCCTGGACACGCTCCAGCCCCTCAATGTCCTTCTTGTCCTGAGGGGCCCAGAGCTGCCCCAGGATTTGGGGTGGTGCCCCAGGATTTGGGGTGGTGCCCCAGGATTTGGGGTGGTGCCCCAGGATTTGGGGTGGTGCCCCAGGATTTGGGGTGGTGCCCCAGGATTTGGGGTGGTGCCCCAGGATTTGGGGTGGTGCCCCAGGATTTGGGGTGGTGCCCCAGGATTTGGGGTGGTGCCCCAGGATTTGGGGTGGTGCCCCAGGATTTGGGGTGGTGCCCCAGGATTTGGGGTGGTGCCCCAGGATTTGGGGTGGTGCCCCAGGATTTGGGGTGGTGCCCCAGGATTTGGGGTGGTGCCCCAGGATTTGGGGTGGTGCCCCAGGATTTGGGGTGGTGCCCCAGGATTTGGGGTGGTGCCCCAGGATTTGGGGTGGTGCCCCAGGATTTGGGGTGGTGCCCCAGGATTTGGGGTGGTGCCCCAGGATTTGGGGTGGTGCCCCAGGATTTGGGGTGGTGCCCCAGGATTTGGGGTGGTGCCCCAGGATTTGGGGTGGTGCCCCAGGATTTGGGGTGGTGCCCCAGGATTTGGGGTGGTGCCCCAGGATTTGGGGTGGTGCCCCAGGATTTGGGGTGGTGCCCCAGGATTTGGGGTGGTGCCCCAGGATTTGGGGTGGTGCCCCAGGATTTGGGGTGGTGCCCCAGGATTTGGGGTGGTGCCCCAGGATTTGGGGTGGTGCCCCAGGATTTGGGGTGGTGCCCCAGGATTTGGGGTGGTGCCCCAGCAGTGCCAGCACAGAGGGACAATCCCTGCCCTGCTCCCGTGGCCTCACAATTCCTGACCCAGCCCAGGGGCCATCGGCCTCTTGCCCCCCTGGGCACCCCTGGGCTCGTGTCCAGCTGCTGTCCCCAGCACCCCCAGGACCTTTTCCATCCTTTCAATCCCCAGTATGCAGCAGACCCAAGGGCAGGACCCACACAGAGGTGCTCCAGCCTCTCCCCATCCCTCTCTGAACACTCAGATCTGCTGCTCCCTGCCTGAATTGCAACCTGTATTTGTAAAATTTAGCCTGGTTTGGAATAAAAGGAGAAGGTTCACCCACATAGGATAACTTCAGGGGATGACGGATGGATTTAGCTGGAACAACCTACTCTAAAAATAGATCTCTGGTTCTTTTATTTTGGCACAGGAACAATGAGATGTGGGAAGAGGAGAAGGAGCCTGAGAAACTCCACATCCCCTGCTCCCAGCTGAGCTCAGAGGCAAGCCTGGAAAGTCTCATCCTCCCAAATTCTCCAGCCAGGGATTTATCTGAAAATATCTGAGGTCTGATTTATCTTCATGTGGGGTTCCTAAGGAAAATGCATCTTGGGAGGGTTTGACACTCATTTCTCCTTGTGCCCTCAGTCATCCTTGCTCTTGGTAAAGTTCAAGTGGATAAGAGAAAGGAACAGAGAGCTTAAGACTCTGAATTCCTATGAGGTTTCTGAAAATATGTGGCCAAGGAGAGAAGAGTCACCCTACTATAGATGCTGGGTTTTTAGGAATTAATTCTCTTTTCTCCCAGAGGGAAAAGCTGCACTGTCACGTTTTGACATAAGAAAACTGACATGGAAGGAAGGTGTTAAAAACTTCCAGTCAGGGGAAACTCTGGAATGCTTTTGTGGTCTCAGAGAAGTCAAAGCTGAAACGAACCCTTTGGAAGTCACAGCCCTAGAATTGCTATAATCTTTGTAATAGCTCTTTTATGACAATTTCCCACAGGTTTCAATCCATGGACTAGTTTTAGTAGGAGATTAAGAAGGAAAGGTTCTCCAGAGGAAGAGGTATTCCCATTCTTCACATAAATAAATCACTTAGTGAAAAAAACAAAAAATATTCAACATCTCCAGTCCTAATAAAAAAGAGACACATTGAAACATGAAGTGGGGAAAGAATATTCAAGTTTGCTTCAGACTATTTTGCACTTTTCTCAACTCCTTTGTCATTAATGCAATGGAACGTTGAATGAATCTCATATCATTGAACAGTGATGTGAAAAATGCCATATCTAGCACTGAAACCCGACTGTGGGGTTGCATTTTCAAGCACTTTGGTTTCCCTGGGGTGAGACCTGACTGAGGTTTTATTTGGTTGCCTGAATTACTCCCAGAGTCAGAGTGAGCTTCATGCTCAGAGCAAATTTAGACAACAAAGTAAGTCTAAGTTCACTTACAAAGTGCTTACAAAACGTGAAGAATGCCTAAATTTTGTATAAAGCACAATTTGAATCTGAATTAAAGCCCACTTGAGCATCAGAGTTCCTTTTGTACTTCTGTCTCTGGCATAACTAAAGGGAGGTGATGGTACTTTTTTTCCCACTCTTTGTTTGGTTGGTTGATTACAAAAAATAGTATGTTTTTAGAAAAAAGAAAATGTTTGCAAGGCATTTCACTAAACAAACAAACAACCCACTGTTTTGGGGGGGGGTTTGTGTTTGTGCTCTTTTCACTAAACAATAAAGAAGCAGAGGAGGATCTGGGCTGTGAACTCCAGAGCAAAACTTGAGCTCTCCTGTGATAAAGGGGTCTCTGCACCTTGATCTTTCTTCAGCTGCATCACTCCAGGAAATAATACTGTTTGCAGTATTATGGTCTGGTCAGATGCTCATCCAAAATGTGCTGAATATTTCTGTTCAGCTGCTGGTTGTGCATGTGAGCACCTCTGGAGGATTGGCCCTGCTGGAGCTGCGCAGGAATTGTCTAATTTCAGGGCTAAGCAAAAGATAGGAAATTCCACAACAGACGCCTATTGATGAGGAGAGTAGAAAGCGTTAATTATGGAATTAAAAGGCTAATTAATTGTCTCTCCCCATTAGCCTTGCCTTGAGGGAATTGGGAGCAGTCACAAAGGGTGGGGGCAGGAACAGGGGCTGGGTGTTGTCCCTGAGGGGTCAGGAGGGAACATCCCCTGCACTGCCCATGAGCCACCTGGGCACTGCCACTCAAAAGGAGGCCCAGGACAGAGAGTTTTTTCCCAGAAACTATTCCAGTGGTCTGGGCACAGTCCATGCCCTGCTTGGAGTGCTCCATCTGACACCCCGATGTCCTGAGGCGCCTGTGTGGCACCTGTGTCACACAGCTCTGGGCTGGCACACGGCATCTCCTGGGCACAGCACTCACCAGGGCTTCAGTCCCTGGAGTGACAGTGATGCCTTTTCTTTGTCTTAAAATCAAGAGCCAAACACGGCTAGAAGGGAAAAAGGGATTTTACCTTGGTATTTATTTTAAGGATCCTTGGTGCACTCCATCCAGGTGGAGCACGCTGGAATGCACATCCAAATGCACACCAAAATGCTCCTCCGTGGGTACCCCCAAAATGCACACCCACAATGGTTTGGGGATAAAATTCTAGGCTTTACCAATGAGCATATCGATCAAAGATTCCCCAATGGGAGGCTGAGTGAAGCCCCCTCTCTGAGGAACTTTCTTCCCCTTGGACAGGCCAATCTTAGTTTACAAAATGTGTTCCAGAGAAGACCTTGGTGTCTGAGGCTTCTGAGATGTTTGGTCTCCTGGCTTAAGGGAATCCTGGGCCTATGCTGGTTATCAAACCTGAACAATTAGGAATATGTGGGCTAAAAGGCCCTTAAGAATACATAAAAGTTATACAAAAGAGTATATAGAGGGGGTATATACAAAAAGCAAAAAACATCATCATGGCATCAACAGGACACAGAGAATGGCTTCCATCTGACAGAGATTAGGTTTAGATTAAATATTGGGAAGAAATTCCTGCCTGGGAGGGTGGGGAGGCCCTGGCACAGGGTGCCCAGAGAAGCTGTGGCTGCCCCTGGATCCCTGGAAGAGTCCAAAGCCAATCTTTTGCATTTTGTTCTCCACCTTAAAACTGCCTTTTGTTTTGTTCTGTAGACAGCTCCTGAGAAACAGCTTCTGGATCCTGGGCATGAAAAGAGAAGTGAAACCCCAACACACGGAATAAACAAGGCTTTGGTGAGAACACTGAATAAATTATTTGATAGCAAATAATTGAACTGAACTGAAAGAAAAATCCAAACCAGACTAAAAGCTCCTCTCTTTACTTTGCTGAGATGCTTTCCAAGAGAATGGGGCCTGACTAAATGTGAGGAGGAAGGCTTGGCAGGTTCCTTTTCTCAAGGAAAAGTGAGATATGAACTTTTGTTCACACACCTGTGCGTGAGTGACCAGGAATGATGGGATGAGGGCTCAGATCCTCTCCTCTGCTCCAAGAATTGATGCAGTGGAGTTTGAGTGGCTGCACCTCTCAAGCTCATCATGATTGTTGAGGTGGACGAGGCAGAATCTCAGGATATGGAGCAAAGTCTGTCCCATGGATGCCTTAGGTTTTAACTTTTGTATTTTCAAATTCTGTACTGCTCAGAGTGTAACTCTGAAGTTCCTTGGAGCCTGTAATTCCTGCTCTCTCGTACTGGGCAGACATAACAAAGCCTCTCCAGGC
This sequence comes from Falcunculus frontatus, assembly GCA_013398115.1. Lineage (NCBI taxonomy): Eukaryota > Metazoa > Chordata > Aves > Passeriformes > Falcunculus > Falcunculus frontatus. The sequence continues at coordinate 42,804 of VZRV01004999.1, read as the reverse complement.
TTTGCCTTCAAGGACAGCCAGGCTGTTTTTAGGCCCAAAATGTGTAAACCAAAGATTCTAAGGGGGGCAAGCTGAGGGGAATTACATCACTAAACTGGGGCTTTAATTGGAGAATTAACCCTGATACGCAAATGATCCAAACCTATAAAAGTGTGAAGAACTCGTGACCTGGGGTCCATCTTGGGGTCCAATTTTTGGAAGCAGCCTCTGGCTCCCCCAGGGTGTACCTTGAAGGCCCTTCAAATAAATACCTGTCTTTATTCCCTTACTCTTGTCTAGTCTCTGTTTCCAGGTGGCTGCAGGAGGCATCACCATCCCCACAGCACTGGTGTAACACAGGAGGAGGGGTCACACATCTGTTTGATACGCCCTGATTGTGCCAGATTTGTGCCTAAAACCAGCACTTGTGCCTGTGCCATGGCTCTGCTGGGTTTCTGTGTGTCTGACCTGCTGGGATGTCCTGATCCCAGCTCCCTCTGGGACAGTCCTGCTGGGCTGAAATCACCCTGGGTTTGCTGTGGGCAGTGGCACCAGCCCCCAGGGTCACCCTGTGCTTGGAAATCTGACCCAGACTCCACCCCTGGCTCCACTGGCTGCTCTGGGGGCTAAAGCAGTGACTTGGTCTTGTTTGTGTTTAGGTGGAGAGGATTGGCATGAGAGGGGTCCAGAATGCTTTTTTTGAAAGGCAAAATATTCGAGTTTCTCTATTAATGTCACTTTTAGCTCCTCACTTCAGAGAGCAGAACGCTAAACTGGAAATTCAAGTTAAGCAGAGAAAAAGGCATCCAAAATGAGTCCCTGGCCAGCAAACCCAGGGTCCTGCTGCAGGTCTGAGCCCTGCTTCTGTGTGCCCAGGACAAGGGCTGACCCCAGAGTGATGCCCCCAAGCTCCTGCTCCCCACGAGCAGGGCCAGGCTGGGCTCTGCTCCCTCCATCCTCTCTCTGCCCGAGGAAAGCAGCGTCAGCCCCTGCCTTTTGCATCCCTGTGCATTTTGCAAGCTCTAAAGAGGGGCTGGGAGCTCAGAGCAGCTTTTCCCTCTCATCTGCATCGGCAGAGCCTCTCTTCTGTGTGCTCTCCACAAATTATGTGCATTTCAATGTGAAATGTCCTGGGTGCATCAGTTCTTTTATGCATTTTTTTAATGCCACGCCACAATTCAGCCCCACATGCATGTGTGGAAGCACATGCACACACCCAATCACACCAAGAGCTCCTTTTGCTTCCCAGATTTTTTTAAACACAAAATCAAGCCTACATTTTAGTCCCCACTGTAATTATAATCAACGTCTTCTTCTAGGAAGATAAAAAGAGAAAAGTGGGAATCAGGAAAAGGGAAATGTTACAAGCCTTTTCATTAGGGTTTTATGTATTTAAAGAATTTACATTTTTAACCAGTGGCAAATTTATTTCATACTCCATAAGCTCTGAGGATCCTTTGGGATAAACAGCACGAAAGCTGTCATTTGAGAACAATCATCTATTTTCTGTTTATTGAAAGTTTGCTTTTTTTTGTGCCACGGTGTTTTGCACGGAGCTGGAAATATTTGTTCAAAATGATAATTGTCAAACTGCTCGTTCTGTTTGGGATTCACTTGTCAAAGAGAGCTGCTTCTGCTGGGAAAATAGAGGGAATGATGCCAGCTGATTTCTTTGGGATGAAGGTTGAAGCTGTCCCCAAATCCAGGTGAGGTCCCACTGCACTTTCCTGGCAGCCACAGCAAGAGGCAGAGAGGAGAAGTTTAATTTGAGGAGAGGCAGCTGAAATCTGTGTGTGGAGAGCTCTGCAGATTGTGGTGGCTGAAATTCAGGTTTAAGGTCATGGGTGGCCAGTCATTTTCAGTGGGAACTGACCCATTCCCATGTGGAATTAGTGGATGGTCTCATCCTGCTTCCATCCAACAACGCTTCCATCACTGCTCCTGCAAAGCCACTCTGGGCTGGATCTTGGGGGGCTTTTGGTTTGGAATACTGTCTTGGGGTGACTTTATGATGTGTATCCCCCATCATCGCTCTATGCC
>VZRV01004999.1:22835-40710 GCA_013398115.1 Falcunculus frontatus | reverse complement strand
TTTTTTTTCCTTCTCTTCTGGACTGGTTCAGAACATCAGAACATCAGAACCCCACTGGGGGACCTTCCCCCGGCCTGGAGGGGAGCCCCACGCCGACCCAGCTCCGAGGAGGAGAGAGACCACACCCACAGAAGGACTCTCAAATCTTTCAGGTTTTCTCTCCACAGCGAGAGATTTCATTATTTAGCATTATTATTCTTTTCCTGTGTGTTTGTTAAATAAATAGTTTTATTCTCTCTTTCACATTCCTCCGAGGAATATTTCTTTCCTGAACCTGGGTGGGGGAGGAGCAGCTATAACCTGCCTTCCTTTGAGGAGACGTTCCTTTTGGACGTTTCCCTGAATTTGGCCCAAACCAGCTCAAATACCCTCAAAATTCTGCAATCTGACACCAGCTTGTACAGGAGCATCTGGGCCAGGCTTAACCTTTAGTCCGGGCTTTAGTCTCGGGTCAGGAGCGTGGTGTTCACCCAGGAACTGCAGGGCTGACCTCTGTCCCTCTGGGCTGGAAGGAGCCATCCTGTCACTGCCACTCCCAGGTCCCACACCCCGCTCCCAGCCCCTCTCTGTCCTTGTGTCCAAGCACCTGCTCAGGCACAGAGGCTTCACAAATCAGGGGCTTAAAAATCCTGCTCGATGTGAGCTGCACTTCAGATTCCAACCCTCTGGAAGAAGAATCCTCCGACTCCTGAAATGAATCTGCCTCTTACCTGAGCAGCCACAGAAGGTGCAGGAGTAGGAATGTCCTAAAACTTTCCCCAAGCACAAGTTAAGAGCCAGTTCTAGGATGTACTGCACACCTTGCTGATTATTTGCTGTAACTTCTGTGTCTCATTGATCCTTGGTGTGCTGGCCATGGGATTTAGGAGCCTCAGGATTGTCTTGCCCGTATTTTGCATTTTAATATTAATAGAAGAAAAATATTTATTGTATCAAGAACAATGACTTCTCTGTTCAGATCAGCAGAAACAAAAAGGAATAAAGTCCCCTCCTCAATCCTTGATGGCTTTTCATTTATATCTTTGAGCTGGTAATGCCTTAGGGCTGGGGCAGGATGGAACAGGAATTTGCCATTTCTTAGCCCAACATTTTTATTCTGATTTTTTAAAGACACAAATCATTTCTTCCTTTGCCTTTGGTCTGGATTTAAGGTAATTCATTTGTATGCCATACACAGTTCCTGGGCCTCACACTCATTGCAAGAGTGGAATAGAATTAATCAAAAAGATCTTCATGGGGTTTAGGTGGTGTTGGAGTGATCTCCTCAACCTGAAATGCTTCTGTTCTGTGACAGAAGCCACACCCAGCAATAATTTCATAGCAAATAGTGACTTTGGTGTGGATTTTAGAGGATCAGGAAGATCTCCAGACACAGTTTGCTCGAAACCTGTGGTTCTTTTGCTGGACCCAGTGCCACATGCTGCTCCCAAATGCCCTAAGAGAGATGACAAATCGTTAGATATTCTGGAAAGCAGTGACTTTCACACCAGCAAAGGCATTAATTAAGAAAACAGGGTTATTAGTGCCTTTTATTGTTCCAAAGCATCCTTGGGAACCAAAATCTCAATGCAGAAATCAGTAGCAGGATGATCCCACCAGGCTCTGAGCTGTCGCTAGGCAACCCTTGATTTTGGCTTTGAGGCCCCTGTGCTGGGACAGGATTGGGATGGAAATCTGAGGTGATGTGTTAGAAAACCACTGCTGAGCAGGTTTTGTTGGTGTTTTGTGGGACAGGAGGCTGATCTCACAGGGAGGTCACACTGGTCTCTGTGTTTAATGGAGCTATGGGAGGCTGAAGTTGAAGCTTTTCTTCACCTTTTTAATAGCTCATATTTTCTTTTGTCACATCTCGTTTATGCTGCGCTCTTAACTGAGTTTTAGAGCCAGGTGTGTGTTTTATTGCTGCTGTTAATCCCATAAAAATGTCATTCTCAGCTAGCTGGGAAAGCTCTGGGAAGTCTTGCCTTGGAACAGTAATAAAATTGCTGCTGTAATATAGAGAAGAAGATTGTGTGCTAGGCTTTGGGTACCTGTGGCATGGTCTGGGACCCACAGAGGATTTCATTTGTAGGTGACAAGAAAGAGCATGTGGGAATATTTAAGATTTTTTCTTCTTCATCCTTTTAACTCCAGGTCTTTGGAATGAGATTGGAAATCTTTGCTCCAGTGAGTAGGAGCTGCAATCTCCTCCTCTGCAGAGACAGAGCTTCCCCTGCTGGAATAAAGATTCCTCCAGGTGATTCCCTACCTGGCAATCCATGCACCCAAAATCCCTGCAGGTCTGGGCACAGAGGTCCCCTCTCAAACAAAACAGGCGCCACCAGCCCGAGAATGAATTAAAAGTGATTTCTGACTCCTTTCCTTGCTTTTGAAGGAAAACACCAGGAACACCTGGTGCTGTTTTTGCTCTGGGTGTGGTGCTTTGGAGCGAGGGCTGGAGAGAGCCTGGAAGGGCTTTGCCAGGGAGCTGTGATGCCTTAGGTTTTAACTTTTATGTTTTCAAATTCTGTACTGCTCAGAGTGTAACTCTGAAGTTCCTTGTAGCCTGTAATTCCTGCTCTCTCGTACTGGGCAGACATAACAAAGCCTCTCCAGGCTTTGCCTTCAAGGACAGCCAGGCTGTTTTTAGGCCCAAAATGTGTAAACTAAAGATTCTAAGGGGGGCAAGCTGAGGGGAGTTACATCGTTAAACTGGGGCTTTAATTGGAGAATGAACCCTGATATGCAAATGATCCAAACCTATAAAAGTGTGAAGAACTCGTGACCTGGGGTCCATCTTGGGGTCCAATTTTTGGAAGCAGCCTCTGGCTCTCCCAGGGTGTACCTTGAAGGCCCTTCAAATAAATACCTGTCTTTATTCCCTTACTCTTGTCTAGTCTCTGTTTCCAGGTGGCTGCAGGAGGCATCAGCTGTGCCACAGTTCCATGCCCAGCCTGCTCCTGGGGGTCTTTAAGGAGGCTGCCACCAGCCTTGTGCTGCAGGAGGAGGTGGCATTGCTGCAGACTGAGTCAGGGCTGCCCGTGGAATTCCGGGTGTCTTTGGGAGGAGGGAAGGTTCAGTCACAGGGAATGTGTGAGAGCCCTGAGCTTTGTCACAGCAGCCTGCAGCTGTCCCATCTCCTGCAGCCTCAAAGCCTGCGTTGTGTTTGCTCCAGGAAAGAATAAATAAGGATCCTTCCAGGGGCTGCAAAGCTGTGCTTCAGGCCATGTGTGAGACTGCTGATGGAGCAGATCTGGCTCTGTGTCCGTGTCACCAGCTCGACTCCTCTCTGGCACAGCTCAGCTGATGCTTTCTGCTCTTGTTCTGTCGCCCACAAAGCCAGAATCCATTTGTTGGTGTGCCCTGATTTGTGCTGCTCTTCCCAAGACACCCCATTTCAAACCAGAGGAACGTGAGCTTCATGAGCACAGCCAGGAGATATTTCTGTACAAAACAGGAACGTGGTTGGGCAGCAAGGTTTAATGGCTGTTTCCTGACCTTCATCCCTTTTCTTCCTGGCTTTAATTGCCCCAAATAAAATCCCCTTGCAGCACATGGAGCCCAGCAATGCCCTGGGCATTCCCTGTGCCCAGCTCTGCTGCACCAGGGCAGTGACACTGCTTTTGACAGCTTTTCCCTGGAGCTTTTCCTCCCTGTGGACTATATTTGGACACTGCAGCCTGTGAGCCCTGAGAAGTATCTGCAACATGAAATTCTCCTTGACTCTCTCATGTAACAGGAAAATTAGCAGAAGGCTCAGCTCAGTAATTTGAAATAAAAGCTGAATATCCCACATTTTGCTTCAGGAAGAGGCAGGCAGACACTCCAAAATCAATGTACCCATTCAGGCTGTGCTGTATTTTGGATTTTCACCCCTAGCACAGCAGCCTGCCACGAGAGGTGAGTGCTGCTGGCCCCAGCAATCCTGATGCCAGTGGGATGTGCTGCGAAATGCCCTGGAAAAGCCAAGGAAATGGTTCAGTGGGAGGGGTTTTTCCAATGGGATGCTCTGCTCTGGGTATCAGGGCGTGAATGAGGTGGGATGTGGGGAGTTCCGTGTGTGAAATGAAATAAAAACTCCTCCATAGCCTCACCTCAGCAAAGATATCAGCATAGAAAGAACCTCAAACAAAATACTGAAAAGCTCACTGGATTTTCCTGTGAGCAAACCTGTTGTTCACACCAACTGGTGCCTTTAAAGTTGGAATTAGCTCTGAGTATCCCTGTTTATTGAAAGGGATGTGACCAGGACTGGCTGTGAACCCCAGGCCAAGCTGGACAGAATCAACCAAGTAATCTGAGTGGCCAAAAAAAAATTAAATGAGGGATGTATTAAAGGAAAAATCTGGTTTTGCTTGAAACTGGGTTGAATATCCAATCCTATCTGAATATTTATAGAATATATGCAGTGCATGGAATTTACCAGGCCACGTGTTGAGGTCTGGTCTTGAACTTTTCTGCACCAAACCAAGGGAGGACCGGGCATTAATTACTGAGCATAATCTGTGCAGCACGCGGGAAAAGAGCATGAAAACATTCCTGAATCGTCAAATTTTACCCTCAGACATTAAAACCAAAAATAAATCCGTGAATAATAAAGCCTTTTCCTGCTTGGCTTCTGCTTGCAGAGGTGTCAGCTCAGCTCTGCCCTGGCTGATTCTCTGTGAGGTGCAAAGAGTGGCAACTGTGCCACCAGTGTTTGCCAGGCTCTGTGCTTGCCTGGCCAGTGATGAAAGGCAGATCAAGCCCAGCTTCTTCACGCTGCAGCAAAACCTTCAGAGCATTGCCATCCTGACTGCCAAATTTAAGAGAAAAGGTTGACATAAAACCCGCAGTGGAGATGGTAAAGGATATTCGAGGTGACATGCTGGCCATGAGCTCCGCTTTGGGCTCTGGGGAAAAAAAACCAGAACAAGGTTAGTTCTAACCTTCAAATTAACCTTTTTCTATTTTTTTTTTTTCCGTAGCCAGAAGAAGACCTAGAGGCCAAGATGTCGGCTCCAATATTTTGTGTGTATTTCAAACCTCTACTTTGACCCCGTTTTTGTGGTTTAGTCTCTGGACTTAGCCAAAATCAAGTGGCACTGTGCTGATCTGTCTGTTTTCCTGGGACCAGGGGAAAGACTAAATATTATTTGTGGGCTGCTTTAGAGTTCCTGCTTTGTTTCAGCTGAACCTAATCCCGTTGTTTAGCGTTCACCATGCTGGTTTTTTTTTTCCTGTGGCCCTACTATTTTATTTTTTTTTCCCTGGCTATTTGTTCCTTGTCATTTGCAGTAATCTGATTTCATTTGTTCGGCTCTTGGCATGGTCTCCCAATTTAGTCAGCTGCTGCCATGAATATGTGGAATTTCTGCAATCTGACTAAATATCAATAGACTATTGAACTTTTATATTATGCATACTTGTAATCAAGTCAACTGCTTGAGAATTTGCACATCTATGCATTTAGATGTGGAAAAAATAGGCTGCGTTCGTGTAATTAAAGTCTATATCATAATACTTGTGCATAAAAGGGCCAAATTAAGGTTTTTGCAGGCGAGTTTAATTCCAGCACTTCCTCTTTGTTTGGTGCTTGACTTTGCAACCTGAAAGAGATTTCTAATGGCGTTTTTTTAAAAAAAATTGATTCATGATATCCACAGAAAATTGAGCTGCTGGATTGTCTGTGGCCACAGCCCCTTGCTGTGAGTTATTAGTCATTAATAAGGTTTCCAGCTATTAAAGGTGAAGTGAGGCAGGGGAAGTGAAAGTTACTGAGTTTTCTCAGCACCAGCTTTGTATCAGGATGGAAAGTGGAGGAAAAAACCCCAAATCAAGGGGTTTGTGCATTTTGTGCCTTGGAAACCCAATACAAAAAATCACTTTTTTTAAACAGAGATGCAGGAACATTTTCTATGCAAGTCAGGAAGGAAAGGCAAAGTGAGACAGCTGTGACTGAGCCGTGGGACCTGCTGCAAAAAACAAAATGGGTCTATTCTGAAATTATACACAAGTGGAGTTTTGAGCCCAGGATGTTTGGGTTCTTTTTCTTTTTTTTTTTTTTTGTGCTACCAGAAAACCACAGGCCACCTTCAAATCCTACAATTCCACCAGCCTGGTATCATTTGCATGCTAAGACGGGAATTAAACTCAGATAAAAACTGAATTGGCTCCTTTGAGTTGAAATTGAGTGACTGGAGTGAAAGGAAGGAGCTGGAGAAATCATTTTGATTTCTCACAGTGGAGAAGATCAGCATAAATCAAAGAGAAGATGATGTTGGTCGAGGCAGCTTGGTCAATATGGGGCCAGAGAGGCTGAAAGCAAATCCAGGAGGCATTTGGAGGGGAGTGTTGACCACTAATGGACTATAAATGATCAGAAATTGCAGCTGATGAAGGATAATTGTGCTGGAATCAGGCCTTTTAAAAAAAGAAAATTAAAGTTACAGAGATTATATGAGAAATAATAGGAGATCTGTTGTAGGAGGGACTTGGCTTTTGGATATAGAAAATTTCCTCCTTCCCTACAGGATCATTTCACTTCATTGGCATTACCATTTATTGGTGATATTTGCATTGTTTGCCCTCTCATTTTCTGCCTTGCAGGGTGATGGTCTCCATTTAAAACACTCCATTTAAAATACGCCATTTAAAATACTCCATTTAAAATTCTCCATTTAAAATACTACATTTAAAATATGCCATTTAAAATACTCCATTTAAAATACTCCATTTAAAATATGCCATTTAAAATACGCCATTTAAAATACATTTAAAATCACCAGCTTGTCTCAGTTCACTTTTTTCATGCTCCTCTTTGTTTCCTAATTCAGTTCTGCCACGAGGAGCCACGTCCTGCTCGTGCTGGAGAAGCTGGAATGATAATTTGTTTTTTGCCAAACAACTCAAGGTAACTAATCAGAGTCATGGCAGCAGCACCTGCAGCTCCTGATGAAGTCAGAAACTCTCAACCTCACAGAAATCATTGGCTTAAGGGAAAAAAAATTCAGCCCAATGACCTTAATGGGCCACTTGGGGGGAGATAAAGAGGAGCTGCTTGTCATATCAAGGAGCACTTTATTATAAAATTTATTATTCAATTTTTATTAATTCACTTTTAATTTATTATAAATAAAATTATTAATTATTAATTAAAATTTATTATAAAATATTTCATATTTTGCCTGCTGTCTGCAGCTTTTTCACTAAAATCCTCCAAGTATTGGACCATGAGCTCTGCCAAATGTCCTGTGCTGGAAGGTTCCAGCAGCTCCCTCCCTTCCAGAAAAGCAGGCAAAGTTTCCAGCCTAATTCCTTCCAACACCAGGAGGACCAAACTTATTTAGGGCACACGTGAAAAGCTGACAAAAGATCAATTTCTTAACTGCAATAGCTGTCGGGGAAGGTTTGAATGGAAACAGCAAAAAAATTTACTGAATTTGGTAAGGTCAGTGTCTTTAAAATGGCTTTAAAGTGGAATGATGTTGGCAGCATCACCAAAGAAAAGTGTCCTCGAACTCAAGAGGCCTTTTCTGTGCTTAGGTCTTGGACCTTCCTCAAGTTTAGACTTTAAGACCAATCCCCTTGGGCCAGAGCAGGAACCCCAAAGCCTGCAGCCCCGAAATAAAACAGTTCACCCATAAAATTGCACAGGAAGGTTTCCCATCATCAGCAGAATTCCTGCCCTTCTGTGAGGCAGCTGAGTCCTCTCTGATTTGTTCTTTTTCTGCTCTCTAAGGGGCTCATTCCCATGGATATCAGGAGCATGGAAATTCCACATCTTTTCTCTGTGAATATTCCAAGACATCTCTAATTTACCTCCCTCTAATTCACATTTACACATTGATAAATGTGGATTATCCATCGGTCCAGCACAGGATCCTCTCCTAAACACACCCAGACAGAGACATTTCCTTGCTTGTTGGAGGCTCAGCTGAGAATTCCTCCTGCATTGCCTGGAGATGATGAATTTTCTCTGAAATCCTGCACGAGGCTGTTTGCAGTGTAAACACTCTGTCTCTAGCTGGAGGTACACACAAAAATGCTTTGAGGAAGTTCCTACTGCTCCTGCAGTACCACGCTGGGAATATTTCGTGCTGTTCCCAGCAGATCCTTCTATTATTTCTGTAAATATTTGCTCTGAGGAACAGCAAACAAAATTTTGGAAGACTGTAAAGACGTTGTTCAAAATTACGGTTAATATTCAAGGAATGTTCTCGAGTCACTATCTGCTCTCTCCTGGCTGCTTCTTTTTATTTCTGCCAAAACTGTGTGTGAATCTGAATTCAGGTTCTGTGTCTGAGAAGTACCAGGAGTGCAGATCTCTGTATCTGGATACTGTGAAAGTGAAAAAAATAATTTAATGCATTCTCTGCAGCCACTCTGTATTCTACTGCATAAGACATCATAATATATTAAGTGGTCTTTGACTTATATTTAGCTTTAACATTTTTAAATTATCATGGGTGCACTTACAAGCATGAAACTCTTTGCAAAATGAAAATAAATTCGGTAGTTTCTATTCTATAGTTAAAATTAAAATTTAGGTAGAAAAAAAAAAAATAGGTCGTGTCAGATGGGGTCATCCAGCAAAAGAGCATCACTATTTGAATTTCAAAATCGTGAGTTCCCAAAATGTGCATCTCAAAAATTAGATGTTCTTAATTTTAAAAATACGACTGGGCTTGCTGGGGATGCAATTTTTAAAGATCTTGCTTTCACACCTTTTAAATTGCAATTAGNTTAAAATACGCCATTTAAAATACATTTAAAATCACCAGCTTGTCTCAGTTCACTTTTTTCATGCTCCTCTTTGTTTCCTAATTCAGTTCTGCCACGAGGAGCCACGTCCTGCTCGTGCTGGAGAAGCTGGAATGATAATTTGTTTTTTGCCAAACAACTCAAGGTAACTAATCAGAGTCATGGCAGCAGCACCTGCAGCTCCTGATGAAGTCAGAAACTCTCAACCTCACAGAAATCATTGGCTTAAGGGAAAAAAAATTCAGCCCAATGACCTTAATGGGCCACTTGGGGGGAGATAAAGAGGAGCTGCTTGTCATATCAAGGAGCACTTTATTATAAAATTTATTATTCAATTTTTATTAATTCACTTTTAATTTATTATAAATAAAATTATTAATTATTAATTAAAATTTATTATAAAATATTTCATATTTTGCCTGCTGTCTGCAGCTTTTTCACTAAAATCCTCCAAGTATTGGACCATGAGCTCTGCCAAATGTCCTGTGCTGGAAGGTTCCAGCAGCTCCCTCCCTTCCAGAAAAGCAGGCAAAGTTTCCAGCCTAATTCCTTCCAACACCAGGAGGACCAAACTTATTTAGGGCACACGTGAAAAGCTGACAAAAGATCAATTTCTTAACTGCAATAGCTGTCGGGGAAGGTTTGAATGGAAACAGCAAAAAAATTTACTGAATTTGGTAAGGTCAGTGTCTTTAAAATGGCTTTAAAGTGGAATGATGTTGGCAGCATCACCAAAGAAAAGTGTCCTCGAACTCAAGAGGCCTTTTCTGTGCTTAGGTCTTGGACCTTCCTCAAGTTTAGACTTTAAGACCAATCCCCTTGGGCCAGAGCAGGAACCCCAAAGCCTGCAGCCCCGAAATAAAACAGTTCACCCATAAAATTGCACAGGAAGGTTTCCCATCATCAGCAGAATTCCTGCCCTTCTGTGAGGCAGCTGAGTCCTCTCTGATTTGTTCTTTTTCTGCTCTCTAAGGGGCTCATTCCCATGGATGTCAGGAGCATGGAAATTCCATGTCTTTTCTCTGTGAGTATTCCAAGACATCTCTAATTTACCTCCCTCTAATTCACATTTACACATTGATAAATGTGGATTATCCATCGGTCCAGCACAGGATCCTCTCCTAAACACACCCAGACAGAGACATTTCCTTGCTTGTTGGAGGCTCAGCTGAGAATTCCTCCTGCATTGCCTGGAGATGATGAATTTTCTCTGAAATCCTGCACGAGGCTGTTTGCAGTGTAAACACTCTGTCTCTAGCTGGAGGTACACACAAAAATGCTTTGAGGAAGTTCCTACTGCTCCTGCAGTACCACGCTGGGAATATTTCGTGCTGTTCCCAGCAGATCCTTCTATTATTTCTGTAAATATTTGCTCTGAGGAACAGCAAACAAAATTTTGGAAGACTGTAAAGACGTTGTTCAAAATTACGGTTAATATTCAAGGAATGTTCTCGAGTCACTATCTGCTCTCTCCTGGCTGCTTCTTTTTATTTCTGCCAAAACTGTGTGTGAATCTGAATTCAGGTTCTGTGTCTGAGAAGTACCAGGAGTGCAGATCTCTGTATCTGGATACTGTGAAAGTGAAAAAAATAATTTAATGCATTCTCTGCAGCCACTCTGTATTCTACTGCATAAGACATCATAATATATTAAGTGGTCTTTGACTTATATTTAGCTTTAACATTTTTAAATTATCATGGGTGCACTTACAAGCATGAAACTCTTTGCAAAATGAAAATAAATTTGGTAGTTTCTATTCTATAGTTAAAATTAAAATTTAGGTAGAAAAAAAAAAAATAGGTCGTGTCAGATGGGGTCATCCAGCAAAAGAGCATCACTATTTGAATTTCAAAATCGTGAGTTCCCAATATGTGCATCTCAAAAATTAGATGTTCTTAATTTTAAAAATACGACTGGGCTTGCTGGGGATGCAATTTTTAAAGATCTTGCTTTCACACCTTTTAAATTGCAATTAGCATGGCTAGAAATTCATTTCAGCTCTTTGGTGGAAGCTGAGATTCCCATGCAATCCCTTGGCTCCAGCAGATGGGCTTTCAGAATCATCCCAGAAATGCAAAACTCGTGGCACACCGCGAGGCCTGGGAAGGTTTGAGAATTAATCAAGGGGATTGCTGATTTCTGCTGCTGAATCCCATCATTTCTGTCTCTTTGCTGGGAAAAACTCACCCCCAGTGGGAGGGCAGAAGAAACTTCATTGAACTGTTCCTCCTTCCATGAAAAGCGACTCAAAGCTCTGCCTCCGCTGCCTTTCTCCTTGGAACAGGTTGGGATCCATCAAAATTCTCAGAATATTCCCTTTCCTGAGGCCTCTCCTGGTCCTTTCTGGCCCCTCTGTTGGGGGAAAGAACTGGGGACCCTAAATGGACTTTCCCACCTCTCCCAGCTGTGATTCCCATTTTGTTGTCTCTCCCCAGCCCTTGGAGCAGCTCCCTAATGGCAGCAATGGGATCTCATTTTGTTGGGATGAGTTTTTCTGAGCGCTCTGACACCTTCCCCAGCCTTCTGAATACATTTAATAATTAGACAATGGGATTTTTCTGCTCCTGCCCACCCTCACCCCCCTCGCTGAGCGTTGCTCGTGATTCTATTCTTGTCTGGCGTATTCCAGCAATGCTCCTGCTTTTAAAGGGTTTGGGGGAGTGCAGCAAAATATCAGGGGAATAATGCAGATGTGAGAGCTAAAGTTGGAGAGAAAGGACAATGGGCCTTGTGTGCATTCAGCACATCAACAACCCCGCAGGGTTTTCTGTTCCAACTCACCATTCTCTGGGAGCACAATCATTTTCCGTGCCCATACTCAGAGCTGGGATGAAGTCTCTTCTTTGTTGTTCTTCCTGCTCTGAGATTAAATGGGAATGATTTCTGTGGATAAATAAACACTGTGAGTGATTTCAAATGACTTTCTCCCTCATTGCTGTGTGGATGCCACTGATTTGACTTCTCCTCTGCTTGCAGGGCTTATCTGAAGAGTTTCTATCCCACAATCACAGCCCAAGTTTTCCAGACTGGTAAAAAGAACATAATGCATTTGCTAAATAAATATGAAACATCCACACCTGTGCTGCACATTTGAGGGGGTGGTAGCTTGGAAGACCTTTGCAAAGGAAACAAACCCCTTAAATTGTATTTCTTAATGTTTCTGCTATCGAAAGTTTGTTTTAGTTTATAAAATGTTCCTGAGGTGAAGCAGAAATCGTGTGGGTTTCCACATTGCTCTCGTCCTCAGCAGTGTCACTTGTCATCAGCTGTGTCATCTCTGGATGTGCCCTCAGCCACAGATCAAGCTCTGTAATTCCTCCTCACATCAGTGTGGGAGGGAAATTAAGTAAATTCCAAAAGTAGGAGTGTTTCTCGTTTCTGGTGCAGTTATAGCTAAATATATCCTGCAGTAGAATCTGCAAACAGGGGAGAAAACCCTCTGGTGCAGAAAACACAACTGCATCCCCTCTCCCTTCATCCTACAGCATCCAAGCTGGCTAAAATATCAAATGTAATGGAGAGAGGCAAGGTTTCCTGAATCCAGGCTTATCCTGGTGTCAAGCTACACCATTCTGCTTTAATTTCACAGAATCAAAATTAGGGCAAAGATCAGAGATCAATAGAAAAATTGACTTTTCTCCAAACCAAAACGCTAACTCACATTGGTGTCTTTTTTTTTTTTTTTTTGGTACTGTTTTCACCAAGCTTGAAATTAAGAACTAGCTTTTGGGGGGGATCCAAATACGGAAAAAAAAAAGTCTTGCAATTCCATATACAAATAAAAGATTTNAAAAAAAAAAAAAAAAGTCTTGCTATTCCATATCCAATTAAAAGATTTTTTTTTTGAGTTAAAATGAAAGAAACTTTCCCTGCTAAGTGATGCAATTGACTTCTAACAACACTTGTAAGAGCCTGGGCTGTCTCAGAGCCCCATCTTTCTAGAGGACAGGGGATCCTGTTATGGGTTTTTTTTTGTTTGTGGGGATATGAATCTACAAGCAGGAGGACTTTTCTCCATCCTCACAAAACTTTGGGTCCGAAAAAGATCTCTGAGCTCATGACTGGTTGCCAGATGTGAATAAACAAATACAATTGTTCTCCCTATCAGTTTTACATCCAGCTTTTAGCAGAAGTTGAGCAATTCCCGGGGTTTGAATTGCTCTGGTTTAGGTATCATCAGCAGAAATTTTCCTTTGACGGGGCAAATTGCAGCAGACACTGAACGAGGTCAGTTCCCTTTGTCTGCTTAGATAATAACCAAAAAGGGACATTCCCCTAAGAAATTAATGGTCAGTGGAGGTGAAGGCCCTGGTTAAACTCTCAGTGAATTCACTGATGTGAGATTTTTGTGAGGAGCTGAGAGGAGACTGGCACAGAGAAATTTCTTGGTGATTTTTGCAGCTCACTTGCTCACCCCCAGATGTGTGCTCAATGTGCTAATTAATCCTCATTCCAAAAAGCTTTTTAACCGTGGCAGATGAAGGCTATCACTTTGTGTTCTAAGTGGGATAAATCATCCCTCAGAAGAGGGGCAGAATTCACCAGATGGATTGTTTAGGAGTTAATGTACAGCAGGTTGAAATGTTTGCTGTGTTAAATTATGCTCCAAACAACCTTTGTGGGCGGAAAACAAATAAATGTGGGGCCTTTGCCAGCCTGGGGGTTAATTGTCTGCATGGTGTCAGTGAGAGGAGATCCAGAACCACTGGAATTCCACAGCTGAATCCTAAATTCATGGATTTATGAGGAGCTGGGGGTGCACCCAGGCTGTTAAAGAGGGAATTCTGTGCTTTGGGGTGGAGGTGCTGCACAGAGCAGGAGGTGGTAACTGAAAGGAGATCTCTTGGTTCTGGAAATAAAACAATTCTCTTAAAAGGGTTTTGTTTGTTTTTCCCAAGACCACCATGCCCTGAGACATTAATCTAAGCTCTTGGAGATATATGAGTGAAAACCCAGCTGGTGTTCCTGAAGGAGAAACTGGGACAGCTTTTCTGCAGGTAAATTGTCTCTTAAACGGAAAGCAAGGACTCTGGGCTTCCCAGAACCACACTCACACCCAGCAGTGCCTATCTGACATTGCTGCTTTTCGTGTCATCTTTGGAAGATCATTTGGCATTTTATTGCTGGTTACCCCGCCAGTGAGCAGGGAATCCTTGTTTTGCAGAGCCCTGAAGGGTTGTGGATGTCCAGCTGCTCTGGGGTGGTCACTCAAAATGCTGTTTTCCTGCTGCTGCTGTGTCCCACACTCTTCCAGGGCTTTCTGCTTTGGAATTTCAGCTTGGGCTGCACCAAAAGAGTGCCTCCTTTTGCTCTGTTCATTTTGTGGAGGTTCTGTAGCTTCCACCCCTCCTTTTCAACAGAACTCAGCAAAATTCACTCTCCATTCTTCTCTTTCATGCTCTGCCTTCTTAATTAAAACCCTTTTCGAGGCCATTCTCTTGTCATGCTTGGTTCACTCGGAAGCAGCTGTATCCAAAGGAATTACCAGTGCACTTGGGTTTGTATCTAATCATGAAATTAAAACCTTTCTGCTGTGGTGGCCTTCAGGTCTGGGATTTTTAGTTTTATTAGAAGAGCTAAGCTCCACGTCTGAGGTATTGTTTCTCCTCAGATAACGACCCAGCAGGGCTGCAAATGAAATGAAACTCTCTACTGGAGTTTTTCTGTAAAACATCTCAATTTTACATCCTAAAAATAACCCTAAGAAGTTACTAAGCTATCATCTTTGGCCACCTTTATGGACTATTTCTTTATTGCTCTGGATTTAAGGAAGTAAAAGGTTTTTCTAAGCATTACCCAGCTGGAGCTTGCAGTTTTTAAGGGTTTTAAAATGAAAAAATGCATGTTTCCTGTGCCGTCTCTGCCCTCCCTTGAGCACGTTCACATCCACAAAATGTATGGTATAATGGCAATTCTCCAAGGGAATAAAAATAAAAATACAGTCTCAGGGGTTTGGTACCTTTTGCCCAGGTTGTGCTTCCAAAGTGATTTCTGCAATGCTTTAATTTTTTCTTTTGTTCTTTCTTTATTACCTAAATTGATCTGAACCAAAATTCATTCTTCTTCAACAAACAGCAATATGGTTTAAAAGAAAAACCGAAAGCCTCAGAGCTCTGACTCCCTCACCAGCATTTCCATAGTCTTTATATCGTTTCATTTATACAGGAATTATGAGTGAGAAATAAATTGCTGGGGCAGTGCAAGGAAATCCTCTATGTAAAACACTGAAAGATGATTTGTGAATAATGTCTTTTATCTTAGTGCACTGTCTGAGGCAGGGATCAAAGAAAAAGGCGTCCCTCAGTTCAGAAAAACTCAGTGTTTGATTCGATTCTGTGCCTTTTGTGAGATATTTTTTGGTTGTGGTGCATGATTTGGGTTGCCAGTGTTCATTCTCATAATTTCTTTCCATTTCACAGGGAAATGTGATACCAAAACATCCTGAACAGGTTTTGGGTGGTACAAACTTCTGCAGGGCTCTGTTTATTTCACAATCCCACCTTCAATGCCATCTGCCACGTCTGCACTGGTGGAAATCCAAGATACTCCCCCAAAGTGAATGGAAAAAGCATCAGACTTGTTCTGCCATGGTGAGATCAGAGGAATCATTTCAAAGAGGTGATTTTATAAGAGAAAAACCAGACAAAACTTGGAAGAGTGGTCTTGAGATTAGCAATGAAAAGTCCTCCAGTCAAGTCTGGGGTGCATTTGAGCTCTGAAATTCCCTGTGGCTCATTCCAGCAGTGCCTTTTTGTAGCCCACACTCCCCCAGCCCTAAAATCCCTTGGCCATAAATCTGGAATGGCTCTGACCACATGTGGGCTGGTGAGAGGTGGAGCCAGCCTGGAATTTGGTGCTGGGATGTATTTTCTCTTTGTGACTGGGCCAAAAAGGATTGTGTCACCTCGTGTGAGCATCTTGGCTCATCCAAACCCTCAAGAGCCCTTCTAAGCTTGGTGTGTGGCTTTGCAAAGAGCAGTGTTGGTTTTGTGCTGCCAAAAATCCCACTTAGCCAGAATTCTGCCTGGTGAGAGGCTGCTGCAGATAAGGGAGCAGAATCTCCTGGGCTGGCTGGCTCTGGAATAGAGGAGGTGCAGACAAAGGAGCCTTCTCTTGGCTGTCTCCATACCTCAGGATTTATCCCTCCAGGATTAATTCCTTCTCCCCTTGGACACCTTCCTGTGCTGCTCCACTCGAGGGAAAGGTTTGCTCCTGGGTGGAATCAGGATGTTTTACCAATTCTACACCGTGTCTTTGTTGTGTGTCTTCTCCTGAAAATAAATCAATGAACCAACACACGTTCCTTTGGCTCATGGCTCCAAAAAACGAGTTTTGGCTGGGCTAATTATTTCTACATTGCCACCAGCCCTGAAGGTTGGCTTCTCTCTTACTTTCAGCAGTAACTTCCACAATTAAGGGTGGCTTGGTCTCTGTAAAGGGTGGAAGAGACTTAAGTCACATAAGCTAATTCATATTTTAAATATGTATTTTAAAATATTTTTAATTCCTATGTAACTCCATGGCTTCCCAAAGTTTTTATGGACCCTGATAAAAATAATTTTTAAAAAATGCTCTTCACTCCCACATGATTTAGAGAGGAAATGCATATTTCCTATCAAGACAGCGTTAACAGGGTCAAAAGTAGGGTGCAGGACAACTTGATTAAATCAACAGAAAGTGTACTGAAGGAAAAAGAAATTCAGATACACCTGCAGTGAAAGCTTTTATCTGTGGAAGCTTTCTGGTCACCTGGGCAGAGAGCAATGTGTGTGAAGCCTTTTCCCACTCAGATTTAAATGAATGCAAAAAGAAAACTCTGCCTTATCAACCGGAAAAACTTCCAGCTTCATTTTGTTTTTTAAGGTCCTTGTACAATTTTTTACCTGCCGAGAATGAAAGTATTTACCTGTGCATTAATTTTCAATCCCCTCTTTGTGCTGAGATTCTAAAGAGATAAAAAAAAAAGAGAAGAAATGCCACTGGATGCATCCCAGAGTGAACAAGCTGCATAATGGGATGTGACACTGCTAAATGACTTCATGGGGTTTGAGGGAAGTGTTGAGGTACGCTGAGGTCAGAAAAGAAATATATTTCCTTTCTCTCCCACCCTGTATTTCCAGATTTCACCTCACACATCCTGCTGAGTGTTACACACTCACCTGGCCCGGGTTTGAGGGCTTGCACAGGAAATTACCTGAGTGTGGGGGGATTCATTCCCTCTCGGATTCCCTCAGGCACCAGAGCAAGAGCTGAGGCAGCTGAGCCACAGGAAGGTGCCAGGAAATTCTGCACATCCCCATTTAACCTCCTCCTGTTCCAGGTGTCTCAATGATTTTATTGCCCCACCTGAGCATTCAGATTCTCTCCCACCCAAACAAACCCCGTGTGCACTTTCACGTCCTGCTTGCACGGAGATATTTGGTTATGTTTCATTAATAACCCCTTGCTGTAAATCCCAGTTCCAGCTGTTTGCTGCTCGATTTCTCCCTAAAATATCAGAGGTGGGGCTCTTGTGCTTCAGAGAAGGGAACCACCAGGTGCTTTGTCTTCTGCTTGGTGCATCTAAAGCTTGTACAGGGTAATTCAGTGTCACGGACACCAAAAAATATTTGTAATAACACCAAACAAACAGGTGAGAGAGAAACTTCAGTCTGTTCTTGTTGGAGTCCAAGGCACGCCTCTGGCTGCCCTGGGAGGTCAGGACATGCCTTGGGCTGTCCTGGGTGGTCAGGAGCCCCCAGCAAGGGGGTCCCAGACCCTGGTAAAAAGCTCAGAATGACACTGTCTTTGACCTTAGCCCATGGGAAAAGTTACCAACACTGCAAGAATCGGTGTAAACCACGAGAGTGTAAAAAGGAGTAGTAGTTTAGTATTTTACAAGGTTAAAAAGTAGATTTTAGGGTTTTTAATATGAGGACGAAGGGTTTAAGATGGAGGATTTTGGGTGTTACCCTGTTCTTCTTCTTCTTCTTCTCCTTCTCCTCCATCTTCTCAGGTGGTGGTGGCCCAAAATGATTGGTAGAATGAAAAATAGGTAGAAATTACGTGTCTAGAATGGGTACAAATTAATTGGTATAAAAGAGTAAATAATAAATACGTTGTGAAGAATGGTTGGATCTTGGAAAGGGCACAAAAAGGACAGGGACGGCCCAAG
>VZRV01004999.1:0-22776 GCA_013398115.1 Falcunculus frontatus | reverse complement strand
CTGTACTGCTCAGAGTGTAACTCTGAAGTTCCTTGGAGCCTGTAATTCCTGCTCTCTCGTACTGGGCAGACAGAACAAAGCCTCTCCAGGCTTTGCCTTCAAGGACAGCCAGGCTGTTTTTAGGCCCAAAATGTGTAAACCAAAGATTCTAAGGGGGGCAAGCTGAGGGGCGTTACATCGTTAAACTGGGGCTTTAATTGGAGAAATAACCCTGATATGCAAATGATCCAAACCTATAAAAGTGTGAAGAACTCGTGACCTGGGGTCCATCTTGGGGTCCAATTTTTGGAAGCAGCCTCTGGCTCCCCCAGGGTGTACCTTGAAGGCCCTTCAAATAAATACCTGTCTTTATTCCCTTACTCTTGTCCAGTCTCTGTTTCCAGGTGGCTGCAGGAGGCATCAGCGGAGTGCTGAACTCCCACATGTGCTCAGTTTAGCACCAAACCACCCTCACACCGCGCCAGGGAAAAGATCCTTCATTCCCTTGATCTGGAATTCCAGCTGGAAATATCGAGTTCAGAAAGTCTCTGCTGCCGTTCCCAGGGGTTTAAATCGATGTGCTCAGTGCAGGGCTTTGAGTGGGGCATTGAATTCCTGCTTTCTCTTTGCCAAACATGGAGGTGGAAATGAACGGGGAGGGAAGTTTTCCATCCCCCTTTGCCATCAGCAGCCACTCTCCGCTCTCAGGGTGCCTTTGGAGTCGCTGTTTGTTTGGAATTTGTGTGAGAGCCCAGTGAAATGACCCCACACCAGCTGAACTCACCCCACTGGGGCTCTGCAGGGCCTTTTGCAGGTGCTGGGACAAGTCCAGGTTAAGTGAAAAAGCGACACCAGTGCTCCTGCAGAAAATGCCAGGAAATGGAAACCCAAGTCATTTAGCCCCCAGTTCTCTGCAGCTCTACAAAACCTCAGCGAGGGAACAAGAAGTTTGTCAGTGGTGGTGGAGGTGGTTTTTATTTCACAGTAGCCACAGAAAAGGAAAATCACCTTGCTCAGTGTGGCTGTTCCTCTCTTTGAGCTCCACAGTGATTGCATGAGGCTGGGGCCTTCCCTGGACACTCATCTGGGGGTGAAATATCCTATTTTAAATGATATAATCTGATTTAAACATGTATCTTCTGCATCTTCTTCCCTGCAGAGCAGGTTTCAGTTGTCTTCTGGAGCAGAGGAGAGCATTTCACTGATTTTCTGTCGATATTTCCAACCAGCTCTGCACCTCACTGTGCTCCTGTAGTGACTGCCCAGATGAAATGAAGGGAATTAGGGAGTTATATCATTGGCAGTAGGCTGAGAGGGATAGAAATGTCTTTGAGCACAGAAATAATCCACCAAGACCAAGTTAAGAATCTGGCTCAAGAGTCCAACAAGACTTGACCAGGAAAATGTCAGCTTTGATTCTTTCAAAGTGATTTTGTGGATGTGAAACCTTGAAAATTGCTTCCTGTGGGAGTGTATTGGACAATAAAGTGGGTACAAGGGAGGGAAGTTGAGCTCGAGGGAGATTTGGTTACTAAATGTGATTTCAGTCCGTTAATTTTGGGAAAATAATTAAAAGTGTAGTGCAATTCCTTTTTCCTCCTTCTCCTGAAGTGGCTTTTCCTCACGCTCAGGCTGTGATCCGAGGGGATAACCACTGCCCACTCCATGGGCACTACGCTTTGTCCTGGGAGGATTCACCCACTCAGCTTCAGGGAAAAAAACCCATTTTCCTCACTGTTTCTGAACCAATCAGACCAAACTGAGAGTCCCAATTTAGATTGGTTGCCCCCTTACCTGGTAATTTTCTCCTTCCTCTGACTGTGGCAGCATCATTTTGATCTGCTTCTTGCCTTGATCTTGATTTTTCTCCCCCCAACTCTTTGTCCTTGACCCTGTTTATGCCAAGGTATGAATATTCTATTTTAACTACGAGTCGAAGCATTATAAACCCGCCAAATTCATAGTTTTGGCTTCACCACGAAAAGTATTAAATTAAATTGTCCTCATACTTGATGGAGTTTAGTTTTTATTTTTTTTTTAAGTCTATCAGTGCTCCTCAGACAAGCCAAGTGTCACATTGAGGCACCACTTGCATATTTATGAAATGATTTGTATTCAGAGGCATTGTCTGATGTTTTCTGGATGATTTTCCACACTAAGAAGTGTTTGACTCAAGAGGCTACGCGGGCAACCTGAGAAACCAAAGCCTACCATAATTTTTCACAAAATACTTCTTGTGAGTCCAAAATAAATAAATAAATGAGCTCTGAATGATTACATTTCTTTGTTTTATTGAATGTGTTGCTTGCACAGCGATGAAATACACTCTTTACAAGAAAATAATTAGGGCTCTCCTGATTCCTCAGAGGCACATTTATTTCTTTCTTCTCCTCGCCTGTAGATCAAAGAGATATTGGACAGTTATTTTCAAGTAATAGCAGGGCTCAGTTCTAAGTTTGATTTATACCAGCGTTTCTCATGCATTGAAAATGTGCACTTGGTGCTCGCCTGGCTAAATTAAATCTTGATTTTCAATTTATAGATTTGTCAATCAATAAATACGTTCAATGGGAGCAAACAGACTCCCTCTCCTTTTTCTGTAGTAAATAGACTTTCTATCATTTTTGGGTGTTAAATACCAAGTGGAGAGCTCAGCTGGCAGGGAAGTCTTTGCTCTCCTCCATGGAATTTTAAGGAAATAAGGGATACTATTAGAATCCACCAGATGCAGTGGTTATCCCCCAGAGGATTTGCTGGGAATGTGATTGAGGCAGTGCTGCTGGACTGGACTGGAGGACCTTTGCTCTTATTCATTTCCCAGTGTGGTTTCTCAGTCAAACCCACAATCTGAGCCCTAAAAATCAAAGTTCTCCCACATCAAGTGTGGCCAGCCTTGCTCTGAGCCTGTCATACAGCAATAGATCCATGACCAAGAGAAAAAAAAAAAGGTGTTGTAAAGATTGTTTGAGGATTTTTAGTTATAAAACTAGGCAGGAATGTGGGCACATCCATGCAAGACCTGTGTGGGGATGACAACGAGCCCAGGAAGGAGCTCCTGAGCAAAGCCTACACCTGGAGCAAGCGGCTCTCCAGGTTTAGAATTAATATCTGAGAACCCCAGAAGACAACAATAAGTTAAATGCCTATTTTAAACCCTGAGGACTTGCTGCAGGAGCTGTTCCTGTTTTCCTTTCAGCCCACACTGACCATGGGCTGTGGTGCCACAGCTTCCACCACTCTCTGCTCAATAAAATCTGCTCAGCAATGTTGGAGTCCAGTCTCGACCATAAACCCCCTCCTTTGGACTGGAGTGCAAAAACTCCGTAGAAATTTTGCAAAGTGACCATAACTCCAGCTAGAAAACTAGAATAAACATGACTTGTGGAATTGTAGGATGTCTATTTCCTAAAAAAACCGCTTCAGATTAGCTGGGGGCAAACACAGAGCAAAACCAGGGGTGTTTTGCATCAATTCTCTCTTGCACAGCTCTCCATCCTCAGCTTTAGGCACAAAGTAACCACAGACCCAAAACTGCAAAGTCGTGGGTGATTTTCCTGGTTGCTGTTAATTGATTGCGGGGTTGCAATTACAATTTCATAAATAATAGTTCTTAATTACACCATTTTTCCCCCTAAAAGCAGAGGGGAAGAAGGGTAGAAAGGTGAAACATTCCCTCTGGAAGATTAGGAAATTATCTTAGGTAGGTTCAGGAGGAGTGCTGCAGTGCTTGGTTCATTGCACCCCGAGGAATTTTCTGAGCACAATCCACTCCAAAGGAAAAAAAAAACAAGAAAACAAAATTATTTAAACCATAAAGACCCTGCAGATTTTCTGTGAGCTGCCCCAAGGCATCCCCACTCCGTGTGTCCTGGCTGGATCCTCTGGCACGTTCTCTGCTCCCTCACATGGGATCAGGGGTGCTGCTGAGTTTTCTGCTTGGCTCTACCTTTGCACCACGTGTTTGAAGAGCCACTTTAGGAGCAGGATGAACATTTTCCAGCACTGAAGCTGAGCAGCAGCTCGTTCCCAAACTCATTCCAAGGGCTGCTGGACAGAGCTGTTTTCTCTGTTTGATGGAGCAGCTTGGTGGTGATTAACTCCTGCCATGGCTCATGGTTAAATATAAAATCACAGAAAACCAAAGCACCCCTGAGGCACTTCCTGAAGTACCTAAAGCCTTTCTTACAGGGCTTGTAGGGAATTGGTTTTGTTTGAGGAGTTATCTGCCACTGGAGGGTTCTCAGAGCAGTGATCACTAAAATATCTTCAGCTTGAACAGCCACAATGGCTTTGGAGGCTTTGATGGTGCTGAGTGACTGTCACAAGGCTAAAAAGTGGCAAATGGGGCAAAAAAAGGGGTGAGAATCCACAAATCATAATTCTCCAGTAGCCTTTGGTGCTGTGGGAAGCTGAGCAAGGTGGGCAGCATTCCTTATGGACCCACAAATGGATCATGAGGATTCCCAGAGGAAAGCTGATGACTTTTGATCATAAAACCTTCAGTTCAAGATACCTAAAATCAAGATACCTCAGATCTGTACGGCTTGGCACATCTGTATTAAATACCCACTGGGTTAGAGGGATCTTTGGGATGACTCTGGGTGGCACAGGAGGATATTTGGGGTGTGCAGTGGTGGGTATCTGTGTTTAGGTCTGACACAAGCTGCTGCTCACAAAGAGGCTCTTGATAAATTCCAGAGGTCAGGCTGAGCCCTGGATGGATTTTGCCAATATTTATGCATGTATACACACGATTAAACGCAGCTACCTTCAGCAGCAATGATTCAATTTGCAATTATATTGATTCTTCATGGAAATGAGCTACCTGCTTTGCACACAACACTCACGGGCCTATTTTTTTCCCGGTGATTGACAGAAAGTGGGGGCCTCCTTTCAGAAGCAGGTTGGTGTTAGAGGAGGAAAACGCCAAAAGTGCAACCTCTGAAGAGCCTTTCCCTTGGTTGCCTTCCAAGCCCCAGCAGCTGCAGAGGGCGATTAGCTCCGTGTGGTGTCATTGCCTTTTTATCCAGCTTTATTCTCTTTGCTTTCTCCTGCAGACATTTGTCCTTGCTGAGGCTCCAGCTGTGCCTGCCCCAAACCACCCCAGGCGTTTTCCCTGGAGGATGGAAAGGATCCAGCCCCCAGGAAAGGTGTCCCCCCGGGAAAGGGTGACCTCCCTGTCCTGCCCTGGCTCCCTGTGTCTGTCCCCTCTCCCCCGGGATGTGGCTGAGCTTTGCTCCACAGAAATCCCAGTCAAACGCTGCCATTTCCGTGTCACTGCGGTCAGGGGACAGCTCTGGGTGTGCTTGGTGGCCCGTGGGATCACACAGCAGGGCAGGGGCTGCGTGTCTTGGGTGGGAGGGAGGCACTGGTGGCACTGGTGGCACTGGTGGTGCTGCAGTCACAGGGCTCCAAGGGACAGGTCACTTGTGCCGTGTGACAGAAGGTGATGCCATCACCTCGGAGCAGAGCTTGGAGCTGTTCCCTTCTCCTTCAAGTCCTGCCTCATTTTCCATCCTGGGTTTCTAACTCCACATCTGCTCCTTTCCTCAGGCCAAGCCCTATTCCGTGGTTCTTGCAGAATTCTGATATTTTGTGGCAGAAAAGGGCAGATTTAGGTTAAATATTAGGGAGAAACACTTTACATGAGGGTGGGGAGGCCCTGGCACAGGGTGCCCAGAGAAGCTGTGGCTGCCCCTGGATGCCTGGCAGTGCCCAAGGCCAGGCTGGACAGGGCTTGGAGCAGCCTGGGACAGTGGAAGGTGCCCCTGCCCATGCAGGAGTGGGATGAGATGAGCTTTAAGGTCCTTCCAACCCAAACCATTCTATAATTTTATTATAATCTCCCTTAAAAATAAGCTTTATAAAGCTGCAGGGAGGTTTTTTTCTGAGTACTGAAAGACCTGGGCTGGTTTTGGGCTGGGAAGGTCACTCAGCTCTTTAACAGATCTCTACCTCTGAAAAGGAAACCAAGGCAGAGCCTGCCCGGGTTGTTTTGAGCACTTTAAATCTTTGGCAATATCAGTTCTACACAGCCAGAAGGAAGCAGATAAAGCAGCAGCAGTCCCAGGGTGCCCTCAGGTCCCACATGTGAGGAGCAGCTTGTCCCCATCACCAAAGTCCCCAGCATGTGCCTAAGAGCTCTCAGAGATCAAACTTTTCCCTGCTTTCTGTACCCAGAGTATTCCTCATTTCAGCTTTCCCTGTGGCAGTGTGGGGGCTGCCAAAGTGACAGTGCCCATGGAGTTCCCTAATTTTCTCTTGGACTGATGGAACTCGTGGAGTTTGATGTCCAAGCAGCTGTAATGAGCAAGCTTGTCAGCCAGGTCCTGTAGTTTTTCCAGGGGTAACTCTCTGCCTCTCTCAAATGCTGTGCTTTTCTCTTCTTCCCACGTTTAATGAAGTGAGAGCTGCTTTAAAAAGCGGTACCATACCCTAATTCTGCTGCCCCACTCTGTCTTTCAAAGCCACACCTGCCCTTTGTTCCCCCCACCCTTTGTGCCTGTGAAATCCTGTCAGTGCAGAGCAGAGAGCAGGGCTCTGTTCTTCCCATCCAGCCTGTGCCAGAAAATACAGTTATTTAATGACGTCCCCATCGCCGAGCAAAAAATTTTCATTTCAACTTTTGCTTCAGTTCAGAGCCCTCCACGTTTTCACAGCTCTCTTGTCAAGTGAACTGCTCTGCTCCACCCCCGCTGCACTCACTGGGATTCACCCACTGCTCCATTAACATCTCATTAATCTGCACCCCAACAGTGGCTCTCCCCTCGCTGCTGGAAGGACAGACCTTTGGGGAAGGACTGGATTTGCACAGCTCCACTGGTGCTCTCCTCCTGGGTAAGAACAGCTCAGAGAACACCAGGACATCTCCCCCAGCCCAGCTGGGATGGCAGCCCAACCCCAGGCAGGGACACCTCAGAGCCTCCCACTAATCCTTACTCTGCTGGAAAAAAAGCCACTTCAAGGTTTCCAAAAGCATCCTGTTATACCTAAATAGAGTCTTTTCCCTCCACGTTTCTACTTCTCCTCTCTTTGCTTATCGATCTAGAAAATGTTTTCCTGATTTCCTCTGCATGCCCTGATGTTTCAGGCCATTAACTAAGAGCTTGCCCTGGCATTGCCAGCTCCTGCCATCCTTCCAGGACTGCCACACGTGTGAGTCCAGGGTGAAATGTCACTCAGGAAGCACAGCAGGACCCGTGTGTGGCAAAGCAAGGGCCACCAGAGCCCTGGGGGGACAAAGGAGCTCTGCAGTCCCACCTTGCTGAGGGCAGACAGGACCAGAAAACCTCCTGAGTGGCTGATGCCACTCAGAAATTATGGTTTAGAAGACACGGGTGCTGTGATGCCCTCAGAACACAGAATTAATCGCCACACACCAGGGTTTCTGCAGAAATCCACTCCTAGGAAGAATTTCCTTTGCTAACTCCTGTGGAAAGGGGCACTGCTTCTGCTGGAAAAGGGAGCAGGATTTGCATTCCAAGCTCTCTCTCCTGCTGCCTGCCTTCTGAGCTGTTCTGGCTCTGCTTCCAGCTCTCCCCACCTTGCATTTGTAATGCTTAAGCTTTCCTAATTCTTCCCTGTGTTGTTCTCTGCAGAAGCTCTCCCTTCTGCATGGGAATGGAGATGCTCCAGGGATCACCCAGGGCAGGAAACCCTCAAAAAGGGCAGGAAACCCTCAAAAAGAGCANCTCCAGGGATCACCCAGGGCAGGAAACCCTCAAAAAGGGCAGGAAACCCTCAAAAAGAGCAGGAAACCCTCAAAAAGAGCAGGTCGGATTCAAAAAGAGCAGGTAAGCCTCAAAAAAAGCAGGAAACCCTCAAAAGGAGCAGGTAACCCTCAAAAAGAGCAGGTAACCCTCAAAAAGGGCAGGAAGCCCCCCAAAAGAGCAGGAAACCCTCAAAAAGAGCAGGAAATCCTCAAAAAGGTCAGGAAACCCTCAAAAAGGGCAGGAAACCCTCAAAAAGGGCAGGAAACCCTCAAAAAGGGTGGGAAACCCTCAAAAAGGGCAGGTAATGCTCAAAAAGAGCAGGTAAGCCTCAAAAAGGGCAGGAAACCTTCAAAAAGGGCAGATAACCCTCAAAAAGAGCAGGTAACCCTCAAAAAGGGCAGGTAATGCTCAAAAAGAGCAAGTAACCCTCAAAAAGAGCAGGAAATCCTCAAAAAGAGCAAGTAACCCTCAAAAAGTGCAGGAAACCCTCAAAAAGGGCAAGTAACCCTCAAAAAGAGCAGGAAACCCTCAAAAAGGGCAGGTAACCCTCAAAAAGAGCAGGTAACCCTCAAAAAGAGCAGGTAACCCTCAAAAAGAGCAAGTAACCCTCAAAAAGAGCAGGAAACCCTCAAAAAGGGCAGGTAACCCTCAAAAAAGGCAGGTAACCCTCAAAAAGAGCAAGTAACCCTCAAAAAGGGCAGGTGCTGCTGAGGAGACAATTCCTTTGCCACAGGACAGGGAGGAATGCTCCTCTGGCTAAATTAAACCTTGATTTTCAATGTATGTATTTGTCAATCAATAAATATATTTGATGGGAGCAAATAGACTCCTTCTCCTTTCAGAAGTTGCCTTTCGTCTGCGAAATCACCACAAACAAATGTGATCAATCCCCCCCCAAATAAAGAAATGAACAAACTGACTCTATTTTGGTCAGGGTGTGTGGGATTACTGTGGTACAACACGTCCAAAGGACAGATTTTCTGCCTTGGAGGGTGGGTCAATATTTGTTTTCTTCCTCAGGCTGGTGTTTTCTAATACTCATTGGGTCTCTAGCACTTTCTTCTTTACCTCAATCTCTTCCAACTGCTGGAAGGAGCAGAGAAGGAAAAAAGCTACCAAAAATTGGATTTCCCATTCCATGCCACACGGTTTTCAGATGCTTCAACTTCGACTCTTGCAGTAGCAATAGTTTATAATTATGGGGTCATTTCAGCCAGATATTTTAGTGTTCATTAAACCCTGCAGTCTCTTACAGCCCTCAGGGGGTGCTGCTCACAAGGTGTTCCATGGGAGGGGGGAATGAAGCTGTGGGGATTGAAGCCAAGTTGAACAGCTGAGATTATAATGGCAATATCTCGGGGATATTGGCATTATAATCTCAGCTGTTGGCTCCTTTGTGGGACTCCAATTCCTTTCCAGAGCACGAAGTGGATTGAGGGGCAAAAGCCTTTCCTCCCACACCTTCAGAGGTTTGTATTTGCAGCATTAATGAACACAAACATCAGGGCAAACCGCAGCGAGGAGCAAAGGCACAGGACACTGACTCAAAAAACCACCTCAGCACCAGAGAGCGGGGGAATATTTCCCTGCCACTTCACTTTGACTGGATCTGACAACCTCATTTCATCCCAATGTCACAGGGAATCACAGTCTCATTTTGCCGTGGCACAGAGTTGGAGGGGAAGAGCCCTGTGTGTGTTTTGCATGTTTTGCTTCAGAACAGAGCAGAGCGAACATTTCCAGGCTCTGCCTGGCAGGGGCTGCCTAGAGCACCAAAAGTGCCTGTTAAGTCCCCTCCCAATTAAAACAAAAACGGGGAGGTTTTACTATTCCTGTGTTCTTTTGCCTTTTCCCTTGGCTGAGCATTACTGGATGCTGTCTCTCTGTCAGTCACATCTCATCTCATCCCTTCGCCTCCAGCCCTTTCGGTCTGGAATTGGTTTTCTCACCACTCCAAGCAGAAACTGTGAGATCTGAGCGTTTCTCGGAGCTTTGTGCAGTGGTGGCAGTGGGCTGCATCCTCCATGCAGCTGCTGAATGTCTTTATTCCCCTCTCGAAGGCAAAGGAAGTCGCAGACACTCGGTGATTGCAGCGGATGCTCGGAATTTTGCATACTCAAATCCATTTTTGATGCTGCTGGCAAGTGTTTGCATGAATGTCTGTGGATAAATCCATGTCAGTGTGGGCAGGCCCATGTGCATCTGCATGTATAGATGCACATGAATTTTCCTGACTGGAAAATTCTGCCTGATAAATAAATTTGTCTCGCAACCACAGGAAAAAATAAATAAAAAATTAAAACTGCATTCCAACCATATTCTGTCAGTTTATTTTCTAAATAACTGAAATAACCTCTGATTTAATGTGTGATGGGACTGGAATGAGTGATTTCTTCACCAGCCTTGGTGTGAGTGGCTCCAAGGCCCTGCAGTGCAGCTGCATCTGCTCAGGTAAATGGTGCCTGAGATACTCAGGATGCTCCACATCCTCCTGGAGAGCATTCCCTTCCCCAGAACAACCAGGGATTGCAGTGTTCTGGCTCCCTGTGATAGGGAAACTGTGGGTTTCAGGGTGGTTTGGTGATGGGAAGCAGAAGTCAGAGGCAAAAGGGCAGGAATGGACAAATATCCCTTCTTGGATTGAGTTAAACTCATCCTTACAGGTCAAACAGGGCTGAATCCTACACATAGAAATGGGGATTTATTCCCAGAGAATTCTTCAAAGAATTGGATCCAAGGCAGAGGGAGGATTCAGGGTTTATGTCCACTTCAAAACTTGGTGACTTCACCAAATATTTACAGTGCAGGAAAAAGGAGAGCAGTTTTCCTTCTGAATTCCTAAATTCTCCCAGCAGTATGTGCAGGCCATATTAATACAGAGTGCCTTTTATCACAGTGGTTTTGCAAGGAATTAGTGAGGTAAACACATTCCAAAGGGTCCAGAGACAGGCAGAAATTCGGGATAACACAAAACACCTCACCTGGGCACATGTAGAGCATTCCTCTATGCAGAAAGTGCCCTGAGGGTGATGTCCCGAGCTTTGGGCTCAGGAAATAAAGAGAAAAGGCAGAAAACCAGGCAAGGCACACATCTTTCCATCCTTACACCTGCGTGATAAACACGAGGAATGCTGAGAAAACAAGAGGCAAGAGGAATCTTTCCCTTTCTCGCCCGATTTACAGCAATTTTTTGCACTCACTGATGCACATAGGAGTGGTGGCTGTGCCTTGAGCCCTCAAGATCTGTCTCATTCTTGTGCCAGGAGCAGCAGCAGCCCCTTCTGGCTCAGTGCTCACTCAGAACTCACAGTGCAGTGACAGTGGCAGGAGGGACAGCCCCTGGCTGTGTGGGCATGGAATGGTTTGGGTGTGAGTGTGTAAAACACAGCCCTGTGAGTGTGTAAAACACAGCCCTGTGTGTGTGTAAAACACAGCCCTGTGCGTGTGTGCACGTAAATGCACGGAGAGACTCAAAAAATTCCACATTTTGTGGAGCTTGCAGGCAGGGATGGGGTGTGAAGAGCAAGGTGAGTGTCTCTCAGAGGCCCTGGAAGGGTGGGGGTTTGCTCTCCCCGTGGGAATTTGGCTGTGTTTGGCAGTAGATTCCTCCCCTCATTTAGGGTAATTGCCCATCCTTTGGTTCTTTCCAAGAAATCCAAAATCCATCATTTCCAAATCCATCATTTGGACGTGGAACAGACCACTGAAACCAGAGGCATGCCAATAATAACCTTGCACCTTTGGTGTTTTACCCACCTGTGCGATTTCCATGGCACCTCCTCTCATGGAACATGGGCCAGTTAACCCAAAATCCTGCCCTTTTTGTAGCTCTGTGTTTCCATGGGTTGGTTCAGCACCTAAATTTGCTCATTGGAACCTTCTCTAGAAGTCTGACCCCTGTGAGGGTTTTCTACTTTCCCTCCCTTCACTGTGCAAGGGTCACATTAACCTGGGGGGGATTTTTGGGCTCTGCCATACCCGACAGCTTTCCAGCATTTGATTTCCCAGAACAAACAAATATTTGAAGTATCGGAGTATTCAAATCATTTTTTGGTTGTTTTCACTGGGGAAAAAAAAAGACTTAAATGGGAAGAAAACGGGTGGAGTTAATAAAGGAGAGATGAAGGGGAAAATACAGGAAAAGAGCCACCTGAAAGAGCCTTGTGCCAGATTTGGGTGTATATATTTTCTACTTATGGAGCAATTTCCAAAGTATTCCATAAAGAGAGCTGGCTCAGCGAGCAGATTTATCTTCTGGTGTTGGATGGATGTGAGCTGCTCTCAGCAGCCCACACCTCCCCACCTGTGCTGGGCTGCAGTTTGAAGCCCCAGGTGAGTGCAGATGCCTCCCCATGCCCACAGCCCTCCAGAGCCTCTGCTGGGAGCCAGGCAAAGCCAACGAGGAGCTTTAAGGAACGGTGATTAATTCATCAAGCCAACAAAGCAGAAGGCTGGATCTCCCTGAATGGCTCATTAACCTAAAGCGTATTAAGCTGCTAGCACTAGTTAAAGTCACATCTAATGGGGACTGGCACTGCAGGGAACACTCACTGGCACATTCACCCCCGATTCACTCCCTCTGTGCTTGTGCCTCAGCTGAGCAGGGTGCAGGGGCTGCCTGAGGGGAGAGGCACCCTCAGGAAGGTGAAGAAACCGAGATTCCCTAAAAATATCTATATATTTTTCGGTCTTTATGCTATAGGAAGCAACTTTCTGCCAAAATTTCTTTTAGGTTTGGACCATTGAAGGCTTCTAGTTGCAAGTGCATCAAATGGCAGAGTGTTCCTCAACTCAGTCTGTGTCCACTCACATTTTTCTCTATTTCTGCAGGGAAACCGTGGGCTGTAAGTAAAATGTGCCATAATTCAGGGAAAATTAAACAGCTTCTCTGCATGGGAAACGTGGGATATCACATTTCCCAGTGTGAATAGGGAAGAATTTTGGGTGTAACGTTTCCCAAAGGTTTCCTCTTTCAAAGTGGAACCATCAGGTGTGATGGGAGATCAGCACCCCCCATGGCACACAGGCACATCCTCCTCCCCTGGCACATCCTCCTCCCCTGGCACACGGCTGTGTGAAATCAGAAACCTCTGAGGGTCACTCAGGGCATTTCTGAGCCCGGCTGTGGCCGGAGCAGCGAGGCTGAGCTCTTTGGCTGCACCCACCAGGGATTATTGCAGCTCTCCCCACCTCTGTGCTGGCACTCACAGAGCATTGCTCAGGGCACCTTGCTGCCTCTGCCCCAATTATTGCTTTCCCAGCCCTGTTTGCAGCTGAGTTGGGACCAGAGTTGACAAGTGGGGGATGCTCTGGGCCCGTAATTGAGCTGAAATGCAATTGGAGATGAATTGTCCCGGGATGCCTCTTGGAGCAGCTTCTCGAGGTGTTTTGTGGGATGTTCCTCCACAAAGGAACTCTTTGGGACTATGGATTTTCTGTGTTTGCATTGGGAATCCTGGATCTTTGTCTTCTGTGCCTTTGGATAAACACTGCTTCTGTGCCATGAGGGAAATGGGAAAAAAATCTGTTTGCCTTTTTCTGCTTCTCTTTTACTTCAGCTATTTTTTTGTCTTTTTTAACTTTATGGGGAAAACTCAGTTGCAAACACTATTCCTTTCTCCAGCTGTACTGGTCCAGTGTGTACAGAACGAGGTGTGAGATTCCCATCAGTGCTAACAGAAAATTCACACCTTCAAGCCCTTCCTCTCCCAAAAAGCTGCAGTTTGTGCTGGTTTATTGGGTTCCTCCTGCCCATAACCTCTTTGCTTTCCTATTTAGCATTCCAAACCCCAGCTACCTGAAGCTGAGCAGTTCGCTTGCCACAGTTAAATCAAATTTACAGCTACACATGCTTGCAGTTAGCTGAACTGCAGGCAGAATTCTGCTCTTTTTTTTTTTTTTTTGACATATTATGCTGCTTACATGAGCAAAATCCCTGCTGTCACAGCAGCACTCATTCTTTCTAATACTGATTATTGCCCCCCTCTTTTATCTCCTACTCCCTCTCCCGAATAAAGCAGCTCTTGCCCACCAGCAGAGTGCATTTAAACAGGGAGGATGTCGGGTTTGTTCACATTCTCAGCTCAAATGAACACCAACAGTGAAGTTATTAGCTGGCTGTAAAAGGTTGTGGTTAGTTCTGTGCCATGTCCTGGTTATCAGGGCTGTGCTCACTGCCTTTCCCAGCAGTCTCATCACAGGTGGGCTCTTGGAAGAGCCCTGGTGAGCAGCGTTTCCCTAAACCCATCCCCATCTCTCCAATTCAGCTGGAAGTGGCTGGGAGCTGCTCCTCTCTCCCTCTCACTGATCCAACACCTGGTGCCTTGCACAGCCTGGGTGGGTTTCTCCTCTCCCAGCAATTTCCAGGCACTGCACATTCCCAGGAATATCATCCTCCAGATAAATCTGTGGAGGTTCTCAGTGCTCTTTAACCAGAACTCTTTGGCCTTTGAGCAGGAGAAGGGGCAGGCTGAACCCCCAAGCTGTGGGGGAAAGGAACTGCAGGTCCCCTCTGGCTGCTGAAAGATGAATTTCCCTCCGTCAGTCATCAAAATGCACTGAGCAAGACTCAAAGGCGAAAGGGATGAACAAAACCAACATCTGTATCTAATTACTGCGTGAAAGCAAGAGGAGTTAAAAAAACAAACTGCACACAGAGGAAGAGCAGATCTGCTGCTTCTCTGTCCCTGTTTGCCCTGCACTGAGGCAGCTCCTGGCAGTTTGAGGCACTGTGGGATGGGTGCTGCCTCTCACCAGTGAATGGGAACTGCAAATGAGCCTTTCAGTCCCACTGGACTCCTATGAGGTGTGTGGGGGCTTCCTGCAGCCCCACGGAGCAGGGACCTCTCCAGCAAGGGGGTTTAGAGGCATTTTTGGCAGCCCATCCTCCCTCCAGCAGAGCTTTGCTCTCTGCTGGCTCCAGGTGTGCCTCTGGAACGCAAGGTGGGAATGGAAAGCGTGGAGTTGGCAGGGATTTATTTCCCCCTCTCACTCCCCTTGTGTTGCTTTCAGTGCAGAGGGCAGTGCAAGACCCTGCTCTGCAGCACACAGCTCCCACATCCCAGAGCTGCTCCCTGAATTTTCCAATAAAATTCAATCCAGCACACCCCAAGGGCTCCACAGGACCCCCCCCGGTCATAAATGGGACATGGGAGCAATAAAAGCTGCAAATCCCCTGCACCTCGTGGTGAGATGTGCACAGGTCTGAGCAGAAGGGGGGCGATCACTGTGCAAGGGTTTGGGAAGGAAATGTCATCAAGCCACATTCACAGGCAAAATAATAAAAAAAAAAAAAAGAGAGAAAAGACTACTGAGCACTGCTGATGGCAGATGCTGGTTGAGCAGGATGCAAATTGCAATCAACCCCTTACAAAAATAACTGGAACAGACTTTGTCTTCTATTTGGAGAATTATCCTTTTGCATTTGCTGCTATCTTCTTTTTTTTTTTTTTCCCCCTCCTTCCTAGGAGGTTTTTATTTTCAAATTTATTTTCTTTTCAGGATGATCCAGGCTTTCACAGGTCAATTAATAGCCAAATGTAGGCAAAAGGGCAAGTGTGGTGACTTTTTCCACTCTTTATATTCGCTACAGAGTGAAAGAACCGAACCCCTTTTCTTTCAGCACCTGACCTGACCCAAAAATGAGTTTAGAAGTGCTGAACAAGAATAAACAAACCTCCAACAGGTGGGCATGGAAAGTGTAATGCCTCCAACAGAAAGGCAGAATTTGAACCTAAGGCCTCATTACTTTATTTATTGCTTTTAAATCTGGCATCAAATTGGGCAAAATAGATTATTCTTTCTTCCAGGGGTCAGAGGAACTGAATTCTGTCAAAGTCGTAGAGTTTTGTCGGGACATTTTCTTTTAAAAAGATTTTAGTTAGAAGCTTTAGTTGGATTTGTAAAGGGTTCTCAAAAAAACCCCCAAAACCACCCAGACAAAATGACCTGCCCAGAACTTTAAAAAACCCAGTTTAACCCCAAGCAGACTTTGCAGAGCAGGGCAGGTAATAAATCAGAATTTCCTTGCAGACTCTGTGAGCAGACAGAACCTCTTCACACTCCCAGTGCTTTATGCAGCACCTTTACAGAGCACCATTTTGGAGGCCTTTAAATCCTTTTTACTAAAATATTGGTGATGTAAATGGGTGGCAACCAATAGCAGATTCTGCTGAGTGAGAGCAGCTGTCTGGAGAGGAGGGCAGAGCAAAGGGAACTGAAAATCAAATTCCCTCCCCAGCTCCTGTCACGCTGAGGCTTCCTGCCAGCCCCTGAATTCTCCATAATAAACTTGGGAACGTACAAAAAATGTACACTTTTGGGGTTCTGTTTCTCCATCCCCTCTTTAATGACGTTGCTTAGATGGTGGTTTCTTACTGAGGAAGTTTTTTTATATGTATCCACGTTAAAAGCACAGATTGTGCTGGCTTTAAATAGGAACCACGTGCCCCTAAACTTCTTGGGCTTTCTAGGAAAACTTTCTCCAGCATAACTTCTAAATGAGCATTAAAAATGGAAGGGTTTTGTATTTTCTCCTCGTGGAATGTGCAAGCAGCTTGGAACTTGGACATGACAGGGGGTTATGAGTGCAGGAGGAGTGACAGGCCCAGTATTTGATATTTATATAAAGATTTCCACCCCATCCTGGTGCCTCCTGCAGCATCCCAGGCTCTCAGGACACCTGATGGGATGTGCTTGGATCACCCATGGCACGAAAAAAGCCAAGTGCCTCAGCTGGCAATTTGTGCCAAGGGGAAACAGGGAGAGGGACTCGCAGGATGAAACCCTGCAAACTTTATTTATGTGAGTAATTCTAACTGGTCCGCAGCCTCATTTCATGCCTTGCTGCCTTAATCACAAAATGAGCCTTTCTCTGGGCAGCAAAGCAGCTCCAGAGAGACAATTTAACCAGAAATGCTGTCCCACAGAATTCCTGATGTGGGGATTGCAGCATCCCTTTGCTCCGCAGCCATTTTGGGACCATCCTCGGTGTTCACTCTTCCAGTAGGGAATGGTTTCTCTCCTGGCTGTTGGTTTTGCTGTGCTTGTGCACAGTTTGTTTCCAAATGGAGTTCCCAACGTGGAGTTAAAACCCAGTGTGTTCGGAATGTAGGGCAGAATGGTAATTTAAAGGCGAGAAAAGGTCTGGAAAGCCTGTAAGGGAATATCAGAGAGGAGAAGTGGTTTCCATGACAACAAATCCACCAAAAATCTTCGCATTCATATTGATTCTAGTGATGGATGAGTCAATTTGGGGGCAGGGAAGGGGAGGGGAGACAAAAAAATAAAAAGGAGAAAATTATTTAACCCTGATGAAGAATGCAAAATGAAATGAAATAAATGAGGGAAGTTTTTCCTCCTGAAGTCCTTCAGTCAGAACCCAGCTAGATGAGCCTTCATGCAAAGCCTGGCTTATTTCCCTGCAGTCTGGCTCACTTTGGAGGAGGTTTTGTTAATTTTGCCTCCCCGCTGGCCCAGAAAGGGGAGAATGGTGGGCACAAAACGGGGCTGAATGAAATGGCAGGGGATTATCTTCTCTAGGGGTGGCAGAACTCAGGACACAGAGCAGCAGGAGCAGGGATGGGCTGTGTGTGCCAGGCTGGGGCAGCCTCAGGACACCTCTCTGCTCTGCTCAAGCTTTTTCCCTTTCCCTCTCTGCCCTGCTGATGCCCAGCAGCGTGTGCCACCCTCCCTGCACCCAGCAGGATCACCCATGGGGCTGTCCTGCCCCTCTGGGCAGGTGTGAGGGGCTCCAGTGTGTGAGTACACACCCACTGCCCTTCCAGCTTTGCCCCTCCTGAGTCCTGGTGTCACTGGAAATGAGCCCCTTGCGGATTTTTACGCATTTTGCCGCTTTTTAAAACCCTCCCTGCACTTGCCTTTTATAAAGCGTGGTGCTCCAAGGCTCAGCTGTGTCTGAGAGGAGGATGAAACAAAGAGAATGGGATCAATGGGACTGCAGCCTTCAGGAACTCACCAAGGAAAAGGATTTTGTGCTGGATAATCCATGGACACCCCGTGCACTTAGATAACCCCTGCTCCCCGCAGCCCCTGACACACTGAGCCTCACTAACACCATCAAAACCCATCCTCTGCTCATGGTAATTCACTTCCCAACATTTCACATTCTGCCCGTGCCTCAAACCCCTTCAGAGAAACAGCTGTGTTATCTTTCTAATGGATTAAATGCAGCTGGACTGAAACCTTCCTGCAGCCAGGGGAGCTTCAAGGAGCAGTGCCTGGCTTAGCATTGCCACCCCGTGCAGGAAAGGCAGCAAGAGCTTCCTTCTGCTGGAGATGGAAGCAAAAAAGCAGAAAATAGTGCTGCAATTGCTGCAGGAGCCAGCAAAGCCCAGTGCAGATCATGCAGCAGCTCGTTGCTGGCATCTCTGGCATCTCCTGGAGCAGAAATCCATGCCCAGGTCTGATCTTACCCTGCTCAGCCAGCACAAGGTTTGTTATCAGAGGTGTGAAGGATCTGGTGAGCCAGACCTGTTTTCCTTGTTAGTTCATAACCTCATGGTCTGGAGGTTTTTAATTTCCAGGGTGAATTCATTTTTGTTCTTAAACAAATAAGGAGCTGAGACGCTGATATGGCTGATTTTAAAGTTATTGCTTCTGCATCATGTGAAAAAATAAGAGGACATGAAAGGTCTTTAATGTGGCATTTGTTGGTTTTTTTTTTTTTACCATAACAGGGAATCACAGAATATTCTGAGCTGGAAGGGACCCACAAGGATCAAAATCAACTCTTAAATGAATGGCCCATACAGGGATCAAATCCTCAGGCTGGATTAATCCTGGTTGTTTGATGAAAACCTGTGGAACGTTGTTAACAGGCAGCTCTTTGAGTTTTCACACTCTTGCCCTCACTGTTTAAGGTCTGCTTAGGTTTTGTGCCTGATTCTCACTATTTGCACATCTGCAACTTGAGGTGAGAGGTGACAGAAAAATGAAGTTGATTTGATGATGAAACTCATGTATTACTGAAGTCAACAACTGAAAAAAAAAGTGTGACAATGGTAAAAAATATGGCTTGGCTTCCACACAAGAATAAGTCATAGACTAAGACCTGGAAAACTTTGGAAAAAAGAGAAAAAAGGAGGATGGCACAGCAATAAAATCCCAGTGGGTGTGGAGGGCAGCTGGGACAGCAAAAAGGCGTCCCCAGAATGCCAGCAAGGGGCAACCAAGGAAAACAGCAGCGAGCAGATTGAAGAGCTATCAAATAGAATATCTTTGGGTCACAGTGCTACTTTGACTTAGAATTGGAAATTCCAAAACCACATTTTTAAAAAGAGTAGGATTTGTGCTTCCTTCTCCATTCCCTGTCCCTGGAGGCTGCTGAGAGCTGGGGTGGGACAGCAAGGCCTGGAGTGAGCATGGGAATGCTCCTGCCTGGGCACCTCCCGCCCCTTGGTGATCCCAAACTTAGCACCAAACCTGTCCTGTTCCCATTGCAGGCACAGATTTTAGGGCCAGGAGGAGCCCTGTGGAGGAGCAGAGGATGGAAACGTTCCCTCTCTGTGGAAGAGTTAACCCTGCACCTCCATTTCCATATTTTGGAGGTCATGCCAAGGAAGCTTCAGCTGCAGCTACAAAGGGATGAACTTTCGAATCTCTGATCTTAAATTCACATAAGATTTATTCCTGTGGCAGGATGGGTTTGTGATTTAAATGCAAATGTGCCTTATTTAACTTTTAGGCCCTTCTGAGACCCACTGGAAGGTCTGAACGTGGCATTAGCAGCAGCTGGCACTGCCTCTGCTCCTCACAGCACAGCAACAGGGACCATAGCTTAGATTTAAGGGTAGAATGTGTTTTCAGAGGCTGTTTGGAAGGTTTTCCAAATCTTTAGGCAGTGATTACCTAAAAGAGTTTCACACCATCTCCTGTGATAATAATGGAAAGGAAACTAAGGATGTAGATGAGAGGACTGAACAAAGTGTCAAAGTGTCAGTGCCACCATTTAGTTCATTTTTAGGAGCAAAATCTTCTCCTTTCAATGGGACAGAGAGCAAGAGTGGCAATTCAGGTCCTGAGGATGAGAGAAGAATTCAAGCCCTGGACACTCAGTGTCTAAATAAATTTGTGAGCAGTTTTTTACTGTCTTCACACAGAGACACATGCTCATCTTTAAGCAACAATTTCTCAGAAAGTTTCTGATTAAAGGGAGCACAGAGCTCCTCTGCTCTAGCTTGACACAGTTTCCTTGAAGTCACTGAGTTGAACTGGAGGAGAATCTAAACCACAGTCCTTAGCAGTGCTTTGATAGTCACAAATTATGCTCTTGAAATGGATATAAAAATCCCAGCTGTCCCTCAGGGGAGCAAACAAGGGCTCTGAAAGCTCGGGAAGGAATTATCCAGTGCTGGAGTGCTTCAGCCCAGCAATGGAACTGGTTCTGAGCCTGCCCTCAGAGGAGCTGCACAGAAAAACCACAAATATCATTGTCCAGCAGGTTGTTTTCCACCAGCTGCCTCCAGAGAGTGATCCCTGTTTGTGGTATATTCTGTTTATTTATTCATCTTCAGATGAGATTTGGAGGACTAAAGATAGGGCTGCCTGAGCAGGGGATGTGGGAAAGGTTTGGCCCCGGGGAATTGTGTCCTCACAAAGGCAATACAGCTGTGTCCCTCACCAGGGCTGTGTGGGAAACAGCAGCTGGGGGGAAAAGGGGAGGGAAAACAAGACAAAAATATAAACAGGATTGTTTTAGACAGCCTTAAACTGGTGAAAAACAGCCAGCAGAAACAGGAGGAGTTGGTACCCTTTTGCTAGTCCTGGGATTAAGAACACACCTCTGAGAGGTTTAGGATTGTCCCTAAAAAGAGAGAATTTAGGGATGATCCTAAAGCTCTCAGAGGTGTGTTCTTACCTTTTCTTTGTCAGCTCACTCCAGGGAAAACAGTCCCATGGGTAACTGCAGCAGGAACACCAAGGAGAGCCTGGAAGTCACAAAATCTTTCACAAAAACGTGTCAAATACCTCAATAAATGTACAGTTATGCCCAAACCCTGCATTAAGAGTACAATTGTTATATTTACAGATATAATGCTGACTGGTAAATCAGCATTATATGGTAAAATCCTAGATATTCAATCACTCCATTCCATTTCAAAAGCTAAAAGAATTAACCTTGAAGAACTTTGTGTTTATAATTTAATGCAGACACAGAGTTCCCAACAGACCTATTTGGGGTGATTATTTAGTAATTTTTACCGTTCCGCACAAAATATGACAATATAAAAAGCTACCAACATCTCCCCCAGTAAATCCCAAATGTAACCACAATGCCAACCTAATTAAAGCAAACCAGGTATTAAATCACTTTTTTTTTTTAAGTTAAGTGCCAGTGGATTGGGGAGTTTTGCTGGTGGATTTTAGTCTGCTGTGGTTATTGTTGGTGGTTTCAGTGCAGCAGCACCTGGCTGAGCCAGGCTTAGCTGGGCTGTGCTCTGTGCACATGAGAGTCCTGCCACGTTAAACACGAGGTGCTGGGAGTTTTTCCCAAACAGTCAGTCCTTAAACCAGCATAAATCTTAGGGAATGCCACCCTAATGTGGTGAAAAACAGGAGGAAGAAGCCTGACCGTACTGCATGACCAAAAAGGAATGTACTGCACGTAATAAATATAATTTTTGATATATAAAATAGCATTTTAAAGTGGGAAATCTATGGAAACAAAGCCCTGAATATTGGTGGTGCTAATGAGGGGTTGTCAGAGGATAATACTCTGAAAAGCTGTGTCTAGAAATACTTGTCATTTCCTACAAAAAGTGTGTGTGGTTATTTATTCACTTTTTTTAAACACATTACCGCTGGCACATTTCAGAACCCCTCAGCAGGTGAGGTGGGACCACCCAGGATTTCCAGGAGGCCATTGGGAGCAAAGTGAAATTCCAATAGAGATGGTGATTGGATTAGCAGAGGGGATAAGGGATTGGTGAGAAATCTGACCAGGATTTCAATTATTTTATTGTACACCTAAATTCCTTTTGGGGAAGAAGAAGAGAACATCACACCATGAAATCCCAGCGAGCATCAAAATCTGAATGTGGATAACAGATTTGTGAGAAATTAAACCAGGATTTCAATGATTTTAAGGTGCACCTAAATTCCTTTTGGTGAAGGGAACAGCACACCATGGAATCCCAGGGACTGCAAAAATCCAAATGTGGATAATGGATCTGTGAGAAATCAAACCAGGATTTCNGAACAGCACACCATGGAATCCCAGGGAGCACCAAAATACAAATGTGGATAACAGATTTGTGAGAAATCAAACCAGGATTTCAATGACTTTAAGGTGCACCTAAATTCCTTCTGGCAAAGGAGAAGGGTACAGCAAATCACAGAATCCCAGGGAGCACCAAAATCTGGGTGTGGATAACAGGTTTGGGAGAAATCTAACCAGGATTTAAATGATTTTAATGCCTAAATTCCTTTTGGGGAAGAAGAAGAGAACAGCACACCATGGAATCCCAGGGAGCGCTGAAATACAAATGTGGATAATGGATTTGTGGGAAATCAAACCAGGATTTCAATGATTTTAATGTACACCTAAATTCCTTTCTGTGCAGAGGAAGAGAACAGCAGACCATGGAATCCCAGGGAGCACCAAAATCTGGGTGTGGATAACAGGTTTGGGAGAAATCTAACCAGGATTTAAATGATTTTAATGCCTAAATTCCTTTTGGGGAAGAAGAAGAGAACAGCACACCATGGAATCCCAGGGAGCGCTGAAATACAAATGTGGATAATGGATTTGTGAGAAATCAAACCAGGATTTCAATGATTTTAATGTACACCTAAATTCCTTTCTGTGCAGAGGAAGAGAACAGCAGACCATGGAATCCCAGGGAGCGCTGAAATACAAATGTGGATAACAGATTTGTGAGAAATCAAACCAGGATTTCAATGACTTTAAGGTGCACCTAAATTCCTTCTGGCAAAGGAGAAGGGAACAGCAAATCACGGAATCCCAGGGAGCACCAAAATCCGGGTGTGGATAACAGGTTTGGGAGAACTCTAACCAGGATTTAAATGATTTTAACATGCACTTGGTGAAGAGAACAGCACACCA
>VZRV01004998.1:136564-184431 GCA_013398115.1 Falcunculus frontatus | reverse complement strand
GACAGGTGCGTTGGGACCCGTTGTTTCAGCTGAGACAGGTGCGGTGGGATCTCCCTGGTTCCGCCGGGACAGGTACGTGGGGCGGGGCGGGAAGACGACACACAGGTGCGGTAGGATCTGCCGGCCTGGTGTGCCTGGATCTCCCGGGTGTGCCGGGACCTGCCGGTTGGGCCGGCACAGGTGCGGTGGGACCGCCCTCCCGGTTCGGCCGGGACAAGAGCGCGGGGCGGGGGCAGGACCACCGGGACCACCCTCGACAGCGGAGCCGGACCCACCGCGAGGGCTCGGCCGGGCGCTGGGCCGCGGGTGAGTCCGAGCTGAGCGGGGCTGTGCCCGGGGCGAGTCCGAGCCCCGCTCTGGGTGTCCCTGCCGCTGCCCGGCCCCGCAGGGGCACCGGGGCTCGGCCTTTGTGGCGGGGCCGGTGACCGTCCGGAAAAGCTGGGCTGGGGGCTTGTGGCTCCCGGGCCAGGGTGAGAGGCCGTGCCCTCCGCTGCCCGCAGCCGCCGGCTCTCGGCGGGTTCGTGCCCGGGGCTGGTGCGTGGTGCCCGCGGGTGGCCCGGTCCTGTAGCCACTTGTAAAGAATAGGCCACTTCCACCTTGGGTAAGCGTTAGTAAGTTTTTCTTTCGGTATCTTTCCAGATAGAGGGATTTATATTCTGCTGTTAAACTCTTGGGTAAAGTTATTGGAGGTAGATTTGGTGTGTTGTGGTAGATTATGGCTCAATCACAGTCCTTCCCTTCCCTAACATCTGGCACATCTCTGGCATCCCTGTCTCCTCCTCTATCTCCTCGGGACTCTGTGCCACCTTCCACAGAACCTGTCTCCATTGCAGTAGGCAGAACATTCATAGTCTTGTTTAAATCTTAATGTCTTTTCTGAGACGATTCTGAATAAGCCATTCAAAAGGAGCAGCAAAGAAAGCCCAGAGATACTTGAACATACCAAAACTGTAAATGAATGAGAAAGTGCTAAGAATGTGGAATGGCATAAAAATGTGGGAGCACAAGTTTCAAGGCATGTCAGGGTTCTGCTTTGTGTCATTTCTGGTGACTGAGATTCCAGATATGCTGCTTCTCTTTCTAGCTGAATGTCCCAGCAGCAGGTACTGCCTTTATAAGGAGATTCTTGCCTAAACAGGCCAGATTAACTCAATGTACCTGTGGTTTCGGTGGAGAATGGCAGGGAAACAAAAAAACTCAATAGGGAGAAGATGCAGCCCTGAACAGGGCTGGCTGGAGCTGCAGTGGGGTGCTCAGGCATCCAGTGCAGGGTTATTTTCTGAACAATTACATTCAGTTTTGTTTCTCGGTGTTTTACTGAACTGTCCTTCCGTGTGTCAATGAGCACCTGTTCCCTGTGCCAGGGGAGTTCTGATGAATGCCCCGCTCCTGTTTCCTGAGCACAGCTGACTCTGCTCTGTGAAAGGCCATTTAAACTACAGCGGGGCCTCAGGTGAGCTCCCTTTGGCTCAAGATTAGTCATAAAACAAAGTTCAAACTGTGGCCTGACATGGCTCATTCAGCATTGGTCTTTAACATGGACGGAATTCTTTTTGTGGGATTTTCCAGCAGTAAATTCTGTCTGTAATCTGTCTGTGTGTATTCCAAGGCTCCTGGGGATCGAGACTGGGGCTGCATCCTGCAGTCACAGAAATACTGGTTTTATTTGTGTATGCAATATGGTTTTTAAAAAGGCAGAAGATGGAAATGAGATCCTTTCTTTGTGGATGGTGATTTGTGCTGTTATCAAAGGCCAGTCAAATGTAGAGCACTCTCCTCTCAGCGCAGCCTGGATGGAGGCTTACAGGGGATTTGGTGATGCAGAATGTATATAAAAAGGCAGGAATTTCAGAAAATAACCCCAGTTTGGGTTTCTCTTGCTGGTTGGAAGGGGCTCTGTGTGCCTTTCAGAGGCTGAGGCCGCAGGTAGCTGCCCCTGGAAAGGTAACATGCATAAGTGGTTTCAGTGTGTTTCAACATCCCCACAAAACCAGCGTCACTTGTTTGCAGCGATAGTTCAACCTGCGCGTCTGAAAACTCCACCAAAATCACTCTCCTGATAAATCATGTCCTGTCACAGTGTGCTGTTCTCCCCAGGACAGCAGGGGAATTATGGAATGTGAGAGAAAGGCCCATTCTTCCTGACTGCATCTCCCAGGACAGAGATGGGTTCACCTGCC
Organism: Falcunculus frontatus; assembly: GCA_013398115.1. NCBI lineage: Eukaryota > Metazoa > Chordata > Aves > Passeriformes > Falcunculus > Falcunculus frontatus. The sequence goes on along the minus strand of VZRV01004998.1, from coordinate 182,251 downwards.
ACCTGTTGTGTCTCCAGGCAGGGAACAGCACTGGAGAGGTTTCTCTGCTCCCAGGGCTCCCATTCCAGCACTGGGAACTGCCAGACTCTGCCTGTGCCCTTGAATTCTCCTGGAGGTGTTGCAGAATCCCACATCTCTGTCATTTCTGAGCAGGTGCATTCTGTACCTGTGAGGATTTTGGAAACGTTGTCTTTCCTCCCTTTGATTGACTGTTTACACCACGTCGTCTGAGGGTGTTTCTGTTTGTGTGTGACCAGTTGTCCGGCAGACCTGGACTCAGACTGGAACCAGAGGTCCGTGACTGTGCAAATCCGTTAAAGGAATTAATGGAAAATGCAAGGAAGAGCTCAGCCTGCCTGGAGTTGGCATTGCAGGGTTGTTTTGTGCCCTTGCCACAGGCATTGTGTGACATGGGACTAGGGATAACAGAAAAGAGGCAAAAAGGAAAGGCGTTGCCCTACAGGCTTTATTTTTGTCTTATCAGAGAACTCTTTAAATTAATCTCCCCTCCTTTCCTCCTCCACAAAAGAAAACTATGTAGAAAATAAATCTGATATAGTCTTGTTGGCTTCTGTGGTGAAAAGCTGGACAAAATCTCTTCCTGCTTCCAGCAGGATGGGGTGGTTGGAGTTGTTCTTTAGGTAATTAATACTATTTAACTGATATTACAGTAGCTACTGCAACAGGAGGGCCACAGCTGCCTCCATGAACACGAGACTTGTTTGAGCTCACAGAGGAAACGCTGCTGTGCTGAGAGTGAACACGAGTGAATGAAAAATGTTTGTATAGTAATTACATCCTCTTAGTTTCGTAACTCAAACCCTTTTACATAAATGCCAGCACATTTGGTTTGAAACCAGAACAAGTGAGGGCACTTTGGGCCTTCCTGGAGCTCGTGTGTGTGAGAGAGAGACAGGGGTGTCACTCTGGCATCCTCCAGTCACAGCTCCATGTCCACTGCTCCTGTGTCCCTCCGCTGGCTCCTGCTGCTCTCCCCCTCCCCATTGTGCCTGTGGCTTTATCGGGGCACCATCTCAATGGCATCTGCAGAGGAAATTATAACTGTCATTTGCTGCCTTTTTAAAGTCAGTTGATGGATGAGATCCTGAGGGGTTGTAGGATTGGTGGCACTGGGATGCTGGGAGCACCTGAATAGGGATAAATCACTTTGTGAAACTTCTTTTCTGCTCACAATTCCTATTGCTGACACTGTTCCTTCCTCCTGAGCAGGGATTTGGGGAGATAAAATGGAGCCTTCCCCATTCAATAGAAGGCAATGGACCTCCCAGTCTTTGAAAATCACTGCAAAAGAGCTTTCCCTGGTCAACAAGAACAAGTCGTCGGCCCTCGCGGAGAGGTTCTCCAAGTAAGTGCTGTGGGGCCGGGGAGCAGCAGCTGTGTGTGTAGGGGACAGCTGGTACCTTGGGCAGGGACTGCTGTGCTCACAGTTGCTGTGTCCTGCACAGACACCCCAACAATCCCACCCTGTGCCTGTGAGTGTTGTCCAAATGCTCCTGGAGCTCTGGCAGCCTTGGGACTGTGACCATTCCCTGAGAAGCCTTTTCAGTGCCTGACCACTCTCTTGGGGGAAGAACCTTTTCCTGATATCCAGCCTAAACCTCTCCTGACTTAGGTAGAAAAGGAATATTAAGCTTCCCTTTTCTCTGAGAGACAGATAAAGGGTTACACTCAAACTGTAAATATTGTGTACCCTGAGAAAGCTGAGTGGTAGTAACCAATGCATTTCCTGGAAAAGCTTTTATTTCCTTGAGGAATTATATAGGCTACAGCTGGGGTTTTCAATGGGATTTGGGCAACTGAGTCTCCGAGGCTCTTGCATTAATAGTGTAACAAAGTTTTGGAGTATTTGGATCTTGAGCGTGGGGCCAACTTTATGGAATCTGTAGGAGAGGAATAGTTACATACCCACAGCTCCAGAGTTCCTTTGTGGATCTCTGGCCCAGGGAGAAGCTGTTTGCTGTCACCACCTCGTTAAGGTAATTTATTCACTCGCTGAAGCTTGATTACAGAATCTGGTCATCTTGCTAAATGTTGATAATCCCTTGAAAAAGGCTTACTGGAAGTAATCCAAACTGCTATTCCTTAATCAAGTAGTGTCCCTCTACATAGGCGGGGTCAGTTCCTTGGAAAAACGCAGTCCTGCTCTCTGGCTTTGCCACCCTGATGCCCACAGGGAGGAGTGTGACTTAAAACGATCTTAATTAAATATTTATATGTGAAAACATTTTTCTCCATCCCATATAATGAATCTTGTCAGGTCAGAGACACAAAAGGCAACAGCAGAGATTTAAAAAGTGACTCAGAGAGCGAGGGCTGGGACTCCTCAGTTGTCGTCTATTTTCCAGGTTCTCCTTGACTTTCATCTGTGTTCCTCTTTGTTTCTTCTTCCAGTATTGATCCTTCTTCCTCCAGCATCACTGTCTCAGCACATTGTGTTCAAATTTGGACTCTTTATAGTGCAGAGATGTGGGTTAGTGTGGGTTACACTCATAGAGCAGCAACAGCCTGTAACACACTCAGTGTTGTGTCAAAAGCAGAATTCCACAGATAAGGAAAACAGAAACACCCTTTGCCCAAGCAGAAGCTGGGTTCCTTCTCTCCGAAAGGCAGAACTCTCCTTCAAATGGCAAAATTTGTCACTAATTTTCGTATTTCAAACGCCAAGTGCAGTCACCTTGCACAGCGTAGTAACCAGTGAGGACTGTGGAGGGACTTACACCCAGCGAGTGCAGGTTGCTGGGAGTTTCCTTCAGCTCCTTAAAGGACTTTGATTCATGATCCAGGGTGGCTTATCTCCGGAGGGCTGTGATTACCCATCCCACTGCCGCAATGGCTCAGCTGCCCAGGAGGCAAGTGCTGAATGGGGGCAGTTCCCAGCCCACAGAGTAAAATCCACTGGCACTTACGGAGATTTTCGGCGTATGCCAAGCTGGAATTTGTTCTGGTTCAGCAGCTGCTCTATAAAGAGCTGAGTTATTCCTGCGAGGGGGCACAGCAGACAGCTGGGTGGCGGAAACAATACAGCTATTCCAAGGTAAACTGTCTCTATTTGGGAATCAGAGTGCTTAGGGAATGAAAAATATTAATGGATGTTATTATTGTAAACTGGATGACTGAAGATGTGTCTGTCACTTGGCTTTGCGTTATTTGCTGCTGTTTGTCCAGCCTCTAGTTTTAGTTGATCCGGGGAGTGCACAGAACCCTTGCTGGGGGAAGAAAAATCTCAGCTGTCTTCAGGAGCATTCAGTATTCTGATTAAAACTTGGGTTTTGTTTGTTTTTCACTCTCTCAAAGGTATCAGAAAGCTGCTGAAGAAGCCGCTGCTGAGAAGAAGAGAAGTGTAAGTGTTTTGTAGAAGTGTTTGTTTCCTTGGGAATAAGCACAGCCTGCAATCAGGATGGATCGCCTGCATGAATATTGCTGTGACAGTTGATTTCTGGAATATCAAAATTGCTGCCGTGTGTCCTACAGAAAACCTGGCTTAGATATAGGGTTTGCTTTTGCTTCCTGCTCCACGCTTTTTCCCAGTGTGGAGGAAAAGAAAGGAAATGAAGTTTCTTGCCCAAAGCTGTGTTGAATCACCAATTCTCTCCTCAGCAAAATGAGTTAACCACAAGCCAGGAATACCCACCTCCTGTTCTTAGCTGGAGGCACTTGTGTGGTGCCTCTTCCTTTCGTAACTAAATTTAAAAGTGCTTAAAAGGAGCCTCCAAGCCTCCCTGAAATCCAACATGTGTCTTTGAGAGCTGTAGGATCTTCTCTGAAGTGACTTCCAGGGCTGTAAATGCCCCTGGATGAGGCAGCACCAACCTTTTTGGCTCTGTTACAGCCCCACATTCCTTCCTGTAAATTCCATTGCACTTAGGTGTTCAGGGGTCAGGGAACCTTGGCTGACATATGAGGCACGAAGGTTGCAGGATTTGTCCTGGTCCTTGGGGTAATTTGTATTTTAAAGCACTGCCAATATTTTTAGGATCTATAGGAAAGTTGCTGCCTTGATTTCTTTAGTGCTTGGGGAGCCGCTCTTTGCTGTTTGGGATATAGGTGGGATAAAATAAGCATTCTAAAAATTACTTTTCAGTCTTAAATTTTCTTAATTGCTTATGCTTGTGTGTCTGTCAATCTTCCTGTGATCAGGGAGCAGGCAAGTCTCAAGCAGGAGGGACTTGTATTAGGAAGCATGCTGGGATTCCAGAGGTGTTCCCACAGAAACGTGCCGCACAATTTTCAATGTTTCTGTTCCATTACAACAATTCCCTTAGAATTTTAATACTTTCTTTTCAATACAGTCAGCAAACACGCTGATTTTTTTTTTTTTTGGAAGTGTAGGTGGATTCAAGTCAATTTGCAAAGCAGCGTTCAAAATGTGACCAGAAGAGTAATAGGGTGAGAGACTTAAATCCTAATATAGCCGCTAATCCCGGTTAATTCCCGTAAGCCTGGCAGCCCCGCTCCACTTGCAATGAGTTTGGAGTGGTCTCCGTAAGGGAGAGACAGGAAACATGCAATGGTGGCAGGTATTGGATTTGAATGGCTCAAACATGGGCTGGGCTCTTGCTCTGGGGAGAGGGAATTGCTCGGGGCAGAACTGGTCTGGGAAGCAGCTGGATGTGAAGTGATGCTGCTCCGGGTGTTCCCTCGGGGGTGAGGCAGCGCCAGTGACTCGTGTGCGTGTCCCCATCGGTGCTTTCAACGGGCTGAAGGAAATAGAACAAAAATCCCAGCAAGTTACTGGTTATTTTTAAACCGGAGCAGAAGGATGTTTGTGGTAGGTGCTTGGCTTGAGCTTTGGCTGTGTGGTGTAAAATCTCTGGGAACTGAAGTGTTGCTGTTATCTGAGAGCAGAAACAGGTAACTCCAAGGATTTAGTGGTTTCTGGGAGCTAATTTGTAGCTTTTGAAAGGCCTGATGGCTGTTGTCTTCCGAAGACACTGCAGCATTTGGCACACCAGCCTCTCCTATGGCCGCTTGTGCTCCTGTTTCCTTGTTCTGGGACTGGAGACCCTCCTTGTGTGGATTCGAGTCCCATTTCCTTCATATGTGGATTCAGGTCTTTTGTGTGGCATTTAACTCCTGGGGTTTGGCTCCCTTTTGCCTTATAAGGCCATTCCTGTTTGCTCACTTCCTGCCTTACTCCTGACTTTTCTCTTCTCCCCCCTCCTTCCTTCCCTATCCTGGATGCTTTCTCCATGTGGCACAGCTGTAACTATTCACAGCTGGCCGGGAGCGGGGATCGGTGCTGAGCTTCCTCCTGCATGGAAAGGAAGTGCTTTAGAGAGCTGCAATTAACTCCTTGTTCCTTGCAGAACACAGAAAACCTGCCCGCTCACTTTACGAGGGGGAATCTGAGCGTGCTGAAGAAGAAGTGGGAGAATCCGGTGCTGGGAGCGGAGTGTGGGAAGGAAACGATCCGGAGCAGCTGCGCTGAGGTGAGGCACAAGGTCGGGACCAGCCGCGCCCCTTCGCCACCCCCGGGGGCTGGAGCTGCCTCTGGCCAGCCGCAGGGTCCCGCTGCTGACAGCGCAGAGCCCCACGTCCACTCGCGGGAGAGTGGCAGCATGGAAAACTGTGTGAGAGAGCCCCGGGAGATGGAAAAACCCGAAGCCAGCGAGAGCTCGGAGTCTCCGGGGAGGATCGAGAAGTACAACGTGCCCCTGACCAAGCTCAAGATGATGTTCGAGAAGGGTGAAGCCGCTCAGCCCAAGGTAAGGATCTGTCCTTCCAAATCTTGGAGAAACTAAAGCTGCTGCCTCCGTGGAATCAGGAAAATCCCGGGAGGGAGTGGCTCCAACTATTGACTCTGCAAATATTGTGTTCATTGTTTTAGCGAAAACAGAACATCGTGGTGTTAGTAACTTACTCGAGCCACACAAGTCTGTGCAGGGTGCTCGGAGTTGTGGCAGCTTGTGATTGCTCGTTGGAGTAAAGTGATTTTGCTTTTGATAGGGTTCAGTGGAAGAGGGGAAGTATGGAATTTATTAAGTTTTCTAAAGCAACTTGGGATTGTTTCTGTCTTGTGTGAAGATTATAGTGAGTTATGCGAATGTGAATTGCATAAAAATACATATGTAGGTATTTATGTATTTTTTAATATATGAAAGAATAGGTAACTGAAGTGAGCTCAGCAATCAGGACTGTTGCAGTCGAGAGAAAGCACTAAGGAGTGAGAGTTTTTGATATCTGTATCAGCATGAGTCACACAAGCTCACACACATACATATAATGAAATATTCCCATCCTTTCCTCGCTCTTCCCTCATCTTTGTGTCTTACGAAAAACTTCTTATCGAAAAAAAAAATCCTCACTGGGGGAAAATGAAGCCGAGATGGCCAGAGCAGCTCCTGCCCTCACTAGTTTTGACTTGCAAATGCTCAGGGCTCGCATTTTTCTTCCAACTGCTCATGAAATCTGATCCCGCATGTGGACTGCAGCCGGCGTGTCCCGGGGGGAATTGCTTAACTCCGAAATGAGTTGCATATGCTGGGGACTTGCAACACAGTCCCGAGGCCTCGATGCTGGTGGATTTTCCAGTTTTCTCATAGTTTCCTCTCCTCCTGGCTTTGTTTTACTGCGGGTGGTTTTCTTGAAGTATTGACTAAAACAAACACATTTTGGACAAAAGTTGTTTCAATATGTAACAATTTAGGGCTCAGAGGAGCAGCTCGGTGTTAAAGGGAATTTTGGGTCTGTGTGAAGTCATTTCACAAGTTGAATTCTTGGAGTCTTTGTCATGATATGAGAGCTGCCCATGACAGACCTTCCCTGAACTCTTGCTGTTAGGATTAATCGCTCAGGATTCCCCAGGAATTCTGCAGATGGGCTTCGAGTAACTTTATCTCAGCCCGGGGAATAATTTGTTTTGGAGCTGAGTGAATCTGAGACTGATAGTTTGTCGAGTTTAACAATTCAAACACTGTTGAAAACCAACTAAACACAGTAAACACCATCCAGGAGGCACAAAACTGGTCGGGTTCGGTTCAAAATTCCTATTCCAAGTTAATCTGTTACTCTTACTGTAGAAGGGAAAAGGAATGTTCTGAAGTTTAGATGTGTGGGGGAGAAGGGGGAGTGTTTGGAATTGGATTCCTCGTTCTGGGAATTGATCTGTGGATGGGAGGATGGTGTCAGTCAGTAGAGTGAAGGGAGCTGGGCACTGTGGGGACCCAGGTGTGGCTCAGTGAGGTGGGAGCCACGATGGCACTGCAGCTCTGCAGTTGCCTCTCCCACTTATTTCCTGTGCTTTTTCCTGAGCGAGGCTTCATGGAACCGTTTTGGTGGAAAATTCCTTTCCATCATTGAGTCCGACTGTAAATTCAGCTGAGAGATGGCAGTTTTCCTTGGATTTCACTGAAGACTTAATGTGTTGGTGCTGTCAGAGCTTTGCTGACAAAACCTGTGTGTGAACTAAGCAGCACCACGGCTGGAAACCCGTGGCAGTGCTGATAAATCAACTTTCATGGTTGCTGGGCAGGTCTGGGGCAGGGATCCAGGTTAGAGCCTGGATTTCCTGATTCCATCTCCCACTCTAAACAAACCTACTCTCATTTTCAGGATTATAAGTAAAATCTCGTCATTTATTCACTCAGATCTTGCTCTGTCTTCTGCAATAGATAGGAGGCAGATCTTGTTTTATTGCATTTTCATGGAAACAAACTGCTCTAATCCCATTAGGGGCAGGCACTGGCAGCCTGGATTGGTTCAGCCCTAAGCAAAGGCTGGAACTGATAAAAGACCTGATGTTCAAAGGATTCTTCCTGTAAGTGATAGTGAAAGCACACCCAGGGGGGAGGAGAATCAGATCTCCAACATTTCTGAAAAAGTTGTCTCCAGGCTGGTTTGTGTTTTTCCTTTAAGGCAAAACCTGGCTGTGGTATGTAGGTGACCTCGTGGCAGGGTCACGTCTGACACAGGTGGTTTGTAATGGAATAGGTGTAACTTTGATTTGGGTTTTTGCCCAGCTCTGTGCCCCAGGCCAAGCTTTACCTGTGCTCACGGTGCTTCTGCACTTGCCCAAGTCTGAGAATTTGGGGCTTTCCATACACAAGGAATATTTTATCTCCTTTCCAAAGCAGCAGAAGTTGTGCCCTGGGAATTGTGGCCCAGCCAAAGGGTGACAAACCCCTGAGGGGGCTTTGTCCATATGAGAGGAGTTACCTTTCACGAGCCATGATCCTGCTGATTCCCTGCAGTTGGTCAGTCCATCAGTTATAATGGGGAAAGTCCCTCATCTTCCCTCTGTTAAACATTCTTTTCCTTTTACTCTGCTTTTTTTTTTCCCCCCAAGATAAAACTGTTGCTATAAAACCTACACATATTTGTAGATTTACTGAATATTTGTAGGTTTACTGAAAAATCCCTGACCTCTAAATACCTACTGTATTCTGGTGGTTGGGATTTTTACTCTCTGTGTTCTGCAGCTCATCCACAGAAAGGCTCTTTGGGTGAAGGTGTAACACCTGCAGATGTGAGGTGGCAAAGGGCAGGAGGAGGAGGAGCTGGCAGGGCTTTGGAGTGGTGCTCTTGGAGCACTCCTTATCTCACTCTTCAGCTGCTTCTGCTGATTGAGCTTTTCCTGCTGGACCCTTTGGACCCCGAATTTCTGAGCTGCAAGAACCACAGACTTGTGGGCTCAGGGTGATGTTAAAGGGGACATTGATTGAATAAGGATCATCTAAGAATAGTTTTTGTGGAATGAGGGACCTGCAAGTCTTTACAAGTGTGCAGGCACTCCCAGACCTGAGCCTATTGGTCAGCACAAGACTTGTCAGAGTTAAAGCTCTTTTCCAGTAAGAAAAGTTACCAAAGTCTTAAACCACAGAAATAGAAACTATTTCCCGTGCTAATGGAAAAAGAGGTTTTCCAGCTGCATTTTCCTTTCCTGGTGAAGTTAGTGTTTGTATGGAAAGCAGCCTGATTTTTCACAGTGATTATCTTGCACTGCAGTTTTGTGAAAATAAAACTTTGGAATTTCCTTCAGTTTGGTGACCAGCAAATAAGAAAGTCGTTGGAATTGGGGGGGAATGTGTGGTTGGAGCATCTTGCCAAACCTGCCTTTTTCTCTACATTAGCTTCAATCTGAATTTCCAACTGTGATTTAACTCTTCCTAGAGAGGGAACAAAGGCCCAGCACCTTCTAGGATTTTATAGGTTGACTTTCAGCTGTGAATACATCCTACCTTGATGGAATCCAGTTTAACTCTGTGCTCACAAACTTTTATCAAAGCTGTGGAAATGTCTTTTTGTGCTTTCTTTTATTGAGATTTAGATTCTGGGGAGTTGGTCTCAACAAATAAGAATAAAATCTGATTGAGGCAGCCAGAGCATCTGTGTGAACAGGACACCCTGTCCAGCTCTGCAGCAGAGAGTGATTATCCTGGAGATCTGAGAATATTTATCTCTAGCACTCTCCTGCTTAAGCTTCAGCCTTATCAGACCTAATTAGGGAATTATTTGGTACCAAATGCATGAACTATCCAAGTCAAAACAAGTAACTCCAGACAACTTTTATTACAATACTATTAATTCCTTTTTCCGTGACTGAAAATGAATGCAGATTTTGGATAAGTGGTTCCTTGCATCCTTTTTCTGATTTTAAATGTTTATACAATGGCTGTGACAATCGGCTTCAACAGAAATTGCATGAAGTGCAAAAATCTAGACTGAAGTTTTCTATATGCAGTGGGAATGACCTAAAAATCTGATCCTTGTGGTCCTTTTCAACCAAGACAACTGCTAAAGGGCACCAACTGACCTCTCCAAGAAAGTGTTCTCCAGGTGACAGAGGGTCAGGTACTCTGTGATCAAACTTTATATTGGTTAAATAAGATGTCACCTGCTAGACTTGTTTATTCCAGCAAAGCAGATTTGCTAGTGACACCTGTGCCTCTTAAGGGATTACCCAGAGCAATCCCTGTGTGTCCAGGCAGCTGATGGGAGGGTCTGTCCCCAGCAGGGCCCCCGGGAGCCACGGAGGGCGGCCGTGGGCAGGAGGATTTCGGAGAACAGCCTCTCCTCGGAGGACTGCGATGCCAGCCAAGGAGAGAGGAGCCACAGCACAGCAGGTCAGGAAACCTCAGGGCTGGGGTTTGGGTGGGTTGGTTTGGTTTTTGTTTATGAGATCTATCTACTTTATACAATACAATAGAAATTTCCCTGGAAGTGTCCAAGGAACAACTGGCACTCAGTGCTCTGGGCTGGGTGATGAGGTGGGGATTGGTCAGAGGTTGGATTTGCTGGTCTTGGAGGGCTTTTCCAATCTCAAGGATTCTATGAAATAACTCTTGCCTTTCCAAAATGGAAGGAAGTGCAGCCACCTTCCAGCTGCAAAGTCCATCAGCATCCCATTTAATGAGTGAAGCCCTGGTGGGAGTTTTAAACCATTCCACTCTTAAGCATGGGAAACCAAGGCACAGGGAATAACCAAGTTAAGGAATGCAACCTGTTCTTTCCCTGTGTCTCAATCCTACACCTTCTTTTAATAGTCAAGCTAATTTAGGAAGCAGTGAACAGATAGTCAATGTTCCTTCTTCCTCCTTGCTTCAATCCTCATCCCTCCTACCCTGGCCAGACACAGGGAGCTACCATGAGCTTTGACTTAAACAAAATTATGTATTTTTATCTGTTTGGAGACCTTTTTCTAGCAAAGCATTTGCAATCTTTTGGGGTTTCAGCCAATAGCTGGTATTATAAATACTCACAGAACATCCTAAGTTGGAAAGGACCCACAAGGATCATGGAGCCCAACTCCTGGCCCTGCACAGGACACCCCAACAATCCCACCCTGTGCCTGAGAGCATTGTCCAAATTCTCCTGGAGCTCTGGCAGCCTTGGGGCCGTGCCTATTCCCTGGGGAGCATTTCCAGTGCCTGACCCCCCTCTGGGAGAAGAGCCTTTTCCTGATATCCAACCTAACCCTCCCCTGACGCAGCTCCAGCTGTTCCCTTGGTGATACACTCTTTAGTGATACGCATTGTGTCCTCACTGGGTGATCCTGGAGAGAATGGCAATATGTTTATTCTCCCCAAGAAGGATCTTGGTGAGTGTTCTGAGAGTTATCCGTTATTCATGTTTGGTGTTTTTTACCAGGGTATCCTGTAGAGACCAGTCCAGGACTCAGCCCAGACAAGGCAGAGACCAGGAAGAACCTGGACATGCCCCGTTTATCTGAGACGTCAATAAAGGACAGGCTGGCCAAGTACCAGGCAGCTGTGTCCAAGCAGGGCAGTTCCTCAGGCATCATCCCCATGGTAAGTCTTGGCTTGTGTGGAAGTGAATTTTTGTCCCAGCCTGAGACTGGAAAGAAGATCTTATGGAAACCAGGCTGCTTGAGGGTAATGCTGTTCTTTTTGGAAAGCAACTCTGTGCCCATAGAGTAATTTCTGATAAAGAGTTGTCTGTACATACTGTAGGAGGAAATAAATATATTTGCATCTTCCTGGAATAATGTTGAAAGTTTTCCAAGGAATTAATTGCTGGCACCCTGACCTAAGTCCTTCTGAAGCATAGTTGACATTCTTTTTCTTTCTGAGTGTCTGTAGCTCTCTGCATGTTTGTTGTTATTGTTTGAAAAAGAAAACTCAACTCAATTCCATGCTGTCCATCAGCTCTAAGCTGTGGGAAACTGAGGCACGGTGAGATGAAGTGTCTTTGTGTCACACAGTGCTCAGAACTTGGATCTCTTGGCCTGCAGCTTTGGGATCTCCGGTTGGTTTTCCTCGCTTTTGCTTTTCACCTCCCTTCAGGACTTCTCACCACTCTCTGAATCCAATTAGACTCTTGCAGCGAATGAACCTCTGCCTGTTTTGCAAATATTTGATCAGGAACGGAGCAATTAATGAAGTGTTACAGCTGAGGAGGTTTCAGGAATCTCAGCTTTTGTTAAAAACTGCTTAGGTACATTTGCTGGAAGTTTCTGATACTTTTGCTGAATGATGGGAACTTAGATTGCTCAAGCATTACTTTTATTAAGCAGAGTAAGAGATTTGAAGAGGAAAGGCCTTTTTAAATCGGGAAACTTGCCCTGGAAATGAGAGCCTGAAGTGCTGGTTCTCCCTCAGAGGAGTGCCTGCTTCCCAGGAGTCTCTGTGGAGAGCCAAGGGCCTCTTCCCAGCTCAAATGATTCCTGAATTTGAGGAATGAATTTGAATCTGCATGTGGGCCAGATTCCCCAGCTGTGGGAGGAGGGTCAGTAAAACCTTCCCTGCATGAATGGAAAGTCCTTGCAGCCACTGCAACAAATCTGATTAACCTAATTGCCCATTTCTGCCTCCTGTGCCTTGCCTGGACTCATTTCCTGATGCCTTTTCCAGTTTGGGGCTCAGAGTGGTGGCCGAGTCACTAAATTCTGTCCTGATGGCAAGAGATTGCCATTTTTCCAGAGGCTCCTGTTTGCAGCCTCCCAATGCTCTTGGTTTAGTGTTAGTCCAGCCTGATGCTCTCAGGATGCCCCATTTGGGCACAATCTCTTCCCGTTTTGACCTGGCATGTGGATGAGGGCAGTGTGAGATGGTTCCTGAGGCCCATGTTTACAGTGCCACTGTTCCAACAGCAGCCCTAACCTTGGGATCTTCTCCTTCCCTGCTGGCAAAGCAACCAGGGCTTTTTTGATATGGAAATGTGGTGTTTGTGCTGCCCTTCTCATATTTGGGCTACAAAGGAAAGCCAGAATCTCTCTTGGGAACAACTGTTTTAGGGCATTGTGGTGTAATAAGGCCTGGATTAAAACTGATGGACACTTGGTTGGAGTAGGGGTGAGGAACAATCAGTTCTGTGTGTTGCAAGGGATGCGGGAAGGGGAGGGAAAGGTGCTGGACAGCAGATACAGAGATTTAAGCATTAAAATTCCAACATTTGGTTACGAACCTCTTGGATGTGGTTGGTTTTGTGGAGACGTGTTTCCAAGTGCAGGAAGATGCTGGTGCTGGCGTGTGGCTCTTCCTCTTTCATGTCACAGAGAAGATGCCTTGTGAAAAGCACGAGGCTTCCAATGATCTTGTGTCCTGTGGCAATGAAAGAAACACGAGGTTTTGCTGGATTTTATTGGTTTTAAAATCTGAAAGATCCTTCTGTGAAAGTCTTAAGTCAGTCTATCAAGGACAAAAATGTCAGGAAAACAGAGTCGGGGTTTTGACTAGAATTGAAGCAAATGTGGGATTTGCTTTTATGTCAAATTGTATTTAGCAATTATACTGTACCTTAGGCAGTGCTTGTCTGGAAATACTTGTCATTCCAAGTGAAAAGTTAACATTTCTCAAAAAGGAGGATGTGGATTGAGCAGGGAATATTTAGGAGTTGATTTTAAACAGGAATTTGGAAGAAAAGGGTTGTTCAGGAAAACACTGGCATTACCTCCTTAGAGCACATTAAAATTCTACAGCCTAATCCTGTTCCCTCATTAGAATATGTCGCTTAACAAGTGTCTATACATTTTTATGGCCCTTCCTTTAATTATCATTGCACGTACTAGAAAACAAGTTTTAAAAACATTTCAAGAAAAATAGAAAGCAAATATTTTCTTAGGGGAAAAGAACCTGTCACCTTTCCAGTGCTTTGTCCTATAGAGTGAGATTCAAGCCAGTGAGAGTGAACTCAAGAATTACAAATCTGGGCAGAAGGAGAATATGGCACCAATTGAGGACTCCAATTCCTGTCAGGATGGGGAGAAGGTAAGATGTCCGTGCTGGTGGAGATCAAGGGCCTCATTTTAAGTGGAACTGGCTGTGGAAGCACAGCTGATACACTGATTCCATGTTCCACATGCCATCTGGGAATTGAACGTGAGCAGCTGATGCAGATTAGTTACATGCTGCAGGATTCCTGATTTTTTTAAATTATTTTTTTAGAGTGTCTCTGAATTACAAGCCAGCAAGTGTCTGTGGAAGAGAATGGCTAGAGATCAGTTTTCTGGGGGAGTTTTTCTGTCTTGGTAGGTTTGTTTTATGGTGGGTTTTTTATAAACAAAAAAATCCACACCAATTAAAAAAAAAAACATGAGCAGCTTTGTATGACCCAAGTAAAAAGAGTTTGTCACTGTTTCTTCTGCATTTAGTAGCTAAATTTTAGGGTAACTGAGAATGGCAGTTTGGGTTTGTTCCTGGTTTTGAGCTTCAGCTATAAATTGAGACTCTGTAAACTGGACTCGAGCATTTGTTCCCTGAACTGGAGACAGCAGACGGGATAAAAGTAGCTGAATAATAATTGGGGTACTGTGTATTCCATCCAGGCTGAACACGTGGCAGCTTAATGCCAGGAGGGCTTTTAGAGCTTTTCAGCCTTCCTTGGGCAAGGGGCCAAATCTTTGCTTTCAGCTGTTCCTCAGAGACAGCTGAGCAGCTTCGTGTCTGACTGGTCGAGGCTGTTTCCTGCTCCAAGGTGAGTTAATTAAAAGAGCACCTGTTAAATCAGAGTATCTCCCTGTTGTGAATGGAAGATTTGAATGAAATTTCTTGTATTCAGCTGTAATTGCAGAGTTACTTGTTGAGGTGTCCAGGTGCAATGAAAATGTGAATAGAGCATTGTTCGGGAGCCAGAATTGTCCTTTGCAAGGGACGTGGTGAACTTGGAAATGAGCCTAATTAAAACTGCTTGTCGTTAGTGTCAGAAATGGGAATCCTCTGGCAAAAAGGAAACAAAAGACACTTCACTCTGTCATTTTTCACACTGCACCCGTGGCACATTCAGTAGCCAGACGTGTGTGACTTGAGCAGCCTCAGAACACGTTCATGCCCTGCCCAGGACAGTGGGGTACAGGTCTGGTTTCAGCAGACCAGAGGATGTTAAGACATGTAACTTGCCTCCTCATCAGCTCATTAATTTACAAATTTCAGTTGCTTGCAATGGACTTTTCAATCATTAAGGTGAATTAGTGATGATTTGCAGTTAATCTTGTTACAGTACTTTAGTTCCTCAGTGTAGCTGCTTAAAACTATTTGATTTAATAGCAATAGTGCCAAGTTTAATAAAGAGTTATACATCAAGAGCTTTATCTGTAGCATGTTTTGTTCATGGTTGCACTTGATGATCTTAAAGGTCTTTTCCAAACTAAACAATGCTACGATTCTGTTCAATATTTGAAACTGGTTTAGATCCAACTCCTCTAGTTTTAATTTTTTTTTTAAATTACTAATTTGTTTCTGAAGGAGGATGAACAAGAAAGATCCAGCATGTTTGTCCCAACCTTGGAACAGGCTTATGGTTCGACAAAAGTTTTTTTTAAAATTCAGTTGTTCTTTTTTGTTGGGATTTTTTTTTTCCAAGAGCACAGTCTCTGTTGAATGTCAGAGATTGGTCAAATGTTGGAGGGAGCCATGAGATTTCCAGTAAATGTGCTGCTTGGGGTCAAGGGATTTGTGAGAAAACCTGGGAGGAACCTCAGCAAATCAACAAAGATTTCTGAGGGTTAATAAAGGTGTACAAGGAAACAGAAATCTGATTTTGTGTGTGTGAATGCTGTGAGGGTGTCTGCCTTGTAGCAAGGACTCTCTTGACAGTCAGCTGGAGCCTTTTGTACCTCAAAAACAACAAGTCCTTTCCTGAGCCCCTCAGGTCTCTCCCTTTCTCGGTGCTCAAACTGCCTGGTGCCTTCCTGGGGCCAAGATTGTTCAGTTCTCAGAAGGTCAGAGGTTCTCATTGTCTCATTTTCTCTTGCAGGTTTCTGTAGGTGAGAACAGCTTGTCTTTGCACTCTGGTCTGCTGGAGGATGGCCATGGTGAGCCCTATCAAATGATTAATAAAAACTGTCTTACTAAAAATCTATCCTGTGCCTAACACAGACTTTGTAAGAATTTCTTTCATGTTTAGAAGTTCATTTGCAGCTATAATTTTAAGACATTTGTAACTCCTGTTGCCCTGATTGAACACTTTTACATGTAGCTCCCTCACTGTTTAACTTGAACTGATACTCTGGTGGGTCTTGTGAGCATAAGCTGCCCACAGTTTAAAGCCATTGTAATTGCCTTTTCTCCCTCCTCTGCTCCCTCAGTTGGACAGTCGGAGAGCGAGGCAGAAGCTCAGAAACCTGTCAGCTCAAAGCAGCAGAACCTTGGTGCTAAAGCAGCTGGGCAGACAGAGGCCTCCCCACCGAAAGCCGTGAAGGTAACGCAGCTCTTCAGTCTCAAACACTGGTGAAGGTTAAAACCAGCTGACATCCCTATTTAATACTGAACAGCCTCAATGTGCTTAAGCATAAAGGTCTGGCAGTAACTGGATCCATACCTGCTCTGTCCTTACCAGAGTGTGATTGTGAGGGCACTTTAATTCAGGATGGAAAAGCACCTCAAAGCGGTCAGGTTTTCCCCAAGACTGGGTGGGAGTTGCTTGTTGCTGTTACACCCCTGTGACAGAGAGGCTGCTTCTCTTCAGTGTGGCAGAAGAGCTCAAGCAGGGGATGGTCTCAGGGTTTCATAGACAAGGTCTCAGGGCTTGTCTGTGCTCCTGGAGATGGGCCCTGAGGTCCTGGTACTGATCTCCAGAGCTTTTATCAGGCTGGGACTTTGCTTTGCTCCTCTTCCAGCTGTTCCCAAGGTAACTGCAACTGGTAGTAACTTTATAGTGAGGGCACTGTGGTGCTTGACTCTATAAAAATCAGGTTTGGCTTTCTGAGTAATGAGTCTTTGATGTTACAGTTTCTTTAGGGAGCGATAAAGCAGATGGAGAACTTTGGGACAGGGATGTATTTGCTAATCTGATTAGATAACAAATGGCAGCGGTGGATGTTTTGGTCAGGCTGTACTTGCTCATCACGTGTGTTGTCTGGGGTTGGGATGCTGATTCCCTAGGCTGCCACACATTTCCTGGCTCACTCCTCAGGAAACAACTGGGCTTTTGTTGTTTTCCCCATCTTTGGGAGGAACAGCCCTGAGCTCAGGGACTGGGGAGATCTGGCTTCCCAGTGTGCCAAGGAAGAAATGCCAGGATGGGAAATTTGAGCTGCCAGCGAGAGTTGTGTGATCCCAGTCTGTGACACAAAACCTGCGTGTCCTGGTGCTCTCTGCTCTCTCTTGATATTATCAAAACCGTTTTAGCCTTTTGCCCAGTTACTGCTTTAGATGCTGCACTGTGAGATAGAAGCTGCTGTTTATTCATGCAAGGTTCCTATTTGTCTCTTCCAGCTTCTGTCTCCTGTTCTTGGTTCCTAACCTCTCCTCCTGCCTTCTGCTTCCCTCCTAATGTGAGCTCAACTCTCAGCTTTCTCTCAAGTCCTTTTTGTACTTATTGGGCCTCATCTTCCTCCTGTAGCTCCTATTTGTAGTATCCCGGAAAGGAATTTCTGTCTCTTCACAGCCCAAAACGCCTCTCCACAGACATAGGGCTCATTGTATGCAAGTAAGTTCCTCTCCTTGGATGGGGATGTGATTGCAGAAGCACGTGCCAGCACTGTTGTGTCACCATGCAAAACCAATGCCATCATGCAAAACTGAGCTTTCAGGGAGAAAATGTTTTGATGGGCAAGCAAATTGTTGCTGCCTTGCTCCGTGTGGCAAGCACAGGTGATTAGATTTTTGTTTGCATCAGTAAATCTTTTTTTTTTTGAGATTTTGTTTAGTGACTCAAGATTCAGAGCTTTGGCAGCACCTAGAAACTTTGGATTATTTTTCAAAAGGAATTCTGAATTTTGTTAGTGAAGCTGTCATCATCGGAACTTTAATCTACTGTAACTTCAAGCAATGCCTGGAAACCCTGAAATACGTATTAAAATGGAATTAAATTGGCAGCAAACTTTTTATGGTTGTGACAAAGTGACTTGAGCTGGCTCCATCTTCAGCAATCTGCCCTTACACACTGGAACTTTCATTCCTAACCATTGTTTCTAGACTGTTATAAATAAATTTCTGTGATTATGTCTTCCTGTGACTTTCCTGTTTTTTCTTTAGCCATCAGATTTTTCCGTGAAGCTTTCTGTAAGTTTGTAGCAGGTAATTCTTTGCCAAGGAAAAGCCACACTATAAGTATGTCTGTGCAGACCCCAGAGCGGAGCCTGGGCTGCTAAATCACTTGTAATCAACATGCAGCCTCAAAATGCCAATGTTGTGTTATTTAATTTATCCTGTAAAGTGTCCTCCCCATTGGCCAGTGTTAATAGATTTCAAGAAGTAAATGGCATCCAGTGACCTTTTCTCATGGACAGTGTTCTTGCTTCCTTGATGCTGTCGGCAAACAAACCCGTGATCGTTGCTGCACAGCAGTGACACTAGACTCCTCAGTGCTCAAGTTTATCCTTGCACTAAACCCTCAGGAAATTCAGTAAGCACATAAGAATTTTAGCTGTTTAACCTCAAAGCTCTGCTCACTTTGAATCTTGAGCAAGTTTGGGGGGCTGTGAGTCCTGAAACCTGAGTGTGGTTTCTTTGGGATAGAGCTGGAATTGTTTACAAGTGAAGTCAGGAGTGTTTCCTGCTGTTGTATTGGTGCTGAGACTATTTCCTCCTCTTTGAGAGGAAAGATTTAACAAAAATGGATCATTTCTAAACCACTGAGCAGCCTGTTTCACTCCCTTCCTTTCCCACCCTGCACCTTTTGAGGCTATTTCAATTCTTCTGGTGGACGGTGTCCCTGACCGTAGCAGGGGATTGGAACTAGATGACCTTCAAGGTCCTTTCCAACCCAAACCATTTCAGGATTCTCTTTTTCTGCACTATTTTTATTATTTCAGTAAGTCTCACACTGATTGTAATCAACTGGAATGTCTCATCATTCTCCTATCAATAAAAACTGAGGTTGCAGGAAGGAATGAGACAGCTTTGGGGAACTGGCTCAGTTTTAGTGCTCTCCTTGTTCTTTCCCAACCATTGCTCAGCATGTGATGCTTCAGCCGTGGGATTCACTGGGGTGAAATTTTGGCTCCCTGTCGAGCCACAGCAATCCCATGGGCCTGTTGTAGTTTCTTGCTGCCCACCAGACCCCGCTGCACTTTAATTAGAGAGTGACTCTGCAGTTCTTGAGAGCTCAGGAAGCTGTGCATGAACCCATGCCAAGTCCCCAGCAGTTGATGTGTTTTCCAGTTAACAAACTTTCTTTTCCCCCCATAGAAATTCCAGTTGCCAATGAAGGAAACCTGTGTTGGGTGTCAGAAGACCGTGTACCCCATGGAAAGGCTCTTTGCCAACCAGCAGGTGTTTCACATCAGCTGCTTCCGCTGTTCCTATTGCAACAGCAAACTCAGGTGTGTACACTGCTCCCTCAGCTGCCCTCTGGGAAGTATTATTTTCCTCTTGCAGCTGAGGAAGGTGCTGCTCAGGCCTAGCTGAGCTGGAAGTCACCATAACCCAGTGATCTGTGCAGGAGTGTAGGAGAGGTAACACAGACCTAGTTCTGCCAGTGCCTGGTGCACTTGATGTCATTTTTAAACTCTTAATGTAATTTTATGTGGGGAAAAATAGAATGTCCAGCTTTATAAAGAATTCCTAGAAAGAGCCATACAAACCCTGAGGGCTGTAAGCTTGACTTTTGGAACATGTGGAAGACTGAAATTGAATCTCTTCTGTAACACAACTAAAATAGATGCCCGTGTCGGTGGCCCTGAGCTCTAACGTTTGATCTGTGTTTCCTAAACAGCCTCGGGACGTACGCCTCTCTGCGTGGGAACATCTACTGCAAGCCTCACTTCAATCAGCTTTTCAAGTCCAAAGGCAATTACGATGAGGGCTTTGGACACAAACAGCATAAGGAATTGTGGGCAGGTAAAACTGAATGTGAAGAATCCCCGGAGAAAACCGTCCATGGTGTAAACGCACCAGAAACTCCGCAAAGCCCAGGAGTAGAGGATGCCCCGATTGCAAAAGTGGGAGTTCTGGCTGCAAGTATGGAAGCAAAAGCTTCAGCCGTGCCTGAAAGAGAAGAAAGACCGGCAGAAACAAAAAAGCTCAGGATCGCCTGGCCACCTCCGTCTGACCAAAGTATCCAAGGAAGTGCCTTAGATGAGGGCATCAAAGTACTTAAACCCAAGTGGCCTCCAGAAGAAGAGATTTCCAAGCCAGATGTGCAGGAGGATGTGGATCTGGATCTCAAAAAGTTGAGAAGATCTTCCTCGCTGAAGGAGCGAAGTCGCCCCTTTACAGTGGCAGCCTCGTTTAGAACAATATCTGTTAAAGGCCATAAAACAGAGAATTCACCATCTCCGCCTAAGGCAGAGAGAGACACGTTGAAAAGGAGCGAGGAACTGGAGAGAGAGGCTGTCACAGAGAAAAAGCAGAAGGAAAAGAAGATTGAGCATAGGAACATCCAGAACGCTGGGGAGAAAAATGTGGAGGAAGAACGGGAATTGTCTGGTATCAAAACAGTAGAGCACAACGTTGTAGAGAATGGCCAGGTGAATGCAGACACAGATGAGGAAGAACATGCTACGGAGGAGGCAGAAATTCCAAAGGAAGAACTCGTTGAACCAAATTCTCCTAAACATTCCAGCTTAGCCAATGTCGTGACTGCTAAGGAATCATCTCCAAACCAGAATCGCAAATCCCAAGATGTTGGGTTTTGGGAGGGTGAAGACATGGAAGATCTGTCCGTGGAAGAACAGATCAAAAGGAATCGCTACTATGAAGATGATGATGATGAAGAATAAATTGGCCTTTTACTAGAAAACTTGCTGCAAGGTGCTGGGCCTTTTGAAATGGATATTTTTAGCTTTAACAAACAGCTCTCCTGGATGAAGCGATGCTACACTGCACATCGGCATTAAGGGAATCTACATACAGATTATCTCAACTAGAAAACTCTGGAAGCCTGCAAATTCTTTAGGTGCATGGAACAAGTGTCTGGCTGTGGGATGGCTTCAGCAGGTAGTGTCTGTCCCCAGCACGAGAACAGAGCTGTTCTCTACTGTCTTATCCCTTTGAGCTTCAATAGGTATTTCACTAACAATTTATGGAATTCCACTGTACTTGCTGTGGTGGTGTGGGACAGGGCCTCTGGAACACACCACCTGTACCACTACAAATGCTACTGCAGTGCTTAGGGACCAACTTCAAAGGGACTTTCTGGCCTGCTTTAAAATGGTCGCTTAATGCACTTTAATACATGGAAAGGGCACAACTGGGCTTTTGTTTTAATAATAAAAACATTTCTGTGTGTAGTGTCCAACAACTAAAGCATCCTAAACTGAGTGCAATGTGAATTTCTGTCTCAAACCTGCCTGTGATCAGTTGAGGAGTCCCCTGCACAACTGGAATGGTGCCCGTTGCTGGACCGTGTGTATTTCAGTGCTTTCCCAGGAGCTGTGCTGGCTGCCAGGTCTCTGCAAAAGACAAGTGAACACTTTGGAGCAGCCTGCAGGGCATTACTTCTGCATTTCACCCGCATTTGAAGTGGAGTTTTTTGTTTGTTTTGTTTTTGTTGTCATTTCTTTTTTTACTTGGAGTTCTTCATCATCATTTTAAACTGCAGATAAGATTTTTAAGGCCTTTTGACAACTCTGAAATCCTACTTGTATCAAGCTGCCATAAATCTTTTCCTTACAGCTGTGAAATTGTGCTGCATTGCAAAAATCTCTGGAATCAGTGTCACTTTCCGATTGCCAGTGTTGAAGATTAGAACATTTTTTTAACTTGACTTCATTTATTTTACAAATAATAAAATCTTGAATGGGGGGAGGAGGAGGCCCTATTTTTTTTTATTAGCTTTTATTTGTACTGTATTCTCAAGAGAATTAGATCTTAATGATTCTTGAGGTGTAAAATATTCTGCTTTCTTAACAGTTCTGCTAACGACAAAACCTTCAATAAAGTTTGGTCATTTCCACTATAACTGAAGTCTGGATTTATCTTGTTTCACAAAGAAGCATAAAACTGTCATGCAATCATGGAATGGTTTGGGTTGGGGGGGACCTTAAACCTCATCCCGTTCCACCCCCTGCCATGGCAAGGACACCTTCCACTAGACCTGGTTGCTCCAGCCTGGCCTTGGGCACTTCCAGGGATGAGGCATCCTCTGGGAAATCCATTCCAATGACCTACCACCCTCACAAGGAGGAATTCATTCCCAAGATCCTCTCTAACCCTGCCCTCTGGCAGTTTGAATCCATTGCCCCTTGTCCTGGCACTCCAGGCCTGTGTAAATGGTCTCTCTCCATCCTTCCTGCAGCTCCTTCAGGCTCTGGACGGCCACAGTTGGATCACCCAAAGCTTCTCTCGTGCAGCCTGGAGGCAGCTCTGCAGGTGGGGTCTCACCTGAGCAGGGCAGAGGGGCAGAGCCCCCCTCCCCTGCTGCCCGTGCTGGGGACTCAGCCCAGGCTCAGGGGGCTCCTGGGGCACGTCCAGCTCTCCCCCAGCAGCAGCTAAAACCCTTCTCCCCAGGGCTGCTCTCCATCTATAAAAATGGAAGGAAAAGATGAGTGAATTCCCGGTTCTTCTACTGGAAGCCAGCCCGGGCTGGCTCTGGTGCCCCACTAGGTGACACTGTGTGTCCGTGGTTTCCTGGTTGACTCAAATGAGCAGTTTCTGCTCTCAGACTGAAGAGCGTGTGGAAGAGGGATTAGAACAGGACTGGCAAAAGGAATAAGGACATGCAGGGATTTTTCGCTTCCATTTCTGGCTCCAGGTGGCTCTCGAGGGCAGCTGAGGACAACTGAGGGTTTTTTTTCCCCCCTTCCTATCAGCTGCTTTTTATGTAAGTTATTGTCACTTGAGCCTGAGATGGGATTGGTTGGGATAGGGGGGTGTAAGAGCCAGAAGCAATGCAGTGAAAGTTCTGCAGCAGTGTGAAGAAGTGCTCATGTGTATGACATGAATATGGGGAAGGAGAAGGGAAAAAGCCTGCTGCCTAGTTGGAAGGTGTTAGCAGTTCCACAACTTACTGCTCCTTTTCCTTTCTTTTAGATAGAGAAGTAAGACTTGCTTTGTACACAGAGAGAAAAAACTAAAAAAGCTTGATGTGCAAATTCAAGCTGCTTTCTGTCACCTTTCTCTGTTCCTAACAAAATCCATTTAGTATCAGATTTCCTCAAATTGCTAAGCAACCAGAGATCTCTCTGACTAGAAATTGTGCTATTTGAAAAGGGAGGGAAGACTATTTGTCATGGACTTGGATTTATGGAATATGCCAACTGCTTGTTTCTTAGGAAACGCAATTGAATTTTACAGTGTCTTCCCGGTTACGTGATACTGAAGCAATATTGGCTGCAATTACCAGAGACTGTAATCAGAAAATCATTAATTCTAGTTAAATCTGAGGCATCTGTGAGTCTCTAACATACAGGGACCCGCATCTGGTCACTCAGACCAGCTGAACATCCTCAAGAAGAAATTAGCACACGGGGTACTCCTAAATAAAGTCATTGATTAAAAAAAAACCCCAGGTGAATAGATCATAAATTACTCTATCCTTGAATCTATTAGTTATCATAGTATTTGAGTGCTTAATGGGCCATTTAATCTGTTCTCCACTGGACAGGTGCCAGAAGAGACATTACACTAACGATGGATCATTTGCTGCCCTGAGGACTTTTACCAGTGAGAAGTCGTCTTTGCTTGTGGAAACCCCGAGGGCCCAGCAGTGCGTGAAGCCTCAACGTCACGGCCGTATCATGGTGGGATTGTTGGGGAGTCCATTGCAGGGCCAGGAATCGGACTTTTGACGATCCTTGCGGGTCCCTTCCAACCCAGGATATTCTGTGACTCAGCGGTTCTGTGACTCTGTCGCCGCGCGTTTTTCTGTGACTCTCTTTTCTGTCACTCCGGCTCCGCTCCCTCAGGGAGCGCTGAGGCGATGGCGGCGGCACCGCGCGCGCGCGCCGCCCGGGCGGGAACTCAGGAGCGCCCACACCGCGCATGCTCCAAACTAACGGAGCCGCGCGAGGGGCCCGGCGGAACCCCCGAGGGGCAACGGCGCCGCCGCCCCCGTGAGCACCGGCCGCAGTGAGGGGAGGAACCTCGTTTTGGCCTCGTTTGGTGGCTGTGGCGACCGCCGGGAAGGGCGGGTCGAGGCGATAAGGGGCAGCCCAGCTCCGCACCGCCTGTGGGCAGCGGCGGGCGATGCAATGAGGGAAGCGGTGATGCAAAACAGGGGCGCGGCCTCTTCCAGCTCCGCCCGCCCGTGTGAGGGCCGCCCGCCCGTGTGGCGGCGGCGGGAGGGCTGGGGCGGGGGACTGAGGCGATGAGGGGCGCGGTCTGTCCAAGCACCACCCTCCCGGGGCTGTGGCGGCCGCCCGATTCGCTGCCGCCGTGAGGGGCGGGAAGGAGGGGCGAGGCTGGCGCTCGGCCGCGCCCCTGTGTCTGTGGCGGCCGCCCGAACGCGGCGGCGGGAGGTGGAAGATGGCGGCGGCCGCGGCGGCGGCGCTGCGGGCCTGGTTCTGGAACGAGCGGTTCTGGCTCCCGCATAACGTGACGTGGGCGGACCTGGCCGGCGAGCCGGGCCCGCCGGGCAGCGGGCTGCAGTACCCGCGGGCCGCTCACGTCCTCTCCGCCTTCCCGCTGGCGCTCGGCATCTTCGCCGTGCGGCTTCTCTTCGAGAGGTGAGCGCGGGGCCGCCCCCGGGGCGGCGGGGCCGGGAGGCGCCGGGGTCTGTGAGCACCGGGCCGGGCCGGGGGGCGGCTCGGCGGCGGCTCCCCCGCGCCCTTCGGGGCCTCCGCGAGGCCCTTCGTGCGTGGAAAGGGGACATTGTGTAATCCCGGGGATCTGTCGCGGGAGTCGTGTCTGTCGCGACATGCACAAGCCCGTGGGGTTCCACTGCCCTGGGTCTGGATAATGAGAGGCCCTTCCAGTCCGGCGGTGCTGAGGTAGTGCAAGAAAAATCCCATGTTTTATATAGGAATTCACTTTTATTCTTACTCCTGCCCAGGAGAAGCTCGCTGGGGTGACGGACAGAGCTGGCGGCAGCTGCTGCTCCGCACTTGGCTTCCGTGTGTGCTTTATTGTACTTTCCCTGAGTTCCTGGATGAGGAAATAGGGCTCGTTCGCATGGCCCGATGTATTATTAAATACTTTGTGTCTCTCCCTCGTCTCAGGCACGATGGATGTGAGTGCGGATCGTCATCTCTGCCCATAAACAGGTGTAATACGGGATTCCTCATTTACCTGGGCATCCATAAACATGTGAACTTAGCCCTGGGGCAGAGGTAGATCTCGCACAGCCACACGCAGTGTGTGGGTGGCAGAGATATTAATTAGTAAAGCGGCTTACTTAGGAAACCCTTAGGTGAAACGGACCAAGACACCCTGTATTGCTGTTCAGGTGGTTCATTAAACATTGATTTAATCTTAAATTTCTGCCTTGAAAGGGCTGAAGTTGGCCAGGTTGGATGGGCTTGGAGCAACCTGGATTAGTGGAAAGTGTCTCTGCCCATGGCAGGGGTGGGACTGGATGAGCTTTAAGGTCCTTTCCAACCCAAACCATTCCATGATTCCATAAGTATTTCTAAGCATGAAAAGGGCTGCAGGATTAAAGTGGGTGGGAATTTAGTCTTTTTTTTCTGTGGGTTTTCTTTAAGAAGTGTAAATTTTCCTGAGCTTTCAGAAATTAAGAAGAGGTGGTTGGGATGAAGTAAAAAGATGGCAAATATGGAGGAAAATGGAGCAGGCCAACAGAGAGGAGAGAAACTTGAGAGGCTCTTTTTTCTCCATCCTATCTTTCTGCCCTTAGGAAAAAAAAGGCTTCAGAAAACCAGTGCAGAAGACCCAGGAGCACATGTGACACTGCCAAAATCAGCTTGGTGTGCTGCTGGTCCTGGCCAAACTTTGGTACTTGCCAGGACATAAGGAGGTTGTGAGACACAATGATACCCCTGAAAAGGATATTGTGGGGAGGTCCCTAGTCCAGGTGTCAGTCTGGGGAAGAGGGGCAGAATATTCTCTTTTCCTGGAGTTGTTGGGGGGGATGCAATGCATCCTACTCCACCTGATGGCACAGTCCTCCAGGCAGCATTTGCTTTGTCCTGATAATGTCTCCCTGGTTTATGAAATTTCTTTTGTGGTGTTAATTTAGAGTGGAGTCAAATGATGACTTAACTCCTGAGCCTGCAGAGCAAAGCTCAGAGGCCGAGGTCTGGTTCCTGAGGGGGTTGTTCCTGATCTCAGCTGTGTCTCGGTGGTATCCCAAAGTGAAAGCAGATTGTGACAGCACATCCCAGGCAGTTTCTAGTGTGTTTATTTTAAAAGTACATATCTTTGAATAAACTCCTTTCTGTTTCCTCCAGCCACTTTGAACATGTCGTAAAAGTTCAGCTTTGTCTCAATAAACTCCTGTGGTGCATTTTATCCTAATTCAGGCTTTGATTTTTGTGTCAAATGTCTTTCTTGACACACATCTGGCGGTTGGACTTGGTGACTCAGAATTTGAATTACAGACTCGTGCAGCTCTTTTCATTTAGCTGCTTTTTTCCTCTCTCCTTTTGTAGCTCCTCAGTGAGAGGAAGTGCTTTGTGCTACAACACTTGTAACACTGACACATTTCTGTTAGAATTCCTCTAAAAATTACCTTTTGCATTGTGACATTGACAAAATAATCATTACTTTGTCTGTCTGTGGGCAGTTTATGGCTGTAGGGATGAGGCAGGACTCGTACAGGAAGGTAAAGACAGTGTCAGGGTGAGGATTTTTGTCCAGTCAGCAAAAAGAAAGACTTCTGCCCATAAATTTGGATTTATATTTTTTATCCTTGATTATCCTTTTCAGTATTTCTCCTTGCACATCTTGTCCCACTGCAGACACAAAAAAAAATCCCAGGTATCTGCAAAAACCTGGATGTGATGTGTTTCTGGCTGCACTGGAGTGCTCTTTGGAACCAGATGTGGGTGTTACTGGACA
Organism: Falcunculus frontatus; assembly: GCA_013398115.1. Taxonomy (NCBI): domain Eukaryota; kingdom Metazoa; phylum Chordata; class Aves; order Passeriformes; genus Falcunculus; species Falcunculus frontatus. Next base: position 155,498 of record VZRV01004998.1, on the reverse strand, counting down.
GGTCTGAGGAGGGTCCTGCAGCTGGGGAGGGGGAGAAAAAGGTGATTTGAGGTGTTACTTCATCAGGTCTATTGTGGAATGAGGTGGTTAAATCTTAACACAGCAAAATTGAGAGATTATGGAAATACAAACTCAAAGAGTGCATATTTAATAAATCTCACTTTGGAGATTGTTCTTCCTTTCAGAGCTGTAATAGGGAGTCACCAGCCAAACTGGAATGTTCCATAAAGAAAGATTCTGCCTTTTTGTGAAGCACAACATGCCTGAGAACTGTTTGTTATAATACATGAGTCTGTGGACTTGAAAATTGGTGTTGGGTTTAAGATCAGTCTTTGTTAGCAATTAGTGTGAAAAAGGTGGCTGGGTAGGCTCAGGTGTGAGCTGATCCCTGTTGATAAGAGTTTAATAGAAGTGTTTATGTGAGGATAATTTCTTGCTGGAAGGTGTGGCAGTTTGTTGCCGTTAAGATTTCTTAACGAAATCATAAAATCATTTAGATTAAAAGGGACCTTTCAAGGCCACCTCACCCAATCCTCTCCTCAAAGCAACGCCAGCATTTAGGCAACTCAGGGCAACTCAGAACTTCTGCTCTTCAGTTTGAATATCCCCAAGAATGGAAATTCTACTACCTGGGCAGTATTTTTTCCTATTTGGGGGTTGTGCAGAACTTTGTCACTGTGGGATCCAGTGCAAAACACACCTGAAAACCTGCTCTGGGACCAAAAACTTGAAGTGCCACAGCAGTTTTAAGTGTGAGTTTACCCAAATAGCAGGTCAGCTTGGGATTTGGCTGACTGAGCACGGGATTGACCATTCACTTCATATTCCACCTTCGAGTGGTCCAAGCATTGCACTGTGGCTGTGGAGTGAACTCAGGAGTGTGAGCATCCAGGAGAATCCCTCTCGTCCTGGTGAATCCCCATCTGGTCAGGAGCCCCACAGAAGGCCAGGTGTCACCTGCCCAGAGCTCGAGGAGTTCTGGGTCAGACTTCCTTAAAAGTGAGGAAATCCATGCCATCCTTTTTCCTTCCCAGTGCTGTGACTGGGACCACCTCCTGCTTCCAGTGTCTGTCTGTTGGTGTCTGGCAGTTTCAGTGCCCCTGCAAATGTCTCTGGGTTTTGGGTTGTTCTTATTTCACCAGGTGCTTCAGCCCTGAGCAGTGTCCATAGCCTGTGCCTTCCTCTTGATTTTTATTTTCCCCCCCTCCTGATTTCTGCAAACACCCTATTTATCCTGAAGCCTCTCAGTGAAGGAGGCCTAGTGCTGCAAACCAGTTTCCTGTAAAGATTTGAGTTTTGTTTGCCTTATTTCTTTTGTTTTCCTGGGGAGAATCTGTTTCTTCTTTCCTTGATGCTTCAGGTTTTACCTTCTGCAATAATGCCTAGACTTTTTGTGGATCACTGTGAGCTTTCCTAACCATTCCTTGTCCTCTTTACTTGTTTTTAAACCAAAAGAAGACCCTAATGAATAATAAATTAATTAAATTAATCTGCTCTAGGTGACCCTGTCTTGTCAGAGGGTTGGAGTAGATGATTTCCAGAGGTGCCTTCCCACCCCAGCTATTCCATGGGATTCTGTGAAGGTGCAGCTTTTTAGATTTTTTGGGTTTCCTCTCTGATGTGAGGTAACCACCCAAACTGAGTATCTTCAGGCCAGGTTTGGTGGGGTTTTTTTGTTTGTAGAGCTGTTAAGCACTGTGAAATGAAACTATTTGTAATCCTGTAATTGCACCTGTGAACTTCTGTGCTGCACTTGTGTTATATCCTGTAGGAAAGCAGAGTATAAAGATATTTAATACTTTATATTTTTCACATTTTTGTGGGGGTCTTACCAAATGTTTCATAACATCAGGACACAATTTCTGGCTGGTGGTCTGGATTATGGCGGAAGCTGTGAGCCTTTGGAGCCAAGCTCAAAGGAAATCACTCCTTCCTTTTTTATTTTTTAATTATTTTTTGTTAAAGCTGTGGGTGTTGAAATGTAATTTAGAGTGTCCAGAGATGGGAGCAGAGCTGGGAAGGGTCTGGAGCACAAGGAGAGGCTGAGGAAGCTGTGGGGGCTCAGCCTGGAGAAAAGGAGGCTCAGGGGGTGAGAACCTTGTGGTTCTCCACAACTTCCTGACAGGAGGCTCAGGTTGGGCATCAGGAGGGATTTCTTCATTGGAAGGCGCTGCCCAGGGAGGTTTGGAGTGCCCATCCCTGGAGGTGTCCAAGGAAGGCCTGGAGGTGGCACTCAGTGCTCTGGGCTGGGGACAAGGTGGGCATCGGGCACAGCTTGGACTCGATGGTCATGGAGGGATTTTTCAACCTCGGGGATCCTGGGTAGAGACATGAAGAACTGGGACAGACAGGGAAGCCTGGGCCCACAGTGTCTATCATTTGTTTAGTGTTTTCTGAGAGCTGAGTGTTCCTTTGGGATCAGTCACAAGCTGATCTGTAATTCCTCAAGGGAAAACCCCACAACCTGGGACTGTTCTTAAACACAGCCAGAGATAATTGTTCCTGAAGCACTAAGTGAGTATTCCCGAGAACAATTACTGTTGGAGCATTTAGAGCCATGATTCTCCTGAATTTTAATCTTTCTTTTTAATCACAAGGAGAAATCATAACGATTGTGGTTGGAAAAAGCAGCATTTTCTGCTTGGTGGCACTGGGAGGCTCCTAAATATGTGTAATTTTGGCTTAGCTCTCTCTGAAACAATCTCTCTTTGAAAGCAAAATGGCTTTAATGGTACGAATGTTGTGTCCTTTTCAAAACTGGTTTGAGAAACGAGTTCTTTCTCAAAATAACTAATTAAAAAATACTAAATATTGCTCCTTCAACCCCTGCTTTTGCTCACCAACAGGAGAGGAACAATTCACATGTCAGGTAATGCAGACATTTCCCTTGGAACCCTGAGCCCATTCTGACACAAATGTGCCCATTCTGACACAAACGTGCAGCAAAACCTGGTAATTTTGAACACGTTTATATTGGTTTTAGTTGCAAACCCAGGCTTGTTTCCAGAGTCTGTGCTGTAAAATCCAGGAAGAGTTAAATCAGTTTGGAATACTCAGAGCACGTGAGATGGATGAGATCCCGAGCTCAGGGATCTTTCAGACTGGGGGAGTTGCATCTTCCTTTCTGTCCTGAAGGGAACAAGCCACTTTCTTTTTCCCAAAGACAAAAAAAAAATTTTAAAAAAGTTTCTTTTGGGAGCTGTGTTACTTGAACTTCCCTTTTTTCTGAGCTGTGTGACACCAAGGCCTATTTTGGAAACAAGATACTTTGTTTTAGGGCTTCATCTCCAGCATTTCTGTTCACAGCAGACTGCTATCAGTCTATTGTTTTATTGCTGAGGAATGAGAATCCCCCTGGGGAGCACATTCGGATCCTTACAAGCCAAGGGCATTAAGATTTAATTTTTCATTCCGGTGTGCACAGTATGTGCTGTCTGCAGTTACCATATGGACTAATAAAAGAAATTTCATCACCTGGGAATTGGTGGAGATTTCAAAAGCTTTTTCACCAGGTTTTGCAGTTGGTGACAAATCCAGGTCCTTGTAATTCAGGCAGAGGAGGGAAATAAATAATCTTGTTTTAATCCAGCTCTTTTTGGGGAATTCTTGCAGGTTTATTGCCAAGCCATGTGCCATAAACCTTGGCATTCAGGACAGTGGACCTCACAGAGCCCAGCCCAATGCAATTTTAGAGAAAGTGTTTACATCCATCACCAAGGTGAGTCACACATCAAATTCCTCCTCCATTCCATAGGGAATGGAGGCCTGGAAGTGTCGCAGGGGGGCTTTTTGCTTCCACTTTTCTGGTTTGAGATGCACATTTCACACTGTGGATCCATGAATGGGCTCGTTCTGGTTTTACTTTGCCTCTGACTTGTCCTTCTGGTAGCAAAGTAAATTCCCTGTATGGCTGAGCCATGGTTTTGTGCACAGAAGAATCTTCTTTGGAATACAAACGTTGCCCTGATAGACAGGTCTGAGCTTCTTCCTTTAGTTCCCTGCCTTTGGTCCAAGTTGTACAGTGGGGATTCCTGGTTTAACAAGAGATTTCCCAGCATCTTCCACTTTTACTGGGAAAGCGTTCCTCTTTTTCTTGAGCTCAGTTCCTTTTCTGATTTTATTGGTTGTACCGTGAATGTCTTCCTCTCATTTTTGCCATTTACTGTAAACCTGGACAGCAGTTGTCAGTGGAAGTGAACCCATTAAGGGAAGTGTTCAGTCAATGAAGTACCTCCTGATGAAGGGCAGGACATTTTATGGTGGCAGGAGATGTTTCTTTGGGTTGTTTCCTGGCCCTTCTTTCCCTTAAGCTCACAGGCCCACACCACTACAGAATTACAGATTCCCACTGTATTTTACTCAACATTGAATAAGCGCAATGGATTTTCATTAAAGATAACAAAATGGAAGGTTTTCTGTTGAGATTTGGTGATGCTGAACCTTATCTACTGGAGCAGATAAAGGGAAATTCTGTAAAAACCTCAAAAAACTTGCATTGTGGGAACATTGAAGTTTTGAGGCATTTGGAATGACGTGTGAACTGAAAAATCCCCAGAATCTGATGCCCTTTGTTGGGAGAACTTTAATGTAGGGGATGTCCTTGAAATTAATGTTTAGAAAACCCAGGAGGTCACAGGCTGTGCAGAATTTGTCTGGCTTATGAAACCTTTCACTGTCCCAGTGTGCTGTTGGGTTTGGAGAGTCAGGCTGGGGGTGGCCCTGGTGCAGGAGAAGGATTTTCACTGCTGCTCTGAGCTGGGAGCTCTGAATTCTCCTTGGAGGCAGGTGCTTTCCCAGTGCCCCAACCATTAAATCCCTGGAAAGTGCTAAGAGATGTGGTGTGATGGAGTGACAGGACAGTCGTGGTCTCAATGCTGAAAATCAAATTACTCTTGATTTTGCTTTTCAGATGGACAGACTGATGATTTTGTGTTAAATCAGCATTCTGCATAGCTTTTGTGGTTTGTATGTAGCTCGAATAGTAAAATGTGTTTATCATCTTTCAGTGGTAGAGCTCCCTGGCAGAGCTGGTCTGAATTATCTCACTCCTGGGCCATTGTAGAGGGAGTTACCAGGTTTGGTCCACTTTGATAAATCCATTTGTGTTCATTCAGAGAAAATCCTGGTAGAGTTCCCAGGTGGAGAACAGGGATAATTTATATCTATATTTGTCATAGAAATATTTCAGCCTTCAAATATATTTTCATTTATAAACTTTGATAACAGAAATAACACAATTTCTGCAATGCTCTTTTGGAATATAGAAATATCTACTGTGTTAAACCAACTCTTACTTTAACATTTCCCTGTCCTTGCTGTGAGTAGCAACCCTTAAACATCTTCAGCTTTGCTCCTCCTGAGTTCTGAGCTGCTTGAATTGATGTGCAGCTTTAACAGGGTAGGACAGGACACTTTTAACAGCTCCTCCCCCCCAAATTAACACACAGAACAGTCACGTTCTTTGTCTGAACGTGCTGTCGACTGATGAAATAGATGAGGAAATGCTCAACCAAAACCATTCTGAGTAATTAAGTAATTAGTGGCTTATGAATGTTAAACCTGAATGACCATTTGTGGCAATGGGTTCTTGCTTCCAGACTCTCTATGGTCCCTTCCTGGTGTTTTTTTTGTTATCTGTGCCTTATTTCTGTCATAGTGCAGGACTGAAAGTAGGTTGAGGAGTGGGAGAAATGACATTTGTTTCATTTTCCTTCAGTCTCCAGATGGAAAAAGGTTAGAAGGCTTGTCCAAGCAGCTGGACTGGGATGTCCGAAAGATCCAGCGCTGGTTTCGGCATCGGAGGAACCAGGACAAACCCACCACCCTCACTAAATTTTGTGAGAGCATGTATGTTTGTGCAGAGGGGCTTCATCTTAGAGCTCTAGCTGTGTGTGTTCTCCTCTAGCTGGGCCTGGAGGCAGCTGCTCCACCAGACCAGGGCCACAATTCCTGTACGAGCAACCGAGGGCAGTTAAAGGAGGCTTTAAAATTCTAAAATATTTTGTGGGCGTGCCTGAGAGACTGTAACGGGGTACAGGAGTCAGTGCTGGGCAGCTTTAGACACTGGGACAGGTCCTTCATGGCACTTGAGAGTGTGTGTGTGTATGTCTGTGTTCATGTCCCTGTGTGTGTCCGTGTGTCCCTGTCCATGTGTGCACGTGCCCACGCTGGGTGTAAATCCCCTGGAACGCTCCTGCACAGCCTCATTCCCTCCCAGAGTTTGTTCCCGTTCCCTCAGGAATGACTTTCTGGCTTTCCCAGTTACAGACCCTCCTTGGCTTCCTTTTCTTCTCTGTTCAGTCCATTCTTTGTTCCCTGTTCCCCCCAAGCTCCTGCAGTTTTCTCTGTAGTGCAGTAGAACCTCTGTATTTTTTCCTGACTTACTTCTCCTCTGCTGGTTTCTTTCCTTTCCAGTAACTTTCAATTCTTCCCCCAATATGGTTTTGTCTACTTAAAGCCACAAGGTAAGAGGGACAAATACATACATTAGGATACCTCTGGGTAACAACAACTTTGCTTGTTGTTATCTTGTTGTCTCTTAAAGCATATGAATGATGCATGTTCACCCTGAATTTCAAACTTGGCTGTAGATGCAAACTCATGGGTGGTGTGAAAACTCTTCAATAGGTTTCTGTTACCTGAAATGTTTAGAAATGAAGGTGGGTGAAAGCTTTTCAGGTGTCAGATTTGGGGGTTTTCCCAATTATTTCAGTTAATTTTATGAATGTTAATCAGAAGCTGCTTCTATGTCCTAAGTTTATTTTTTACTTATTTTTCCAGGTGGAGATTTACATTTTATTTAAGTATATTTTTTTATGGAATCAGGTTTCTCTGGACGGTGAGTTGCTCTGTCACCCCTTTTGTTGTTCTGTGTGGTTGCAGTTGAATGATCCCTGATTTGGGATCCTGGAGGTTCTGTTGAAGACCTTCTGTGCACTGTAGGGAAGCTTCTATACAGATCTGTCATTTTGGAAATAATGGAAAATTATTTGTTGTGTTACCCCAGAATGCTGGAAAAAACAAGGTGGGGTTTGGGGTTTTTTTGCTATGGAGAGCTGCTGCTTTTTTTCCTCCTCTCCCTCTTGAAGGGATACAGGTTCATCTCCCTGGATATTTATTATTATTAGAACTGTATGATTATTCTAGAAATTTCCATTGCAGCAGAACTCACACTGACTGCACAACTTAGATTTTAAATCAGTAGGGTTTTTTACAATAAATGTAGTTTGAATGGCAGAATGAAGGTAAAATTTCAGTGAAGCAGTGCTATACTGTCAGGTGCCTTTAGGTGCTGGGGAGGGAAACACCCAGTACAAACTGGGGTTTTATATAACTTATTTATAGATAATAAAAACTTACCTGTTCCCTTTAGGCACCCTGGTTTTGGGACACACGACAGTGCTGGTACAACTACCCTTTCCAGGTACGAGAGAAACACCTCCTAAATTCCAACTTTTTGGACAATTGGGGTTTTTATTGGTGTTATTGATACTGGGTTAAAACTGGCATTTACTCTTTGTGCCTTTACATCCTGGTTAGGTTTGGCAACAGCAGGGTTTCTTCAGATACATCTGACTCATAGTCACTTTATGTTTACTTGCTGCTGAGATTATTAAAAGTGGGAGAAAAAGGCATAAAATCACAGTGGTAATTTATTTATTTACTGCATAGAGGCCAACAGTCTGTTCCAGAGCCTGGTTTTCCTACTCCAAGAGGCTTCAGCAGGAGCTGTAAATATTGACAGGGGAATTTGCTCCTTTGGAAGAAAGCTCAAACACAATTATATTTGTGTGAGTAAGCCTGGAGTAAGATGCCTGTTGCTTAAGCTTGTTTTTATTAAACCTGAATGATTTAACTTATGCCTCAGCAATTCTGGAGGAACAAAGTGGGATGGAAAAGGAGGAAGGAAAAAAGTGATTTTAATGTAAATTTTGAATTATTTTGTCTTGTAACTGTGCTATCTCTGTCTGTTTTCCAGCCTCTAACATCCAGGCTTTATTATTACTATATCTTGGAGCTGGCCTTCTACTGGTCCCTCATGTTTTCTCAGTTTACAGACATTAAACGGAAGGTGAGATGAACCAGAATTGCATTAACCACTCAATAGATATAAGAAAAATAATAATAATCAGATAGGACAAAAAAAAAAATGGGAGTGTGCCTGGCCAGGAAAGCCAAAATGCAGTGATAACTATGTTTTTTCCTCATTTACACCTTTGTGGGCCTCCCTTCTCCTGTAAGCACTCTGCAGTCCTGGGAAAAAGGGAGGAGCAAGGCTGCCCTGCAGCCTGGGGTATCCTTGAGTTCCTTTCACCTTCCAGGGGAAAGGACAGCATCACTCAATACTTCCCAATCAAAAGTTAATGAATCATTCCCAAAATTAGATTGAACTGGAAGGCTTGCAAGAAAATGAGCTGCTCGAAGCAGTACCTTGCTGAAGCTGCTGAGGAAATGGCAAATGCCAAGGCAATAATAAATAGGGTTTTGAAAGGAATTTATCATCTGTGTGAGGAGCAGATGATGAGTGGTTGCAGTTGCTCAAATCTAATTCTGTCATGCTGCGTTCCAGGATTTGGTTATTGTTGCTGTTGGAGAGCAGTCCCCAGTAAATCCTGGCTTATTGCTTCCTTTACATGAGCTGCAAAGCAGCAAATTATCCCAATTTTTGCATTGTCTGTTAAAAAAACCAAGTTTACCCAGGCTTTTTTCTGTGCTGAAATATTAGCAGGTGAAGCACTATGGAATACAGTGGAGTTGCAGATGGGGAGTGATGAACAACCTCTGGGACTCTGTTTGTAATGGTTAATTTAGACTTTAACAAGGGGGTGACATTCTCCACTGCAGCAGGGTGAGGTACAGGAACCTGGGGGCTGAAGTGCAAACCAGCCCTGAATATTGTGCATTGTAAACATTTTTCCTTCTTCCTGCCGAGTTACCTGGTGTTCTGTGCCTGCTCTGCCCTGGCAGGGTTTGGTCACTGACAGCAGTAATGGCACTTAAATGTGTGCCAGGAGCTGAGGGCACGAGCAGTGTGTCTGTACAGCCACAAGGAGCCAAGAATAAGGGTCATCTTGTCCTCTGAATCGTTTCTGTGGGGTCTGCAGGTACAGCTGTGTGTGTGCCAGAGAGACTGTGCTGATCCCTGAGCAGGCAGAGCTCTGACTTGAGCAGCACCAAAGCTGAGAGACCTTTCTGGAAGCTTTTGTGGAGATGGTGGGAGTGTGATGAGCTGGGCTTCGTTTGGAGTCAGAGCCTGAACTGAAGGAATCCTTTGACCCCAGTGACTCAGTTGGGTGGCTCTGTTCCAAACTTTTGCCATCTGTGTGACAGCCAAAGTGTCTTCATTCGTGGTTTTCCTGTTTCCAGGACTTCCTGATCATGTTCGTCCATCATTTGGCCACAATTGGACTCATCACGTTCTCGTACATGAATAACATGGTGCGGGTTGGAACTCTGGTGCTATGCCTCCACGATGCTTCGGACTGTCCATTGGAGGTGAATTTCTGTGAATTTCTTTTCAAATCTTTGCATCCCTAATGCTGCTGTGATCTCAGGGGAACAAGCTGACCTTCCCATTCTTGATAAACTGCATTAAATGTGCCATGAAATTTGTGCTGCTGATCCTGCCTTGGTCAGCTTTTCCTCCAAACTGCTTGAGTGCTGAGAGTCACAGAACCGTGGAATGGTTTGGGTTGGAAGGAACCTTGAAGATCATCCAGTTCCACTATCCCAGGTGGCTCCAAGTCCCATCCAGCCTGGCCTTGGACCCTTCCAGGGATCCAGGGGCAGCCACAGCTTCCCTGGGCAGCCTGTGCCAGGACCTCCCCCCCCTCACGGGGAGGGTGATCGTATCCTCTGGCAGTGGGAATAACCCATTCCCCCTTGTCCTGTCACTCCAGGCCCCTGTAAATAGTCTTTCCCATTGTTCTTGTAGGACTATATAAATAACAGCATAAAAATAGTAATGCGATATAATAATCCCTCTTTGTTCCAAACTGTACAAATGTGATTGAGAGTTTTTTGCAGCTCTCCAGCTGGGTAATTACAGGAGTGCACAAAAGGGATAATATTCGCATGTTTCTTGTCTCTTGTAGGCTGCAAAACTGGCCAATTATGCCAAGTACCAACGTCTGTGTGATGCTTTCTTCATGCTCTTTGGGGTCGTGTTCATCGTGACCCGGCTGGGCATTTACCCTTTCTGGTAAGCACCTGGAGATGGGAGGTCTTGGTTGTTCTCCCAATCCTTTCAGCAGAGCTTTTGTTTTAGACTTTTCCCAAGCATTCCAGATGTCCCTCGAGGCAGCCTGAAGCTGCACATGTCCCAGGTGCTGTTTGGGGCAGGAGATTTGAGTAGGTACATGAAGAAATCTCTCCCCAGTCAGCTGAGGGAGTGGGAGAAGAGTCCAGAGTCCCGTTCACAGCTGCCCTTCCCCTGCTGCAATGATGACAGAGTCAGCCAGAATCTGTTTTGAGAGGCTTGAAGGATTCTCTGCTTCTCTGAAGAAGTTCTAGAAATAATTACAAGTGAGGCACAGTCTCTTGAGGTAATTTTTGTTTGTATCTGGCTTAGTCATCACTGCAGTTTCTGATTCTTATGACACTTCTGTCCTGTCCTTGTGTCGTGACTGTTCAGAGCCTGAAATAGGTCTGAGGTTTCTTGGGAGGTAAAACCCTGGATAAATGGCTTAGAGAGAATCATCCCATAATGAGATTCCCTCTCACCTCAGTAGGTCAGACCTGGAGAGGTGCTTTGGTTAATGAGCTATTGTCCATTTGTTGTGTGTGGTGACAATTTGGTTACACCCTTTTTACTGCATGTATTTATTTCCTAGGCTATGGACACCTGGCATTCCCATTCTTTTTGGGTGCCTGGTAGGCAGCAACAATCCTTTCACTTCAGGATCAGGGTTGCAGTTAAAGCTCTTGCTTATTTTCCAGTAAATGCACCAAAGGACTCTGGATGAAGAAGAGCTTTAATTCTTATTTCTTCGTGGGCTCCTTCCAGGGACAGACGAGAGAGTTGTTTTTGCAGCTGCTGTCTGTCGTGAGGGGATGCTCTTACCTCACACCAGTGCTCAGCATCCTGTAAATCTTTAATGTGTTTTCCACTGGCTGTAATGTCACTCCTCAGCTTTGTAGGGGAATCTGGCAAGCTGCAGCAGTACTGCAGACCCTGTGCTGTTTCACTTCACGTGTATTCCCTCCCATAATTAGTAATGTAAAACATCAGCAGATCTCTGGAATTGCATTTCATTCTTTCATAAACCTGCTATGAGTTAAATATTTCTGGAGCTGCCTTTTGAGGGATTTTGGTTCTTGTTTGAAAGGCTTGTTTTGCTTTTCTTGTGAAATGTTAAAAGCTGTGTGAAATTAATGTGGTTGTTAAAGGTCTCTCCATACCTCTCTGCATCATAAAATCTCAAGTGTTTATTAAATTGCTGAAGGACTGGCAATAACTCCCAGCAACAAGAACAGCAAAACAGTAATGAAAGAAACACAAAGCTTGGGCCATAAAGCAGTTTTGAGTCTTCCAGCCTGGCTGGAGGAATCTATAAAATTCTGAGGGAAGAGAAGAGCACCCAGGGAGGGAGGGAGGCCTTCTGGGAACAAAATTCCTTCCTGATCCCAGAATCCTTGAGATTGGAAAAGCCCTCCAAGACCATTGAGTCCAACCTGTGACCGATCCCCACCAGAGCACTGAGTGCCATGTCCAGTTGTTCCTTGGGCTCCTCCAGGGATGGGGACTCCACCACCTCCCTGGGCAGCCCCTTCCAAGGCCTGGCTGCCCTTTCCATGAAAAGATTCCTCCTGATGTCCAACCTGAACCTTTCCTGGCACATCCTGAGGCCCTTTCTTCTTGTGCTGTTGTTGCCTGGGAGCAGAGCCTGACACCCCCACCCTCTTCTGTAAGGGAGTTGTGGAGAGCCAGAAGGTCCCTCCTGAGCCTCCTTTTCCCCAGCTGTTCCCAGCTCTGGACATGCTCCAGCTCCTCAATATCTCCCTTGCTGTGAGGGCCCAGAACAGGACACAGCCTCACAGTGCTCAGCACAGAGGGACAATCCCTGCCCTGCTCCTGTACCCACACTATTTCTGATACGATTTTTGACCTTTAAATGTGGGTGAAAACCGCCCAAGCAGGAAGGTGTTAACGGTTGTTTTGGTGACCAGAGCAGCCTGACATCACTTCCTGTGAAGTTGTTATAAATAAATGCTTGTGCTTTGGAGAAGAAAATTGGCAGCAGATCCGTGTGTGTAACCAAACTGCAGCACATTCACATGTTCTGTTTGTTGCTCAGTTCAAACGTTCCTAATGAGCTTTACTCGGTCTCCTGACTCTGGCAGGAGCAGAGCAGCAGATGCTCAGTGAGACACAAACTGTTGTGCATCTGGCCTTGCACCTCCAGTCAGAGCTGGAAACCCTGGACCAGCACAGCCGATCTGAAATGTGTTTCTGGATCTCTTTAAGGATTTTGAACACAACCCTGTTTGAAAGCTGGGAGTTGATCGGTCCCTATCCTTCCTGGTGGCTGTTCAACGGGCTCCTGGTGACCTTGCAGGTCTTGCATATCATCTGGTCTTACCTCATCATCCGCACAGCCTCCAAGGCCCTGGTGCGGGGCAAGGTAAGACTGAGGGAGGCTTCTGGCTCCTCTTTCCTACAAGCCCTATTAAGGAATCATGAGAAATTGGGCTTTTCAATGAGGGCTGGTGTTGGTTCTCGAGGGACTTGCGTCAGGAGTTCACAAAAATGGCAGTTTTTTACCTTGATTGCTCCGGACTTGTGAGTTCCCAGGTGTGTTTAGAGGCAGGGAATCTCTCCTGGGCATGTAGGGAAATAACTCCATTTTCCAGTACGTTCAAATGTCCTAAAATAGTGATTATGACAGACTTGTTATGCACTCTGGAGTTCAAGGTGGTAGCAGGCTCTCTTTTAGACAACAGGATGAACATACAGAATGTTTCTCAACTTCATCTGGTCCTTGGGATGTGCTGGGGATTGTGCATCTTCACTGGCTTCTGTCTGCCAGTGCAGGCACTGAGCTCCAGCACTCGGGGAAAGGGTTCCCAAGGATGCAGTGGGGTTTGCTGGTTGTCAAAAATCACAGAATGGCCTGGGTTGGAAGGGACCCTAAAGATCATCGAGTTCAAGGCCAGGTTGGACAGGGCTTGGAGCAACCTGGGATAGTGGAAGGTGTCCCTGCCCATGGCAGGGGGTGGAACAAGGTGAGCTTTAAGGTCCTTCCACCCCAAACCACTCCATGATTCTCTGAAATCAGCAAAAAAGCTGATTTAGTAGCACAAATATTTTTTCCTATCAGATATTGATATTCTGGGTTTCTCTGACGGCTCTGCATTATTTTGTGTTTGACTTCAGCTGTCCCTACGCATGGAATGTGGCCTTGAAAAATATAAATATTCTGGTTCAGTCTGGGGGCCAGCAGGTTTCAGGGTACGAGCTCTTCATCTGTTCCCCACAGCTGCTACTACAAATGCCTGATTTTCATTCTCTGCAGCTGTTTCTGTATCCTGAGTTCTACACCTTTTCCCTTTCCTTGGTTCTCTCCTGTCCAGGTGACCTAGCCAGAGAAAGGACTCTAAGCTCTGTCTTCTTCATTCTTTTCTCCTTTTCTCTGTGCCAGATTGGAGCTGGACAGTTTCACCCTGTGCATGTAAGTGTGACCTGTGGTTCTGTTTGTTCACTGAAACACGTCTGTGTCGAGGCCAAGACAAAAGCAGAGCCCTGGTCTTGGGGCTTTGGTGCCTTCTCCTTCTCTCCCTGGTCCTGACAGAGTGCTAAAATACTGGTTTTTCCAAAGGTCAGAGCAGTGTCCTGGGGTCTGTTCTTACCTGCTGTCACCTGCCTGCACAACCTTCACTTTCTGCTTTTACACACCCACACACTCCGATTTCTGTCTTTGCTCCTCATCAGCACCGCACTGAGGGGGAGAGGGCAGGAGGAATTTACTCCTTTCTGTGAAAAGGAGTAAAACAGTCACTTCTCCCCCAAGAACTGGAAAAATTTCAAGGGATTTCTGCTTCCTTCCAGTGACCCTTTGAACTTCCAATGTAGCAGGAGATTGGGGAAAGATAGCAAAAGTTCTGGCAACAGGCAGAAGCCAGGAGATCCAACGAGTTCCTGCAGATCATTAACTTCACCTGGCTTCCAGCCAGATCTTCCTTGGAGTTCAACCACTTCCTGCTGCTGGAGAGCCCTAACCCTGACTCCAAGAGAGCAGAGTAGAGTGAAATCCTGGAATCCTTGGAAAGCTGCAAGGCAGAGTGCTGGCATGTGGAGTTACTGAGGGCTGTTGGCTGCAGAGGGAGGGGAGTGAGGGGAATGAGGAGCTGCCTTGGGCAGAGCAGGGGCTGCTCCCCAGGCCCAGCTCATGCTGGGAAGGTTTGGCTCTGGCACCTGCCACCACCCAAGATGTGTGTTTGCAGTTGGGGCCGGGTTTATGGGCTTTTCCCTTCCCCTTCTGGCTCTGCAGGGCTGGAGCACCAAACTTCCTCCTGGGAAGGTTCAAAATTCCACATGCAAGTCAAATTGAGCTGGATTTGCAGCCAGTCTCTGAACTAAGGCATAACTCTGTAAGCAGATCTGGATCCCTGGGCTGAGGCTCCTCCTGTTCTGAGCAGGTGTTTGCTGGATCAGACACTGCCTTTGCTCTCCATCCCCCTGTCCAAACAGGCTCCTGCTCCTAAAGGGGATCTCCCAGATGAAGCACAGGCTGTGGAAATGGAGGTGCTTTGTTCAGGCAGTGATGTGATAAATAAAGCTGGTTAATTTTTAAAATAGCAAAGCTGCTCCCTGTAGGACAAAATGTTCTCTCTCAAACTGACACATTCCTGGTTTTTGGTTGTCGGACCCACTTGTGATTGTGGCTGGAGAAATTTTTGATTCAAAACAAATTGTTTAGAAAAATGGCCTTGAACTGATCCAGAGAGAAGGTTTTGGAAGACAAGAACAACTCCAGCTCTGTAATATCATCTGATCTGGTGAGAGCAAGAGTGAAGTGCTTTCACAGATACACAGAATATTTCAAAAATGGAACTCATCTTTCCAAATCGTCTTTTTCAGTGTGTCTTGTTCCTAATGTGATGACAGGCTCCTTCTTGGGAGCTTGAACTGACCCAGCCTCAAACGTAGGAGGTAGATGTGAGTGAAGGTGGTTCATCACATGGACACAACCTTCTAACTGCTGTTTTCTGTCCATTTTTCAACTCCCCTTCTCCTCTCCCACTACCCAATTCCATTGGCAATGTTTAGGTATCCAAGGATGACCGCAGTGACGTGGAGAGCAGCTCCGAGGAGGAGGATGTGACTTCCAACAGCACAAAAGGAATTTTCAGCACTTCCAGTAACGGTTCCAACCGCTTGAACGGCCACGTGGCCGGTGGCCAGTGGACAGGAGAGGAGTAAGGCCCTGGGCTGGCCTTGAGCAAACACGAACTTCTCTTTCAATATCTAGTTGTGTTGAGCTCCACATTCCCAAGTGATCTTTAATCAAAAACCCCTTCCCCAGAAACCTCCAGCAGACCCGAAACGGGCACAACCCTGACCAGTCAGAGGCTTTGCACGGCACAAGGGATGAAGCCAACGACCGGGGCAAAAACAAAGCTGCAGATTTCACTTCAAGCCATTTTGTACTTCAAAAGTACAAAAAACCACCCCCGAGTCCTGTTGATATTTGCAGAGGTGTCTTTGTTTGTGACAAACTGGCTTTTACTGGGATCAGCTCAAGGCAGAGCAGGTTTGGACCGCGGGGTTCGGTGCCACTCAGTGACGGTTCACTCCGGGCAAGTGCAGCAGCTCTTGATGCACTCCAGAAGCCACTTCAGAGCACGGAGAATGCAGGTTCTGCATCCCAGCTGCCCTGGGTGAGGCAGAGACTCTTCTCCCAGCCGAGCTTTGAACTGTGCTACCCCAGAACCACTGCTCTGCCTCGCCCCAGGGTGCTGGCGAGGTCCCAGCTGCTCATCTCTGCTGTCACCAGGGACCAGGCCAGTGTCTGCTGCCTCTTTTGGTGCTGCAAACCCCTCCGAAGTCTTGACCAAAGCCTTCTGCAAGGGGGGAGGGGGGTGGTTTATTGCCCCTGAGACAACCAGCACAATCCAGGCCTTTTAAATTGTTTTCTTCCTGTTGCAAATTGTGGTTTTGAAGACTTTTCTAGACCTACTGGTTTCAGTTGGCTAAGCCGGGATCAGAGGGAGGATCAGAACTGGTGGGCTGGGTTTAACTCTCCAAAATTGAGATGTTTTGTTCCTGTACTCTGAGACAAGTGATTGTTGCTGCTCTGATGTTAGAGCTGTGGAGGAACCTGGGGCTGGAAGAGCAGCCACACTATGGGCTTTGCTTCTCTTTTTTTTACTCGATGGTACTTGGGGGCAATGGAACGGTCAATCAGGAGCAGAATTTTGGAAACTTCTCGAGTTGTTACCATTTTATACTGTTGTTTACTCTTATCTCCAATTAAAAGTTGCTTCAGAAACTTGGGGTGATGTGTTTCATCCTGAGGAAATAGAACAGAGGACAGGGTGTGTCCCTTGACTGTCCCTGAGCCCCTGGGCTGCTGCTGGGAGCACAGGAGAAACAGCTTTTTGGAAGAACAGGATAGAGGTGATGGACTCATGCAAGGTGTCCCTACCCACGGAAGGGGGCTGGAACCCAGTGACCTTCAAGGTCCCTCCCAGCCCAGACCAGTCTGTGATTTGGGGGACACCACACACCACCACACCGGCCACTTTCACACGGGTTTTATTGTGCTCCATCTGCCTCCCCCAGCCCAGGGGGGAGTGGGAGTGTGGGGCCAGTCCTGGAACCGGCTCAGCTCTTGGGGCTGGGCTCAGCTCCCTGGGCCGGGCTCAGCTCTCGGAGCCAGGCTCAGCTCCCCAGGCTGGGCTCAGCTCTCGGGGCCGGGTGTGTTCTCCCGCTCACGGCGGAGCTGGAGCATCCTCTGGACACGGACACTGCACAGGTACCCGGCGTACACCGTCAGCAGCATCATGGAGCCCGAGAACGCCTTGTAGCCAAAGTCTGCCAGCTGCTTTCTGGACACCATGGCTGCACCTGCGAGAGAGACACAGGATAGGCAAGGGTTGGAAAGGTCCTCTGGAGATCATCCAGGGAGACTCCCATGACTTCATGGGCAGCTGTTCCAGTGCTCTGCCCCCCTCCATGGAAAGAAGTTCTTCCTCATGTTGAGGTGAAACTTCTTGTGGTGTAGTTTATGGCTGTTGCTCCTTGTCCTATTTCTGGGCATCACTGAAAAGAGTCTGCCACTGTCCTCTGATCCCTTGGAGATGCTTATATGTATTAATAAGATCCCCTCTCAGTATTCTCTCCAAACTAACCAGGCCCAGCTCCCACAGTCTCTCCTCAGAGAGATGCTCCAGATCCCTCAACATCTTTGTGGCGTGCACTGGACCCTCTCCAGCAGCTCCCTGTCTGTCCTGTAGTGAGGAGCCCAGAACTGGACAGAGCACTCCAGATGTGCCTCTTTAAGGCCAGGGGCCAGGGTCCCCTCCCTGACCTGCTGGCCACGCTCTTCCCGATGCATCCCTGGATCCCACTGGTGCTCCTGGCCCCAGGTCACTCTGCCAGGTCATGGGCAACTTGTCACAACCCCAGGTCCTTCTCTACAGAGCTGCTCTCCAGCAGATCACCCCCAACCAGTGAAGGTACTTGGGGCTATTCCTCCGCAGGTGCAGGATCCTACACTTGCTCTTGTTGAGCCTCATTAGGTTATTCTGATAAATCATTACGTTTCTGTTTGCCCAATTCCCAGCCGATGGAGGCCCCGCTGAACGGCAGCGCAGCCTTAGGGTGGATGAGCCACTGCCCTACGTTTCGTATCATCACCAAACCTGCTCAGGGTACATTCGATCCTTTCATCCAGCTCGGTGATGAATGAGACTGGGCCCAGCAGCGGTCCCTGGTGAACTCACGGACTACCGGGCCTCAAGAAGGCGGCGGTGAGCGGGGCCGAGAGCGCGGATTCGCCCGTCCCGTGGTCCATCATCTCGTCCATCACCCCCGTCCCGTCCGGTCCCCTCCCGTCCCTCCGCACTCACCGCTCCCGTCCCCCCTCACTCACCGCTCCCGTCCCCCCTCACTCACCGCTCCCGTCCCCCCTCACTCACCGCTCCCGTCCCCCCTCACTCACCGCTCCCGTCCCCCCTCACTCACCGCTCCCGTCCCCCCTCACTCACCGCTCCCGTCCCCCCTCACTCACCGCTCCCGTCCCCCCTCACTCACCGCTCCCGTCCCCCCTCACTCACCGCTCCCGTCCCCCCTCACTCACCGCTCCCGTCCCCCCTCACTCACCGCTCCCGTCCCCCCTCACTCACCGTTCCCGTTCCGCTCCGCCGCGCTCCCGGCCCGCGTCACGTGGCGCGGGGCTGTCACGTGCCTCGCGCCGTCACGTGTGCCGCTGTCACGTGTGGACTCCGGCGGGCGCGGGAAGCCCGCGCGGTGACCTCAGCGCCCCCTGGTGGCGGCCCCGCCGCCGTCTCCCCTCAGGGCTCGCTCCCGCCGCCATCGCCACCGCCTCAGACGCAGCCCGCACGGGCCTCCCTGCACGACGCTACCCGCGGGTCTCCCTGGCTGAGGTGCGGCGCCGGGAGCCCGCAAGGGACAGTCCTTGGCCGCGCGGGGATGGAGCTGAGGCTCTCCGGGCCTTGCTGCAGCGCTGAGGTTCGGAGGTGCGGTGCCATCGCAATGGTCATGATGGCTTCGCAAGGGCTCTGGTGCCATCCTGAGGGTCCCAGCGCCTTCCTGAGGGTCCCAGTGCCTCCCCGACGGTCCCAGTACTTTGTTGACAGGCCCAGTGCCTCTCCGAGGGTCCCAGTGCCTCTCTGAGGGTCCCAGTACTTTTTTGAGGGTCCCAGTGCCTCCCTGAGGGTCCTAGTACTTTGTTGAGGGTCCCAGTGCCTC
>VZRV01004998.1:121794-136289 GCA_013398115.1 Falcunculus frontatus | reverse complement strand
GGTCCCAGTGCCTCCCCGAGGGCCCCAGTACTTAGTTGAGGGTCCCAGTGCCTCTCTGAGGGTCCCAGCACCTCCCCGAGGGTCCCAGTACTTAGTTGATGGTCCCAGTGCCTCTCCGAGGGTCCCAGTACTTTTTTGAGGGTCCCAGTGCCTCCCTGAGGGTCCCAGTACTTTGTTGAGGGTCCCAGTGCCATTCCAAGGGCCCTGGTGTCTGCCCGGGGTCCCAGTGTGCCCCCAGCCCAGAGCCTCCTTCCCCGGAGGCCGTGTTCCCCAAGCCCCCTCCCGTCCCGCCCTGTGGCAGCTGCTCCCCTCTGGAGCTCCTTTCCATCATTTGAACTCTGCTGTCCCAGCCCTGCTCCATCCAGGCCTCCCTCGAGCTCCGAAGCTGCCAGGGTCACTCTTTGTCCCCTCCTCATCCCTCTCCCAGCAGCAGCTCCCAGGGCTGCGGCGCTGGGATGTGCTGAGCCTGCAGAACATAATTCCAAATGGCAAAGGGAAGACTTTTTATAGCTCGGGAAATCCAGATTCAGCGTGGGGTGTCTAAAAGCAAGAGATCTGTGTGCTGGTTCCTCCATGTGAGACCTGGGACCCTCAGCAAGGGTCTGCAGAGACTCGGACGCTTCCAGGGTCAAAGAAACATGGACAAGGGGGATGCACAAAACATTTCCATCTCAGAGGAGCTCCCAGCTAAACACAAATCCCTGCTGGATCCTGCTGCAGCTCCAGGCAGGTGCTGACAGGAGTTTGTGCGAGGGAGTAGAGCTCAGGGACCCTCTCTCCTGCATGAGCCTCATATCCAAACACTTGGATTCCTGAAGCCCTTGAAGACAAAGAGAACTACAAGTCGTGCCAGCCCTGCAGGAACACGCTGGACTTCCTTTATCCTCCCTCCAAGCTCAATAAAGCTCCTCAGCAGAGGAAGCCGTGTCGGCTCCCCCCATACGACAGCTCTGCTGAATTTAAAGGTCGCGGAGTGCCTGCTGAGAAAACGTGGCTAATAAAAGGCACAGAAACAAGTGCAGTGCCAGCAGATTAAATTCCCCTCGCAAGACACCGAGCAGAGGGTTCAGAGCCCTGGAAAGGTCACTCAGTACGGGGCTCCTTTAAAGACACACAGGGAAAAGGCGAGTTTGGGAAAAGCAGCTGGGAAGAGATGAATAAAATCCCACAGCGTGTCCTGGGAAGCCCAAACATCAGAGGAGGGGAGGCCTGGGGTGTGTGGGGCACAGTGGGGTCTTGGCCTGGCTCCTACAGGCCCCAGGTGAGGACTCTGGACCCGGTTCAGTGTTGCAATCCCAACCCGCCGTAGTCCTACAGCCAAATTTTAATCCTGGAACCGTTGCTGAGACAAAGCAAGTGGGACACTGTGTGACGTTGTGGCTAAACAGGGACCTACAGGGACATTCTTGCTGTTTCTGGGACAGCACAGGAGGGTGCAGAGCCAGGAGGGAACGGGCAGTGCCCTGTTCTGAGCACTCAGCAAGGCCAGCAGGCACCAACCCAGCGACAGCGACACACCGGAGCTGCAGAACAAGGAGAGCATCTCCTATCTCCTCTCCATGTTTATTGTTATTTTAAAGGTACACTGCTAGTCAGAGACCCCCCTTGGCTCTGGGACATGAATGGGAGAGAACAGGGAGCCCTGCAGCATTCCAGCCTTCCAGCCCAGGTAGGATCAGTGACCGCTGGACACGCTGGCCTGAGCAAACACCACCAGCTTCAGAGGAGCAGAGGGACACGTGGCACCTGGCTGGACAAGGGGCAAATTTCAGAGGCTCAGTGTGAGGCCCAAGGCCTCTGTCCTGTCCTGGGATGTTGGATGTCTCCATGTAGCTGTTGTGGATCATATGCCTATTCGTGCCACTGGGCAGCTTGCAGCATCCCCACATGAGGGAAAGTGTGAGACCCCCTTCCTCAGCTCCTGGACAGCCACACAGGGAAGCACAGAGCAATCTAAAGCACAGCCTGAAGCGAGCCAGAGGAAGGCAAAGTGTGGCTGTGGAGCATTTATTTAACAGCAACATGAGCCAGGTGCCTTGTGGTGACCCACCTGCCTGCTGTGCAGGTACGAGCCAGGGGTCACACCAGCTGCTCACACAGACTTGGGGGCAGTTGGTCCCTGCAGTGCCAAGCCCCAGAGGACAAACTGAGACAGGGAGAGAAGTCAGCGGGCATTAAATTGGCACAGGCAAACCTGTGACAACACAGGAGCTCCCCAGCGCTGGGGCCAGGTCTGATAGAGAGAGCAAAAGCTCTAAATAAAGAAGCTCCAAAGTGTCCCTGGGTCAGCAGGAGTATCTGGGGGAAAGCAGCACATGGCCGGCTGGCAAGGAATGCCATTGTCTGTGCTGGTGCTGCTTAGAAAGATCCCCAGTGCCTTTGGAAGTCCTGAGGAGCTCCACTCACCAGGTGGAGCCTGTCAGGGGACTGTGCCCTCTCCACCTGACAGGGAATGCAAAAGCAGTAGCAGGGAGGGAAGAGCTGGTGCCACCCAGAGTGGCCCCATGGGGCTAAGAGGGAGAACCTGGCACACTGTTTGCCCTCTCAGGCAGTGCCCAGCCCTTATCTATCATGATGGGCTGGCAGAGTCCTTCCCAGAGCTGAATCCACTGTGGCAAGAGGAAGTGGAAGGAGGAAGATGCTCAGCCCTGCTCAGGGCAGACCTTAGACAGCAGCAGAAATTAAATGAGCCCTTCGAAGAGAAAAAGAGGTCAGCAGGTACCTCTGTGCCAGGCTCAGTGTCCAGGGCTGGGGAAGGGAACCTCTGCCCTTCCCCAAAGGCTGCAAAGGCTCCCAGGAGACCCGGACTCCATCCAAGGCTGTGGCAGCAGGTCAGGTTGGTGTGGGCAGGAGCTCTCAGCACATCTCGGCAGGGCCTGTGGTGCCTGTGCAGGCAGAGCCCCTTACATGTGCTCAGGGTGGTTCTGGAGACACTTGATGAAATCAGTGACAGGTTTTCCCTCGTAGCAGATCCGATACACAGCAGTGAAGAGGGGGAACCTGTGGGCAGACAAAGAAAGTCACCAGAGATGGCAGAGTCGGAGCACCTCCACTTCTGTCATGGCATGCAGGAGCAGGTGGGCCAGTGGCACTGTGCCACATCCAACAGGCCATTCCTGCCCAGCTGGTGTGACGTGGGCAGTGCAGAGACACCAAGGGGCTTTCCCTTCCTGCTGCTTCTGAAAAGGTCCCAGCCCCACCCCAACGAAGCACACAGAGATTCCAGCACTCACTTCTCCACTGTATTCTTGCTCTTGAGGATTCGATGCAGCTCAGCAGATGTCGGGGGACCCTGCAGCTTCTGCCCATTCAGCATCTCCTTCTCCAGCTGCTCGATGGACTGAAACAACCCAGCAGTGAGGAGCTGGACCTGCAACCAGGCTGCTGCACCACGTTCCTGCTCTGGAGCTGGGCTGCAGCACCAGCCAAGCACAGGCAGATCCCACAGTGCTAACTGGGATCACCTCCCTGCCTGCTCACCAGCTTGGTGTAGGTATCATAGAATCATGGAATATCCTGAGTTGGAAGGGACCCACAAGGATCATCCAGCTGAACTCCTGGCCCTGCACAGACACCTCAGCAATCCCACCCTGTGCCTGACAGCATTGTCCAAACGTCCCTTGAGCTCTGGCAGCCTTGGAGAGCCTGTTCAGGGCCCTTCCACCCTCAGGATGAAGAACCTTTTCCTGATATCCAGCCTAAACCTCCCCTGACACAGCTTCATCCACACGGGTATCAGTGTCAGCCGCTTCCAGCTCTGCTCACCTTCCCAGTCTTGACAAAAGCCTCGGCGACCTTGCGGTTGCGGCCCCCATAGCAGGTGGTGATGAGGTCTGCAACACCACAGCTCTCCAGGAAGGTGGAGGGGGTGACGGGGCCCTTACAGAAGAGTTTGGCAAAGGCAATCATCTCCATCAGGCCCAGGCGGATCACGGCAGCCTTCGTGTTGTCACCGTAGCCAAGCCCATCACAGAAACCAGCTCCTACAGCCACCACATTCTGGAAAACAAAGGCAACGTGGAGGGATCTCTTCCCAACGGAGCTCAGGGCTTGGCTGCATCCATGAGCAGCCTGTGTGATCCCAAGCACTGGCTGCTGCCTGTGCCAGTGCCCATCATCCCTCCTCCCACGAGCTCCCTGCAGAGCCCTGCAGACCCCCAGGCTCTGCTAACCAAGCTCTGCACACCCACCTTGAGAGCCCCACAGATCTCTACAGTGTCGGCTTCCTGCACCACCGACACACGGAAGTTGGGTGTCTGCATCAGATCCTTCAGCATCTGCCCATGCTTCATGTTCTTGCAGCCTGAGGAGACAAAGGGATGAGGAAGAAGATGATGGGGAAGACCCTGAGGTAGGTCCATGCTTTCCTGAAGGTCATCTGGTGAGGGGAACCTATTGCCCAACCGATGGACGTTGCTAAACATTTGCAGGTCCGCACAGAGCCAGGCACACATTGCCTGATAGATAAGCAATGTTCAACCTTGGCATTCCCAGAAGGCAGGGACAATCCCTGCTGCTGTGTCAAGCAAGACAGAAATGACCTACTGAATGCTCAGTAGGTTAAAGGCATCTTCAAAGGTTGCAAATTTGGGGTTGGAGCTTTTTGTCCTCCCTGTCCCTGCAGGGTCCTGTGTGCTCACAGGGGTTGTGGGCTCTGCTCCACCTCCCCAGCCTCCTGCCCAGCGTGTTTGCTGTTGTTAAATAAAACAGACACTTTGAATGCCACAACTTCTGACCCAGCAAACGGTTCTGTTTGTTTTGGCTCTGTGCACGGTTCCCAGCAGTGTGGAGGATGCTGGAACAGATGAACTTCCAAGCAGCCCTGGCTGGCAATAACATGAGATCCAGGTGGGCATCCTGTGAAGCCCAAGGAAATCAAGGATGGAATTTATTCCTAAAGGGCCTCTTGGCCCTTTAATTTGTGCCAGGCAGCTGCCTGATGCCGGGTCTATGCTGGCAGGAACTTTTAGCTGCACAACTCTGTTGTTAATGAAGCGAGTGATCCCATCATAAACCCTGGGAATGAGCTCAGCCAGCTCCTGTGGAGTCTCCTGTCTTCCCAGGGAACAGGGCCAGTTCACCCAAGGCAGCAGGAGTCTGAGCTGCACCGTACTCTGCCCTTTGCCTCTTCCTGCTCATCACAAACGAAAGCTGCTCACAAGGAGGGATGCTGGCTCCTTACCGATGGTGGTTTCACAGAACTTCTCTTCTGCCACTTCACTGGCAATATTGGCCCCCATGAGCACGTTCATTTCTATTCCCAGTTTCTCGTGGATGATGTCTGAGATCAGCTTCAGCCCATCTGGTCCTTCATCCACACCCTGGGAGACAGCCAGGGACAGAGATCACAGGATCAATTAGACTGGAAAAGATCTCTAAGGACATTGAGTCCAACCTTTGTCTGAACACCACCTTGCCAACCAGATCATGAGCACCTGCCCCTCCTGGCCACTCACCCTCCATCCCAATCCCACTATTCCCTGTGCTGCAATGCTCTGACTGATCCTGACGCACAGAGCTGTGCCCTGCTCCTCTCAGCACCTGACATCCCCCACATGCCCTCACCCTTCTCCACCAACACCTCCAAATCCCCACGAAGGCTCTGCCCCCACTTCCCTTCCTCCCCCCACTGTCCATTCCTGCTCCAAAATCCCTGGATTCCCTTAGCAGCCCCTCCAAGCCAGGCTGTTTCCAGCTCCCCTGCCTTGGCCCAGCACCCTGGCGAGTGCTGCTCCTGCTCACACCTTGATGAGTGACATCCCAACAGCCTCTTTCTTCACGTGGCCCTTGAGCTGGTCACAGACTTTGCCAATGAACTGGTGGGGCACCACGAACAGGAGGACATCGGCCCCTGCACAGGCTTTGAGCAGGTCTGGCTCTGCCACCTAAACAGAACGTGAGTGTTGTTAGGGACTGGGCAGCTGGAAGGGAAGGAAGGGCCCAAAGTCACCATGCCGAGGTCCCTGCCAGAGCTGGCAGGGCAGAGGGGCTGGAGCAGAGTGGGATGATGCCAGCTCAGAGGCAGCCACATGGCTTCCAGCCCAGTCTGTGGGGTGCCAGAGCAGGGGCAAAGGTGGGCAGTGAGAGCAGCCAGGGCTGCAGCTCATCCAAGCACAGATGAAGGTCAGAGGGAGGGCGTAACTGAGCCCCGCACAGCCCGGTGCATCCCCTGCCTTCACACGCCGGGGTTCCAGCAGTCCCCCCGAGCTGCTGGCCTCTCCCCAGAGCCCGGCTGTCAGCTCCACCCCTCGGAGAGGCTGCTGGCAGCCCACACTCACCACGTTGGGGGGCAGCTTGTGCCCCGGCAGGTACTTGACATTCTCGTGCTCCGTGTTGATGATGTCCGTGAGCCGCCGGCCACCCACCTCCTCCTCCAGCACCCACATGTTCACCTGGCTCTCGAAGCTGCTCAGCCGCGCTGTGTTGCTGCCGGCGATCTTGGCGATGGCCGAGCCCCTGCGAGGGCAGAGGGAGGCCGTGGCTGTGGGCACTGGGGAGCCCAGGGCACCACAGGTCACCCTGTGACCTGCAGGAATGGGGACGGCTGGCACCGGCTACCGGGGGGGGACAGGGGAGGACAGGGACCGCGCTGTGCTTGCCGAGGAGACCCGGGTGCCCGGCGCTCACCAGTTGCCGGAGCCCACGATGCAAACCTTCTTGCCACCCATGGTGCCGGGACCGGGGCACTGCGGGCGCAGAACCCGCCGCTGCTATTTCAAGGCTGCCCGGAGCAGGGGCGGCCCCGGCCCGCCCCCGGCCCCGCCTCGCCCCGGGGGCACCGGGCACCCGCTCCAGGCACAGCCGGTGCTCGGTGCGCGGCAGGTGCAGAGCGCTGCCCTGGAGCAGCTCCGATCCCGCAGAAGCAGGAGTCACAGAGTCACAGAATCACAGAATATCCTCAGTGGGAAGGGGCCCACAAGAATTAGCGAGGCTCTGCACAGGACACCCCAACAGTCCCACCCTGTACTTGATGGCATTGTCCAAACGCCCCTTGAGCTCTGGCAGGGTCAGGGTTGTGACCATTCCCCGAGGAGCCTGTTCAGTGCCTGAGCACCCTCTGGGGGAAAAAACCCTTTTCCTAACATCCATCCCAACCCCTCTGACACAGCTCCAGCCGTTCCCCCGGGTCCTGTCACTGTCCCAGAGAGCAGGGATCAGAGCTGCCCCTCTGCTGCCCCTCGTGAGGAAGCTGCAGACTCCGTGAGGCCCGTGACTGCTGAGCCTTTCTGCATTAAAGCATTTCATTGTCCCCCTCTTGCTAAAAAGTGCCGTTTCCCCCCACGAAGGAACAGGAACAGCCTGGTGCAGCCCTGGGACTCATCTCCTGCCCCCATCACAGCCTGAGACAACACTTTTCTCTTCACACAGAGGATCCTTCCCTTGCCCCAGGGGCTCCCAGGTCTGCAGCAACGCATTTACGTTCTATAAACAAGCAGGGTGAAGAGAATAAATCTCCTTTTGCATAATTTTAAATGCTTATATATAAACTGTAATACAGTTTCCTCCAGATTCTGCCCTACTCCCCTGGAATGTTCAACAGGCTGCCGCAATCCAGCAAAGTGGACACATGGCAGCTCAGGATTTATTAGCCCTGGCCACTGGATTTCCAGTTTTGCCCAAGTTACTCTGTTTACCACAAAAGCATTTTGCAAAGGCTTAGCAGAGTCTGCAAGCTGGGAGATCCCTCCATGAAGGGCTCGCTATAAATGGCCAAAATATGAAGAACATTTTCTCTCCAGTCACTTAACCCTGCTGGCTTTGAAAAGAAGAAGAAAGCAGAGATAATCCTGTCCCTTCTCTGGGAGTCACCAGTCTCATCCCCCATGGCAGCTGGGAGAGTGCGGCTGTCAGCATGGAAGGAGGAGGACAGCTTCCTTCACAGGAGTCTTTTATTAAAACTGGGTGACGTCTACAAGGATACAGTACAAAAAAAAAATTTGGTCCATGGAAAAAACCGTAATATTCAGTTAAGAAAAGCAGTTACTCTGCAACAGCTACGTTTGCCTATGTAGGACTCAGCATCCCTCCTGTGGGAGTACCCTGAGGAGTCAGGGGCTGCTTCTCCAGCACCAAGACCTTCACCCCAGTACCACAGAGGAGCATTTCAGAAGGGCAAAGGAGAGGGGAAGTCGAGAGTCTATTACTCACAGACATGTAGTAACACAGACACAAGGAGTAGTAGGGCCACCCAGGTGCTCCAACTCACAGCAGCCTCCCCAGCCACACTGAACTGGGTGAGGGCTCGTCAGTAACATGATCCTGCAGCTATTCCAAGAGTCAGACAAACTTTTGAGTCCATTTGTATCACAGTCCCGAGCAGAAACACTGGGATCGGGGTGAAGAGGAGCTATTTCATTCTCCTAAGCCTGACCACCAGTAACTCATTCCAGGAGGAGGCATCGGGGCTGCTACTCCTCACAGTGGAGAAAAATCTATTTGTACATTCCTGAACCATGCTGGGCCCTATGGCAGCCCCACAGCCTAAAACTTGACTAAAAACCACAGGAGCTTCAGCATGGAAATACCTGCTAACTCACATATGCTTGGAAAAATGTCCATTTCCGAGGACTGTCCTGTTACCCCCTTGGATCCACACGAACGAGCCTCTGGTCCCCACAGCAAGTGACACAGGACAACTGTCCCAAAGGAATGAGCCTACAACACTGTCCCTGCAGAATTCCAGGCAGCTGCTGCATCACCTCTCCCTGCTCCAAGGGAAAACAAGCAGCCACGTGGTTTGCTGGAACCCACTTGTAGGTGTCTGAAGTGCAGAGCGCTGCATCACTCCAACGCTTCCACATCCCTGCAGGAAGCCAACGCCTTGTCTCCCTGTGATCCCAGCCTGGGACAGTCCGTCACAGAACACGAAGGGAACGGGGCAGGGAAGAAGGGAGAAGGGAAGAAGCAATTCTCTACACAGTTCAGTAACTTCCTCAAGGAGGAGAGTGACCTATGAGGCAGCCCAGTGCAGCAGCACCCTCCGAGGAGGGGGTGAGGGCAGGGAGGTATGTCAGCTCACGGCATCCTGCCCACGACAGCGCCTGGCACGGGCTGTAAAACGTGGCAGGGAAGAGCCCAGCCACACCTTAAAGCAGAGCCAGGCTTCAGAGCCAGCTCTGAGTGCCCAACCAGGTGCTGGTTGGGGAGGAATGGGCTGAGAGAAGGCTCTGAGTCACTCTGGCTACCGGGGACACTACGGGCACTGCGGAGTCACGGGGATGCTCATGGAAGCCTTGGAATTGACAAGGCAACAGTCAGGAAGAAAATCAGGTAGAAATGTGTGCTCGTTGGAGCCTGTCTGCTTGCCACAGCCCACGAGACCCCAGGTGTCCTGGACTTGCCCCAGCAGGGACAATGCCAGGATGAATAACGTGGGCCTCGCTGCCGGAGTGGGATTCTGTGAGCTGGAACAGTGAGCTCTGCAGCTCTGTCTCCACAAACAGCTGTGATGCTTCTGCCTGGGGAGGAGCAGAGCAGCCTATGTGTTCCGGATCCCCAGGGCCTGCTCCAATTCCTGCCGTCTCTGCTGCACCTGCAAGAGAAGCCGAGTCACAGCATTAACACACACTCGGGTGGTGCAGCACCAGAGCACCCAGTTAACACAGGAGCCAGCTGGGAAAGGGTGAGCTCAAACCGGGAGCGAGATGCAACCACCACCTTCCCCCAGCACTGTGTGCCCCAAGGAGGGACAGGCACAGAGAGGGACCCCTGCTCAGGGACACTCACCTTGGAGTAGAAGTATCGGCACACGGCCTCCTGCGCCCACGGCTGGAAGTAGAACTCGGCTCTGCGCTCCTCCTCGGGATTCCCAACGACATCAGTCATTGTCTGGGGAGCACAAAGACACAACAGCTCAGCGAGTGCAAAAGCTCTGGCTGTGCTGAGAAAACCCACCCCCTCCCCTTTCCTCACAGACATCTCAGTGCACTCAGGTCAGCTTCTTACGCTCGACTCAAATCCCAGCCTCGCTTTCCGAGGAGGAAATTGCCTCTTTCTCTCTGTGGGAGCTCATTCTAATGAGGGAAGCGTGTGAACTGGACCACCTTCCACACAAGGCAAAGCTTCTACCTTCAAATCCCGGCACTGGGACTGGAGCCAGTCATTGATGAAGCCCTGAGGATCTCGGGCAAAGCTCAGCATGAACTCGCGCTGTGTCTTCAGCTGGTTGATGGTCTCAATTGTTTCATGGATCTGAAGGAGACAAATACAGAATGGAACTGCTGAACAGAGAAGAAGTCAAAAACATCAAGAGATCCAACACATGAAGGCAAATTCTTACACTCTCTGGTTGACTTACACTTACCAGGATTTTCAGTTCCCAGTTTCCTGCTCTAAAAATTACCAATATTCCCACAGACAGTTTACTTTAAAAATTACATTTCCAGGTACAGCCATCTGTTTGTAAGCATGGCTCATCCCACTGCAGCTTCCAAACAACAGAGCAACAACAAACTCCTGTCCTGTCCAGAGACACATCCCTGCCCAGCAACAAGGAGAGCAGA
The DNA here is from genome assembly GCA_013398115.1 of Falcunculus frontatus. NCBI lineage: Eukaryota > Metazoa > Chordata > Aves > Passeriformes > Falcunculus > Falcunculus frontatus. Next base: position 125,787 of record VZRV01004998.1, on the reverse strand, counting down.
CCCAAAGGAGCTTTTCCTACCTTGTTATCCAGAGCAGCAATTTCCTGTTGACTGGCTGTGGAGAGCAGAAAGGAATTCATCTGAGTTTTCAGGGTATCGTCCACCTCCACGTCAATGTCATAGCAGGCTGTTTTCTTCTGGTCATTTGGGTCAACACTGGGGACATCCACAAGAAGCCAAAATCAGGGAGTAGCTCCAGAAAGAAGGCAAAATCTGGGACTAGTTCAAGAAAGCAGCAAATGCAGCTCCTCTGGGATGCTGCAGCAAACGGACTGCAGGCAGGGACAGGGACAAGCCATGCCACTGTCAGCCTCAGCCCCAAAAGTAGCAAAAGCCCACCGATGGCTTTGCAGCAAAAGAAATGAGTGATTGCTCCAAGGAGGTTTCTATCCACAGCAAAGGACAGCAGGGACGTGGGAGTGCCTTTGGAAGGGGGATGTGGTAACGAGAGAGGCGGCTGTTCTTGTACAAAAGGAACAGCGAGAGGCAACACGGGAACTGCTGCTGAAAATCAGGACGTACCACATTGTCTTCCTGTGCCAGCCTCATCCATCCCTCCCACTCCTTCCTGGAAACAGCAACTCACGTGGAGCAGCCTCACCTGATCACATGATTGATGATGATCGGTTCAGGGGGCATCAGCAGGGCGTGAAGCCTTTGTGGGATTTCAGAGAACTTCATCCGCTGCGACTCAAATATCTGTGACAGAGACAGGGCTGAGGGAGGAGCAGGGGCTCGGTGCAGCCACCCCCAGCTGCCCCCACAGGGAAACTGATCCAGGTGCTGCTGTTCCAGCCCTGCCCTTCCTCACCTGCTGCAGGTACTTGTCACAGATGACGAACTCCCGCTCGTGGGGGTCCTGCAGCTTGTGGGTCTTGATGTACTGCCACAGGGCCTGGATGATCACGGGCCGGGTCTGGGTGTGGATGCCCAGGAGCCGAGCCAGGCGCGGATCCAGTTTGAACTGGGGAGGCTGAACAAGAGAGGAGAGGTGAGGCAGCCCCAGACACAGGTAATGGTGCATGCCCAGCACTGCTGCTCCCAGCATGGAATCATGGAATGGTTTGGGTTGGGAAGGACCTTTAAGAAATCTTATTCCACCCCCTACCATGGCAGGGACACCTCCCACTATCCCAGCTTGCTCCAAGCCCCGTCCAGCCTGGCCTTGGGCACTTCCAGGGATCCACGGGCACCCCCAGCTTCTCTGGGCACCCTGTGCCAGGGCCTCCCCACCCTCACAGGGAGGAATTTCTCCCTACTATGCTACCTGGTAATCCAGCATCAGCAGGACAGTGCAGCGCACATTCACATCTCCCGGCCTCTTCACCTGGAAGCCATCTGTCTCCTGAGTCGTAGCAGTCCTGTGCCACTGGAACATGAGAGGGAATTTAGAAGCCCCCCCGACATGATTCCCCCTGCTCCTGCTGCTGGGCACCCAAAAGCTTTGCCAGTAACTCCCACCCAACTAGAGAAAGCTCCAATTCTTCCCACTTATAGCTTGAAACAAGAGTCAATACATTTGTTCTGACCTTCAGCAAGTGAGAGGAAAAGCCAAAGTGAGAATTCAAGAATTCTTGGCTGCCAGGAGCCTCAAGGATTCCCACCTCCCAAGTTATAAATGACACACAAACCCAACCTGCTGAAACACCAACCCACTTTTAGAGGAAACAAAGCAAAAAGCAGCTCACCTCTACTAGGTGATTGTCAGGGCCATACAGGTCTTTATCAAGCTCAATGACCAGAGATTTAAAGAAGGACGAAAATTTTCTTTTCTGCTTGGTGGCATCATATTTGGACAGAGCAGACTGCAAGCAACACAGGGAGGAAGAGGGTTAGGGCAGCAAGTCTCAGCACTCAAGCACAGCCACCGTGCACGACAGCTCCTGTAAGTTCTGAACACCTGAATTCACCAACGTGTGCTCAAAAATCAAGTTCCCAAGTCAGAAAGGGAAAGACTGGAGTTAAAGATGAGCTCGCAGGAGTTAAACCCCTCAGCGGTTACGTACAATGCCAGTGCCCTGCTTCTCAGAGCCGGGGACACAAGTGCCACTGAGCTGCTCTCACCAGTGATTCTCACAACTCTAAGAACTTTGGACAACTCATGTCCTGCCATGGGGATACCCATCGGTCTCCAAGCTGGGCTCTCGGTCTCGTCACCATCAGACTCCTTGGAAAACAGAGATGAAGGAGGATATCAAGCCCCAGCTGTGCTCTCAGACATTAGGAAACTGGTTTCATTGCCAATTCCACATCCCTAGTCTCCTCTGAGGTCGGGTACTTCCCACTTACATCCTCCAACAGCCGTCCTTCCACCCGAAGCTCCCAGGAGGCGACGGTTCCTTCGCCATCCTCCGCATCCGACTTGGCTGGGTTGAAGGTGTTGGAGATAAAAATACGCAGCTTTCGCTTTTGCTACGAGAAAAAGCATCAGCTCAGTGTTAACCCTCATGTACAGGGCCAACTGTCCTGCACAGGTTTTGCTAAAACTGAGCTCAATGTTTTCAGCTGCCTCACATTCCCCCTCTCCCAGGACAGAGGCGTTGCTGGTCCCAGTCCCTGGCTGTGTCCAGAGCACTGGGACCTGTGCTATGCCCCACTCACAGGACACGACCCTTCAGTGCCCTCCTGCTGCCTGAACTCAGGAGCCTCCAAACCCTGGATACAGCCCATGGCCTCCCCTACCTTGATGGGGCGTTTCAGAGCCTCCTGGATATCCAAGCGCTTCCTCATGATGGTCTGGTCCAGCTTCCTCTCAAAGGCCAACAAATCCATGTAGGCCTGGGATTCGGGCACGAGCTCACGGATCTGTGGCCAGGCAAGGATGGAAATGCCCATCAGCTCCCCAGAGTGCCCCAGGCTGCCTCACCTTGCCCTGAGCCCCTCCCTGTGTCCCACTCACCCGCTGCGGGAGGATTTTATCTGCCATCTTCTTCTTCTTGGCGCTGAAGGGGCAAGAGGCAAAACAGGCGTGAAAATGGGAAGGGTTCTGGGCACAGGAACTCAAAAACCTGCAGCACCGACTGGCCAGTGACTCCCCAGTGACTCCCCAGTTTCCTGGGCCCTGCTCCAGTGTGACTAACTGGTTATCTCAACGTTTCCCACCCCTCTGAGCACTTGGAAGGGCAGTTACATCTGTTGGAAAGCCAGATGGATCCCTTGGGAAGGTGGAGCTGACACAACGCCCACACCAAGAGATTCTCCAGCCTCAATCAATTTTGGAGTGGCTTTTCCAGGAGCAGCATTTTAAATCCAGGATGAAATCTATGCTCTCTGGGGCATCACATCAGGATGCAGGCATATGGCATAAACTCAGCCCTGCCCTGCCCAGAGTCCTCCAATCCCAGGGCAATGCACAAGGACCTGATGGGACTTTTCAGCCACCTGAGCGCTGCAGGATGGCCGAGAACTCCAGAATCCCTGAGGCTGGAAAAGACCTTCCAGACCCCCTAGTCCAACCCGTGCCCAATCTCCACCCTGTCACCAGCCCAGAGCACCGAGTGCCACCTCCAATCACCCTCTGGACCCCTCCAGGGATGGAAACTCCACCACCTTCCTAAGCCTGACAATTTCCATGAAGAAATCCCTCCCGAACCCCAAGACAGCCCAGGGGACGTCCCCTCTGCCCAGGGGTGTTGCCGCTGCCCCGAGACGCTCCCGCTGTGTGGGGATATCCCCGTGAGCCCCGGCATTCGCCCTCTCCCCGTGCCCCCCGTGCCTTACTTGTGGTTGCGGTTGGGCACCGCCTGCGGCTGCACCTGCTGAAGCTGCTGCGGCGCCGGCCTCTTGCGAGCCTGGTCCAGCNGCCCTGCCCCGGTGCCGGGCCCATGCGCACCGCCCCTCCCGGTGCTCCCGGGCCCAGCGCGGCCCCGGGTGCGGCTCCGGCGCCGCCGCCGCTCGCAGGCCCCGACTGGAACCCGGCCCGCGCCGCCATCTTGTCCCGCACAAAGGGAGCGGAACCGGCAACGGCCCCACACAAAGTGCGGAGCGCCGGGG
>VZRV01004998.1:100215-121783 GCA_013398115.1 Falcunculus frontatus | reverse complement strand
AGCGCCGGGGAGGAGCCGCCGCCGCCCGCCGCCCGCAGCGCACCCTGGCGGCGGGGAGGACCGAGCGGCGGGGATTGGGGGGTGGGAGTGCGGGAACGGGGATCAGGGGTGGGAACGGGGACCTTGAGGGCTGCGGGATCGTCCCAGAAGCTGGGAAGGCTTGGGAGGTGTCACATCCCCGCTCCCCTGGTCCTGGAGCCTCCCTCGCTCCGGGATGTGCTGGGAGGGAGGTGGATGTGGCTTTCCCAGGGATGAAGGGCTCCAGTGTGCGGGTGTGGCAGTGATACCCCGCCCCAGAGCTGCCCTCCGTAACTTTCAGGAGGAATTTCTTCACGGAAAGGGCGGTCAGGCCTTGGAAGGGGCCGTCCTGGGAGGTGGTGGAGTCCCCATCCCTGGAGATGTCCAGGGAACAACTGGACAGGGCACTCAGTGCTCTGGTGGGGATCGGTCACAGCTTGGACTCGGTAATCTTTTCCAGCCTCTGGGATTCTGGGATCTTAGGGATGAAGTTTATGGGGAAAACAAATGGCCATGAATGGGTCCAGTTTGTGCAGGTTCAGGCTGAGCACCAGGAAAAGGATTCCTGTCTCCCCTGGGGTTCCACAGAAAGCAGGAGGTTGGAGTTAAAGGCCACTTTCTGCAAGTATTAACATTAAGTTCCTTTTCCCCGAAGCAGTCTCCTGTGCTCAGAGAGAAAAGGGACACAAATCCAGTCAGCATTAATCCATGGAAAAAGCCAAGTACGCAGTCACAGCACGAGTATTAATTAAACAATTAATGATGATCATCTGATGAGTGCTGCCTCCAGCCTGGGGGTCCCAGCACAGGGAGGACGTGGAGCTGCTGGAGCGAGTCCAGAGGAGGCATCAAGATGATCAGAGGGATGGAGCAGCTCTGCTGTGAGGAAAGAGGGGAGAATTGGGATTGTTCAGCCTGGAGAAGAGAAGCTCCGGGGTGACCTAATTGTGTCCTTCCTCCTTTCTGCTGCCCCGAGCGTTTGGTGCGAGAGCTTTGGAAATGCCTCCCCTGCACCTGCTGGCAGCTCCATGGAAACTTTCCTGCCCAGCCAGCCTGGCTCTGGCTGCAGGACAGCAGCGTCCAGGGCTGTGGGATTGTCTCTCAGCGCCTGTTTCCACTGGCAGCCAGCGAGGGGTGACCGGGAATTCTGTCCCGGGAGGGGAGCAGGTGGAATCTCGGGATCTTCACAGACCCCGAACGGGCTGAATGTCTCTGGATCCCAAACGGGCTCCATGGATCCTGAACGGGCTGAGGCTCCCTGGATCCTGATCAGGATGAGGCTCCCTGGATCCCAAACAGGTTGCAGCTTCAGATCCTGAACAGGCTGAAGCTTCCAGACCTCAGATAAGCTGAGGCTCCCTGGATCCTGAACAGGCTGAAGCTCCCAGACCTCAGATAAGCTGAGGTTCCCTGGATCCTGATCAGGATGAGGCTCCCTGGATCCCAAACAGGTTGAAGCTTCAGATCCCGAACAAGCTGAGGCTCCCAGACCTCAGATAAGCTGAGGCTCCCTGGATCCCGATCAGGATGAGGCTCCCTGGATCCCAAACAGGTTGAAGCTCCCTGGATCCCAAACAGGTTGAAGCTTCAGATCCCAAACAGTCTGAAGCCCTGCATCCCGACCAGGCTGATGTTCCCAGCCCCCTCCTGCTGTCCCACGATGCTCCGATGGACCAGGACACGCTGGAGTCTTGCGCCTGGAAAGAGCAGCTTTTGCACATCCCACCCCCGAGCCGCTCCCGCTGGTTCCTGCCCGGTACCCGCCGCGTTCCCATGGGAATTGCCGGGCTGTGCTGCCCGGACACCTCCTCCGAGTCCTCCCGGAGCCCTGGGACAGCCGGGCTGTGACAGATGGGCGGGGTGACCCTCTCCCAGCAAGGTCCAGCGGGAGCTGGGAGGGGATTACAGCTCCCGGAGCCGGCAGTGAGCACGGCTCTGGCCGTCATTAATCGCGTTCATTAACGCCCTCCTGGCCCGGCCGTTCTCCTTCAAATCCCACCCCTTGGCCTTTGCAGCTCCAGCTGTGGCCGGGAAGCACCGGAGCAGGGTGAGACTGTTCTAGTTGAGATGCAAAACACTCCTGTGCCATTTGCAGGAGCCGCGGGGACAGGGTCGGAGCCAAGGGACCGGGGGGAGGCTGAGGGGGGATGTGCGTTGGCATTTCAGCGTTCCCTGCCCACTCCCACTCGCTATTATTCAGTCTCCATGGAGTCCTGAGGGCTTTTTTTGGATGCCCAGGGTTGGATCTGCTCTGTCGTTACTTTTTGCTCTTCGTAGCTGGAAATTTTTTAGGACAAAAGGTGCGTTTACATTTGGGTTGTGCTCCCAGGGTCCCTGCCAGGGTAAAATTCCACCGGGTGACTCCTGTTGGACCTCAGGTTGGTCCCAAACCACGGAGGCGCTGGAGCTGTCGGGGATTAACAGCTCTGTGCGTGTGAATTCTCCTCTCCCTGCTCGGGGGCAGCTCCCTGCTGCAGCCCTGAATCCCTCGGGATGAGCTCCCAAGGGAAGGCAGCGAGGCTGGAGCTCGCTGAGGCACCCGGAGCACCCAGCAAAGGCACGCTCAGCCCAGCCTCAGCTGTGACACAGAGGATTCTCTGCACGTCCCAGGCAGCGCTGAAGCCTGGCCCAAAGCTTTTTCCTCCCCCTTCCCTTTCCTTCGGGCTCCAGGAGCATCCCGGGATGAGGCTGTCCCCACCTGCCTCCTCGGGGGAGCATTTCCAGCAGCTCAGCAAGAGAGAGAGGCTCGGCGTGGGGGAGTTAGATCATTTATATCATTCTTTATATCATCGTTGTTAAGAGTAGCAGGTATTGATGTACAATGCATCTGTCATCTTATTGTGCTTCCTATGAAAATGTGTGTACATAGTACAGATACCGGAGAGAATTCCACACTTTATACACTTGAAGGCATTCAGAGATCAGTAACAGAAAAAAAAAAAAAAATGGCACAAGAACAAGGCCTAAATGCTACTGGATGGGTATCTACACTGGCATGATGCATATAGATATATATATATATATGTACACATATATATATATAGTCATATATATTATATATAAGAAATATAAAATGCCGATGACATAATAACAAAAAAGCATTTTCTTCAACAGGTGAGCCTCAAGGTCAAATCCCAGCCCCATCTTTAAAAGCTTGAATGGGAAAGAGAAAGAAAGAAAATAAATAAATGAAACGCGATGAAACATTAGGAGAAATCCATAAGAAAATTTATGGATGTGGCCGACCCGTCGTCTTTGGGTGATCGCTGGATACAAAGGACTGACCCCCAGTTCCTAATTTTGGTCAGGAAGCAAATAATAAGAACAAAAAAATGACAAGAATAAAAACAAAACTGCAGTTTAGAAACAAAAATTACTAAAAAGACTTATTGCAAAAGCTCTTAAAGATAAGTAGCACTTGGGCCCGGGGAGGGCTCTGGCCTGGGGGCTGGCAGACGGGCTGGGGGGCCAAATGGGGACCCCAGAGGGGAGGGGTAGGGGCTGGCAGGGTCGGGGGGCAGCGACTCGGTGGCCATGGACCCCCAGCCAGGGCAGGGCTGTGCTGGGAGGGGCAGCGGCGGCCCTGGGAACCCACAGACACCCCAAACCCCCCGGGGCAGCGGCTGTCGGGGGCTCAACGGGGCTGGAGCTGCAGTCCCAGAGCCCCCCGTGAGCCCCGGGGGGATTGGGGCTCCGGTGCCCACCCAGCCACGGTGGTGCCAAGGGGGTGTTCCCGGCTGGGCCAGGGGTTTCCTTCTGCCTTCCTCCCCGGGGACGGCCGGGTTTGGGGCCACAGGGTTCCCTGGGGATGGCAGGGACTGCGGGGCAGTGCTGGGACTGGCCAGGCTGCCCAGAGCCCTGCAGGGGTGGGCAGGGAGGGACAGTGCCCGGTGTCCTCAGAGCCGAGGTGGCACCTCCCAGCTGAGCCCCCTCCGGTGCTCCCGGGGCTGATCCTGGGGCTGATCCCGGGGCTGATCCCGGGGCAGATCCCGGGGCAGGGGCCAAGGAAGACGTTCAGGACAGGTGGAGGAGCTGCGTCTTTGTGCCGGGAGCGCCCGGGCGAGGCTGGGCTGCCGGTCCCGGGGGACAGAGGCACTCTCCGGGCACTCCCAGCCTCCTGCCCTGTGCCGGGCACGCCGGGGGCTCCCCGATGGTCCCCCCACCAGGCACAGGGGACTCAGCAAGGCGTTGGAGTAGGATGAGCATGGAGACGACGGAGGACAGACGGACAGGGCTGTGGATGGAGACTGCGGCCGAACGGCTGCTTCTTCTTGGCTTCTGGGTTTTAGTTAAAAAGGCCGAGGGGCGCCAAGGGGGAGCCGGGGCAGGCCCGTGCCCTGGCCCACTGTGCGTGTCGCTCCCGCTCCGCGGGACGGCCGGGCTGGAGCGTCCTGGAGTCTCTGAAGGAGCGGGGCAGGCACAGAGCAGCTGCCGCGGGGGCTGCGCCGGGGTCTGGCGTTGCCCGACCCCACTGCCTGCCCCGAAATCCGAGGCCGTCGCTCTTGTCCGTGTCCCACCGTGCCGAGGAGCAAAGGCCCCCTTAGATGTGTCTCTCCGCTGGCGCCGGCGGGGAGAAGGGCAGCTCTCGCAGGGCTTTGGTAGCTCAGGTTGTACATCCAAACGTCGGTTAGCAGGTGAAGTCCTCAAAGGTGCCCCGGGCCGGGTGGTGAGGTAGGATGTTGGCTGCATACGTCATGCCTGCTGGGTGCCCCCGTATGCTTTCACAGGGATTCTGCGGGATAAACGGGATGTTGGGGTCGCTGGTTTCATCCAGATCCTTGCACAGACCCAGTGCCACCCCCCTGACAGCATCTCTGCCTGGCCCCTCTGCTCCTTTCCCAAGCGCTCCCCAAAACGGTGACTCCCCACCCCACGGCAGCCCCTGAGCTGCAGGAGGGGACAAGCAGGAGGGGACAGGCAGGAGGGGACAAGCAGGAGGGGACAAGAAGGAAGGGACAAGCAGGAAGAGACAAGCAGGAGGGGACAAGCAGGAAGGGACAGGGAGGAGGGCACCGTGCTGTGCCCCGCACTCACGTGGCGCTTCACGTCGTCCATGCTCAGCGCGACGCCCTTGTCTGTGTTGTTCCTCTTGTGGTTCTTGCGGCACTTGCCCCGCCGGCACAGCCGGTGCTTTATCACCTGCCAGAGCCACAATTCAGCACCATGGGGCTCAGGGGTGGCCCTTCCCCATGTCCCCATGTCCCCATGTCCCACACGAGCACAGCCGTGGCATGGAGGACATGCTCACCTCATAGGCGTAGTCGAACAGCTCCAGGACCGTGAGGATACTGGCCCCAATGAACAGCCCCATCTGCCCTCCGATGTCACCTGCAGAGGAGAGGGAAGCCATCAGGGTGGCCTGAGTCCAGAGCTGGGTGGCAGAGAGAGCAGAGAAAGGGGCAGAACTCCGCTGTGACTGGTGCCTGATCATGGCAGCAGGGTGCCCTGCTCCACACCCACACTGTTGGCACATCCCAGTGCCTTGGGAACGGGGCCGTGGTGACAGGGCCAGCAGAGATCACCTCGCTGGGGGACACCTGGGACTGTCCCCACAGCCACCAACACTCACCCAGCAAACCGGCCACCTCGTACGCCTTCTTCTGCTCGATCGTCTCGTAGTTCAGGGCTTCAAAGAAGATATCCAGCACCAGGATGTTCTCCCTGCGCGGGACAGAAGTGGCATCAGGCCGAGGTTTGGGATGGAGGGAGCAGACGCTGCCCCGCCGCCGCGGCCCCAGCGCGTTACCCGATGTACTGCTCCGACTTGTTGTACTTCTTGGCCAGGTACTTGGCCGAGGCCTTGCTGGGGATCTTGACCATGGAGAGCTCTTTGCCGTAGCGGGTCATGTTGCAGGGCATCTCGCAGATGCAGTACTCGTTGTCCTTCTCCACCAGGAAATCTGTGCAGGGAGAGAGGGAGATGGAGAGATGGAGAAACCCAACACCCACAGCTCCATCCCACGGGGCCGGGCAGCCTCACCTAAGGCCGGATCCGCGCACTCCTTGTACTGCTCCGGGGTGCAGTAAGGGGCATCGCCTGGGGAGACACAGAGCAGGTTTTCCAGGTGGGACCACACTGGAGGGCTGGGCCGGGGCCGGGCTGGGCACGGGGCTCACCTGGCATGTGCACCATGCGGCAGTTGCAGTTCTCCACCAGGTACCGGGTCTCGCAGTCGATCCGACAGGCCGTGATGCTGTAGGTGTCGTAGAACTCCGAGTCGCCCGCCACGGCCTTGCAGTCGCCCCAGGGAGGCGGCAGGTAGATGAGCTGCAAGGGGAGAGAAGCCAGGAGTGAGGAGAGAAGCCCTCCCAGCCCCCAGCGTGGCAGGGGACAGATGCCCTCGTGGCACCGCTGCCCAGGACCGGGTCCTCCTCTCCATCCAATGTGGGGACAGGGGCACAGTGAGAGGCTCTGCTCCTGCAGCGCAGGGTGGGAGGGGACATCCCAGACCTGCCCAGTTCCTACCCGCTGCTCCTGGCAGGACACAAAGGTCTGGAAGCCGGGAGCCACCCCGAAGCCCAGCTGGTCAATCAGCGGGGGCTCGTCCTGGCTGTGGATCTGCACCTTGATCCCGGCTTCGAACGAGGTCTCATCTGTGGCAGAGAGAAATGGGGTGAGCACGGCACTGTCCCTGCTCCGAGGGGCTGTGCTGAGCCTGCTGTGAGAGGGACCACAACTTCTGCCCTCCCACGCTTCCCCTGGGCCAAGTCACTCATCCACATGTCCGTCCATCTGTCCATCTGTTTGCTGCACCATGTCCTTGCCCCCTCCGCCCCGACCCCCCTGCTCCACACCCAGGAGCGTGGCAGGGAAAGTATTTGCCTCTATTTATAAACAAGTGATAGTTGCGTGTCTAAACGATGGGGAGTTGCCATGGCAAAGAGCAAAGACAAGGAGGAAAAGGGAAAGAAAAAACCAGAAGTGATGAGAAATGGAAGGAGGGAAGAGAAGGGAGCCTCAGGGATGTGGATCTGTGGTCTGGGGAGCTGGGAGGGGGCTGGGGAGGTGGGTAGGGGGTGGGCAGTACCCCAGGAGCTGCCGGTGACTGAGTGGACCTGCTGGGGCAGTGGGTTACCTGTTTCCCCCCACACTGGCAGGTACTCGTCCTGCTGGATGTCCAGCATGATCTCCAGGCCATTGCCAGTGCCCCCCTTCATGGTGATAAGCCGAGGTTTCCCGTCCTGCCCCGCATTGAAGGTGTAGCACTTCCCATAGCGGGTGAAGACCTGCAGGAGAGGACACGGGGCTGAGGCTGAGGCCCCTCTGTGTGGAGCCACAGCACGGAGCCAGGAGAGTGTCCCCAGCCCCAAAACTCAGCCATCCCAGCCTGGGCATGGTCCGACCCCAGCTCCTGACCCACGAGATCTCTCAGTGTTGGAACCGCTCATCCTGGCCCTGCTGGAGGAGGAGATGTTCCCACAGGGATGGACTCAGAGGAGACGCTGCAGATTCACAGCACCTCTGCCCCAGAGAGCCCACGGCAGCTGTGGCTCCTCGAGGTGGTGGCACTCAGCCTGATGCCTGCACCGGCACCTCCTCCAAGCCCTCCTCCATCCCTGCAGAGGACGGGGCTGGACATGATCCTGGACCCCCCCATCCCTCCTCGGCCGTTCCAGCTCTTGCCTCCAGCGGCCGGCACGGCCCCAACACCACGGAGCTGCTGCCAGCCTGGGCAAGGGGCATCTGAGGGCAGAGGGCTCGGACCACACGGTGCCCCACAAGCCCTGATGCCACCAGGATGGAGGTGCCAGGCACCTCCTTAGCAAGCACAGCCCCGGGGATACTCTCCGTGTCCCGCCAGCGGGTCTCCACAGCCGGTGCCATCCGCAGCTCTGGCAGACGGTGCTGAAATATCAACCTGTCCCTGAGCAAGCTCCAAGGGCAGCATCACCTGCCGTGCCGGATCCGACACCGATCAGCTCCAGAGCTGCTCCCCGTGCCGGGCCACCCTGGGGCTACTCACCGGCGCAAAGTCCCCGGGGCCGCAGCGCTGGCCGCGGTAGCTGCAGCTCAGCAGCATGTCCTCCAGCTGGTGGCAAGTGCGGTTAAAAAACCCGTACAAATTCAGGGGCTCGTCCTCCTCCCAGGGCCCGGGCTGGGCTGGGGTGAAGCCCAGCTCCATCCCAGGCTCGTAGTCAATCAGAGGAGCCAGGTAGAGCAAGTCCTCGTGGCTGAGCTGCGAGAGCCGCACACGGTTGATGTTGCAGAAGGTGACGGCGGGGAAGGTCATCTCGGGGCTGTCCTCCTCGCTCAGCAGCGTGACGTGGTGGTACTCCAGGTAGTAGGCGATGCGGTCGGCCACCTGGTAGAGGAAGACGGAGAGGGAGAGGAGGAAGGCCAGCGCCCACAGCGCCTGCCGGGCGCCCAGGCTGCCCTCCACGAAGATGTGGCTCAGCCCGTGCAGGGTGCAGCTGCTGGCAAAGGCCACGAAGTCTGTGGTTGCCCCTGTGTCTTCCTCGTCCTCTTCATCCTCCTCCTGCCCATACAGGAACTCATCTGCTCCATCTTCTCCCTTCCCAGTGGCTGCTGCATCTTCTGGTCCTTCTTCACTGGAGAAGGAGATGGTGCAGAATATCTGGAGAGGCATTGCCCAGCCTGGGGGTCCCAGCTGTAGTCTGGAGGTCCTGGCTCTGGTGTGGGGGTCTTGGCCCCCACCCTGCCACAGTCTGGGGGTCTTCAGTCAGTTCCTCAGCAGAGAGGGGCTAGGGAGAGCAGGGGAGGGGGAAGGGGCAAGTTCAGAGAGGAGAAACGGCGAAGGGAAAAGGAGCGAGGCGAGCGGGAGTGAGGGAGAGGAGCAGAGGGATGCTCGGAGGGGCCGGAGCGAGGAGGGTATATCAGGAGCAGAAGGAGGGGAGGAGGAGCGAGGGGCGGTTCCGCGGGCTCCCCGGGCCCCCCGGGACCGGCCGGTTACAGCTGCCAGGACGGAGCAGAGACATCGCCGGCTCCAGAAACGCTGTGGGAGCTCCCGGGGGCCCGAGGGGCTGCCAGGCTGGGGGCACACGGTGTGTGCATGTGCAGGTGCCCGGTGCTGTGTCCCCACGCCGTGCCCACCGTCCTTGCGTGGTCTGGCCCTGGCAGCCTGAGTGGCTGCTCCAGCCAGGCTCTCCCCGCTGGGTCCCCGGCTGTCTCCAGAGCCGCCGTATGCCAGGCTCTCTGCACTCGTCCTCAGGGCAGCTGGAGCCAGAGGTTTTCCCGAAATGCTGTGACGCTGTCCTGGTTCAGTGCTGGTCCAGGTGGGGGGAAGGATGCTGTGGTGGTGTCCTCAGGTTCCTACGATGCTCCTCCCGCCCTGGCAGTGCCCATCCCTGCAGGCTCATCCCCCTGTGAGAATCTGGCAAGTCCAATGTTCCAGGCGGTGTGAGGTCTGTCCTCCTCTGAGCAGGGCTGCTCTGGGCAGGATTTGGGTGCTGTTCAGGCAATGAGTCCTTCTGCAGAGCCCAGGCAGTGTCACTTTGTGATCCCAGTGGGGCACAGGGAGCCACCTCTTCCCTCAAGGAATGGCATCCAGGCCTTGTGCTGCTGAAGCGGCCAGGCTGGGGGTCCCAGGGAGCAGCTGGGGCTGGGGCTGGGGGTCCCAGGGAGCAGCTGGGGCTGGGGGTCCCAGGGAGCAGCTCTTGGTGCAGGATGCTGGGATGGAGCCGGCGGCTGCCAGGAGCACGGGCGTCTCCTCTCTGCAGCAGCGCAGCCCCTTCTCGTGGTTTGCTGTTTTCCTGTACTCAGCACTTCATAAAAGCATCCAGAGACCACAGAGCAATCTCCAGCCCCATCCCGGCACCGCCATCACCAGCCCAGGGGGAGAATCTAAATCCGGCAGCACTTGGGTGTGCAGGGGCTGGATGGGAGGTTTGGGCTGCTGCCTGGGTGGGAGAAGCTCACCCCAGCCCCTCGGTTTGGCTGCTGTCTCCTTCCCCGTGCATCCTGCAAGGTTCCCGGTTGCTGAGCACATCCCAGCGCAGCTGGACACCACAAACTGGGAGAACAAATCAGTCAGGAACTCGGTAAAAATCTGATCTGATACCAGCACAGTTATCTGAGACTCCTGGGCAGGTGGTGCCAGTGGAACAGGCACTGGGGATCCCTGCCAGGGGCAGTGATCCATGATGTGACAGTGGGCTGTGCCATCCTGGGGCTCCCCAAGCTCAATATTCCCTTCAGCAGGGCCCTTGTGTAAGAGGGACACTGGCAGATGCCACTTGGGGACCCGGAGAAAGGGTGGATGACCTTGGGGACGAGCGCCAGAGCCAGGGGATGAAATTTCATCGAGCTGAGATCAAGGTCACACCTTTTGGGAGCATCCCAGAGAATCTGAGATGAAAACTGCTCCTGGGACAGAGGGTCAGGAAGGTGGATTGGGTGGCTGGGAGCCACCAGGACACGGGGGCCAGGTCACAGGTGCCCTGTGGGCACCTGATGGGGATGAGCTGCAGCTGCAGGGCAGGGCTGGGCTTTAACAGCACCAGGGATGCTCCTGGGAGGGGGTTTGGGAGAGCTGGGCTGCTTCAGCCCAGCTGGGAACACACGGGGCTGATCCCACACAGACTGGCACTGGAGATGAGCAGGTAGGAGCTGTCTGGGGTTGGGGTGGGATTTCTGGTGCTCCCAGCTCTGGGACTGAGTTCCTGTGCCATGGCTGTAAGCGGGGAGAGGAGAAGGGAGATGGAATTAAGGAATTGCAGGTTGAGGGGGTTGTTTAGCCCCGGCAGGGCTCGGCCAGGTGAGCGGAGCTGCCCGGGGCCATCAGCCAGTCCCCGATGGTGCGAGCGAGGGGCGGATCCGCTCCCTCGGCGCGGGGAGGTTTAATGTGTCTTCCTGGGAGCAATTGCAGCAGGGAGAGAGCGAGAAAGATGCTGTAATGAAAACATTCCATCATCGACTGGGGCCATTAACCTGCCTCGCTCGGCTTAAACAGCTCGCGGGGAGCGCCAGGGCTCGTTCCCAGCAGCCGCGCGGGGCGGGAGGACGAGCACGGCCCGGCTCCGGTTACCGTCACCTGTCCCAGCGGCGACACCCGAGCCCTGGTGAAGGTGACCGGGCACGGCCGCAGCCCGGTGGCACCAGCGCCAAGGGGAGAGTGTCCTGACCCCCAGACTGGGGACAAACCGCGGCCGCGCGTTGCAGGCAGGGGGACGCGGCCCTGGTTTGTGCAAGTTTTGGAGATGCTGGAGGAGTCCTTGGGCTCGTTCCAGCTCCTCCCTCGCCAGGAGTTATTTTTACCCTCTCTCAGGTAAAGCTTTGGCGGGGGCGAGGGACGGGGGATGCTATAATTAGCCGTGACATCAGCCCCCGTGGCGGGTGCTGGGATGATGCCGCCACACCCGACCCGGCGCTGGGACCGGGGAAGCTCCGTGCCCTCCTCCCCGCCGCGGTGAGAGATGTGGGATGGGAGGAGGAAATGGGCTTTTCCTGCCTCCAGCACCGTGCTTGGCCACCGTCCCGGGGCGGTTCGGCCCCGCTCGCTGCTCTGCAGCTCCTCACGGGCCTGGGAAAGGAGGTTCCCCGGAGCGGGGGAGCACGGAGGCGGCGGGGGGGGAAGCGGGAGCGGGATTTGACGGCAGCAACAGCACATTTCACAGCCTGTCACGCTTTAATGGCAGAGGAGATCAAAGCCGGGATGGAGTTATTCATAGAGATAAACCAATCCCCGAGGAGGCGAGGAGAAAACAACATTGCAAGCTCTGTTATCCCAGGTCTCCGAGCCCCGGGGAGGCTGTCGCAGAAAGCGCCCCGGGAGCCGGACCCGCTCGGTTTTGTGACGGGCACTGCCCGTCCCTGCCAAAGACTGGCTGAGCCGGGGCTGAGCTGCCCACGTCATCCCTGGGGGTGCCCGGAGGTCGGAGCTGGCTGCTGGGAAGGGCTGGGGTGAGGTGCAGCCCCACGGCAGCCAGAGCAGCACGTGGGGGTGGAAATTTGGGGCAGATGGAGACCCCCACGGCTGGGCTGTCCTGCTCCCACCACGCACCCGGCTGTGCGAATGGAAAGGGAGAAAAATGAGGTTTTCCACGTGTCTTGGCCCAGGGATGCGCTTTGCAGCTCCCAGAGATGCCAAGATGGTGGTGGAGGCACCGGCAGCGCTGCCACCGCCGCTCCGGGCGGGACGAGCCCCTCTGGGACGGCTCCAGGGCTGCAGATCCCACCCTGACCCTGGCGAGAGACAGAGCAGAGGCAGCCAAGCAAGGTGGGATTGCCCGGGCAGGCGGGATCTGTGCCGGGACTAATCCTGCACCCCTTATCAGATGCTGCCACCTTGCCTCGGCTCGCTCCGCCAGCCAAGCCGGGCGCAGCTCGTGTTATCCGGCCCTTTATCCCCCAGATTAGACGCTTCACAGTGGATTAGCATGTCACATTCTAATGCAGAAAAATTGATGATTAAAAAGGAGTTTTTCCTCTGTATTATTCCCCACCTCCGCCTTTTCTCCACCCCGTCCCCGCGGGCCCACCAGCCCCAGCCTCGGGGAGCGGTGATGCCGCGGCGCTGGTGATGCCGGAGTCGCATCCCTGGATCAAACAGGGGATGGGAAACAGGAAGCCAAAGGTGCCTTTTTTCACGCCGCACGCCGGCTGCTTCTGGTGGCGGGGTCCGGTCCTCCCCGTGCCATTCCAGCCCCGCGTTCCCGGCTGCAGACTCAGCACCTGCAGCACAGGACTTTAATAAAAAGCACATTATGGTGAGTAATGTGCTAAGTGGACTTCATTATAGAGCCAGGGCCTCCCTGGATCCCGTTGTTCCATATGATTTCATATCAGATGAGCCTTATCTCCTCTCCAAACGCTTCCATTTAAACTCTATTAATCTCTGAAAGCTTTCCTGGGCGAGCTCTTCCCAGGCAGCCCTGCCGGGTGCCGGTGCTGCTGCCCCGGGCACTGAGGCCACCTGCAGCCACGCCAGCCCGGAGTCTCGGGGGCTTCAACCGGGACCCCCCCGCAGCTCCGTGGGCAGTCGAGCGTGTCGTCCCTGGAGCCCTGGCTGTGATCCGCCGTGACGGCTCCGCAGCCGCCGCATCCTCTTCTCCAGGATCTGTTTACGCTCCTATAATTGAACCAGTTTGTACTGCTGAGAGCTTCCCGGTGATTTACCCGGCGGCAGTGTCCCTTTGTGCCGTGGAGGGGTCACCGGGACTCTGCCAGGACGCGGGGGATGCTGCCGAGGTGTCGCTAATTCCCGTGCATCCGGGATTATTCCTGTGGACTCTTATCCCGACGCCTTCCCGTGCTTCCTGCCGATCACGAATTACCCGTAAGCAGGTTGCGATTTTTTCCGACATCCTTCACAATCGCTCAGGCAGTTCATGCAGGCAGATTCGAGCCGGCGGTTTTATTGGAGGGGGGAAAAACCCACGGTATTCCGGTCTGGTTTCCTTGCTGTGCTCGCTCGCTCCAGCTCCGCACGTATCACGCTTTTCAAATCTAATCTAATCCGAGCAGAGCAGTCACACAGCCCTGGCATGCGGTGGCTCTGGAAGGGTGTCCCTGTCCCTGCCAGGAGAGCCGGGGTTTAAAATCCCTGATAAATCACAGAGTGGGTGGGAACATCCTGCCCCAGCTTCGTCCTTGGGGTAAGAGCCTGGATGCAAACACACCAAACCCTCCATACAGAAAAAAACCCTCAAAAAAATAAATAATTGGTTATAATATCCAAGTGTCGGGGCTGTATAAATAAATAAGAGCCGGTGAGGAGCTCCTTGAGCCCTGGCTGGAGCAGGAATTGCAGCGCTGCCTCGGGGAGCCCTGGCCAAGCTCCACAGGCGATAAAACACGGGCAGCTCTAAACAGCCAGAGAAATTAAACTGAGGCAAAAGGCCCTGAGACAGTTAATTTGCTGGTCTCCCTGTGGAGATCTGTGGCTCCAGAGGCTCAGGGGATCTGCCCCCTCCAGCCCAGCTTCTCCCCTCTTGATATCAGGGAGAGAGGGAAAATGGCACCAGGAGGTTCCTGGGCAGGTCCTTTGGAATCCTCAGAGAGAACCTTGCTGTTGCCCAGCCTGGGGCTGGCAAAAACACCAAAGGGAGGCTGAGGGGAACAGCTTGGAGCTCCTCACACGCTGCTGTTGTCCAGGGCTGTGCTTCCAGCCCTGTGCATCCCTTGGGACACACGTGCCCAGGGTGCCCCGTCCTCAGCTGGGAAATTCTCACCTCCATTGCGGTCGGATACCACTTGAAAGCTTCCTCATCTCTTCCAGCAGCCACAGATGCCATTATAGCTTATTAATAATCGTTAATAATTCATTTGTTAATGAGTCTTTATGTGCAAAGGTTTTGCAAGAGGAACAGGAATGGCCAGAGGTGAAGCTGAGATGCTCTGAGCTCTTGGCACGACACCTCTGGGTGTGTGTGGTGCCTCCGGCTGTGCGGGACCCCTCTGGGTGTGCAAAGGGCTTTGGGGGTGTGCTGTGACACCTCTGGGTGTGCAAAGGGCTTTGAGGTGTGACGTCTCCAGGTGTGCAAGGTGCTTTTTGTATGTGTGACTCCTCTGGGTGTGCACAGAGCTTTGGGGGTGTGGGACCCCTCCGGGTGTTCACGGTGCTGCTGTGCAGGGGGAGCTGCTGGGGCTAAATGACACCGGCTGAGCCTGATCCTGATCCCACAAGTCCTTCTCCTCTAATCCCACGGTTTTCCAGAGCTCTGAGGTTCTGATGTGCCGTCCACAGCTCTAACGGAGTGGCTGAGGTGCAGGCACAGGGTGGCCTCTCACTGTGCCATGCCAGAGCTGTGTTCTCATCCCTCGTTCCTGATCCTCTTCTGCACCGTCTTGGCCAAGATCACTCGTGGTGGGCTCAGTGGTGCTGGTCCCATGGAGCCACGGTGCCAGGGCCAGTTCTGTCCTGCTGCAGAGGGAGGGTGAAGTGCTGCCGGCTTCCCACAGGAGCTCCTGTCCACGTTCGTGTCGATGTGGGGTGAGCAAAGCCACCAGCAGCCCCAGTCCTCCTGCCTGGCCAGGTCTGGGAACGCTCGGGTGAAGCTGGGGCAAGGAGGCAGCCGAGGAGCAACGCGTGAGTGTCTCTGCTCTGTGCCCGAGGGCGAAACAGCTCACGGCTGCTTTCTGGATGATTTGCTTTGAGCAAAATACAGTGATACCGGAAAATCTCCGAGCCGCCGAGCACACAACAGAGTCGGGGCACTCCCAACCCGCTGCACTTCCCGGGAGAGCCGAGTCACCAGCAGCAAACGGCTGCGGTCCCGTGCGTGGCCGCTCCTCTGCTCCATCACCTCCGATTATCTCGCGCCAGGCAGCCCGTGTCCCGCTGGGTTTGCTTCGTTCGCCTGGAAATCGGGGCAGCCTCTGGGGTCAAACTCTGCTGCTGTTTGTGCGCGGAGAGAGGCCGATGTGGGGGATGAGCCCGGGTGGATTTTGCCGATGATCCAGGTGAGGATGCTCAGCCGGGCCCCCGGGAGCACCACCGGGATGCCCGAGGTGAATCGGTGCTCGGAAACAACGGATACATGCCAGCAGTTTCCAACGCTTATAAGTTATTTAGGAGCCTGTGTGCCGCTTTAAAAAGTGATTTGCATAAATCACTCGGATCTCTTACAGAATTTGTAAACGAACCGGCTCCGCTGGGGACCGTGGCGGGAACTGCCGGGGCTCGGAATGCTGCTGGGAACCAGCCCCAAACCAGGACGGGAATATCTGGGGCCAGTGGCCGTGCCTGGTGCCCACACGCTGTCCCCAAGTTGTTTTTCCAGAGCCAGATGGACCCATGCGGTTTGTTTATTAACTGTCAAAAGCTCCAGGAAATGTCTGGGTATCAGTAATTCCCGCGCCCGGTCTCTCCAGCTGTGTTGGAGATGCTTCTCACTCCGGCTCCGTGATTATCCACTAACGCTGCGCCGCGGGGGAGCTCCGCTCGCCACGGGGCTCCCGGGCTTGTGACTGCTGCGGGGCCGTGTGGGGCCACGGGGGGCTGTGGCTCGATTTGGGGTCCCCTGGAAGGGGCTGGGGCCTGGATCCCGCTGGGCTGAGGGACAGGGAGAGCAGGGGACCAGCAGCACCCCCAGGTTGAGCATCCCTGAGCATCCCGTGCCTGTCCCTCCGAGCTCCCTGGGGTGCTGCAGGACACCCCAGCACCCACCAACGGGGCAGGTTTGAGCCACACAAGGGGGTTTTTTTCAGGGATGTTCCCAGGGTGGCAGGAGCAGAGCTCCATCACCCCGCGGCTGGAGCGAGGGGGGCTGAGGGCTGGGCAGGGAGCCCAGGGGTGCAGAGAGGTTTTGGGGGTGCAGAGGGGCACACATCGGGGTTTAGCAGGGTCTGAGGGGCACAGCAGGATCTGGCGGTGTCTAGTGGGGTTCACCAAGGTGCAGTGGGGTCAGAAGGAGGGTGGGGAGGCTCAGCAGGGAGCAGTGGGGTGCTGTGGGGAACAGGATCTGTTCTCCATCACCAGAGCTCCTGCCCTGCTCCGGAGATGGGAGGAAGGAGGAGAGGAGGAGCGTGGTTGGGGTTTGCCAGGACTGCTGCAGACCCTTCCCGCTCCCTGCCTGGCTCCCTCTCTGTGCACCCGGTGTTTCCAGGGCAGAGGATGCAGAATCCAATGCAAAAGGCAGCGGCATGATCTCCACGTCAAACTCAATTCTCCCAAGTGCCAGCTCAGCCCTGGAGCCTCATGGAAACGGTCCAGAGGTCTTAATCCTCTCCAGCTCATCGAGGCTGTCCCGTGCACGCTGCCCGGGGCTCCAGGCTCAGCCACCGTGCCCCAGAGCAGGACGGTGACAGGGAGCTTGGGATGGGGCTCTCTCCTGGGTTCATGGGCTGTGAGAAGGAAAAGCTGCAAATGCACATTGTGCCACCCCAGGCACGGCCACTCCTGTCCCCCCCTGGCTGCACCAAAAGGGGCTTCCCAAGCACAGGGCACCTTCCCGAGGTTTCACGTGGCCACAATTCCCACACCGGGGCGTGGAGAAGAAGCTCATCCTCTGCCTTTCTCCTTTTTCCCTGGGATGAAGAGGAAATTCCTGGGGTCTAGAGCCCGGAGACAGGACTCGTGGGCCTTCCCCTTGCTGGGTGAGGCGCAGATCCCTGTGGATGTGCGAGGCTCCAGGGGAACCTCAGGGTGCGGGGAGGAAGCGCGAGCAGGGAGCTGCGAGTTCCCGCAGCGGAGGGAGGACTCCAACTCATAAATAATGAAGTGGGAAGAGTGAAACATTGATCTGTGCCGCTACTGAGGGTGTCAGGGAGCGTGGCCCTGAAACGGGGCGACACCGAGGGCCAGCCCCTTCCTGCAAAGGAAAATGAGTCTGTCCCCTGCCTGTCCCATCCCTGTGTGAGGCTCTGGGCACAGCCCTGGGGGTGGGGACATCTCAGCCCATGTCCCTCAGGGCCGTGTCCTGGGGCAGGGGTCAAGACTTGCCCTTCAGATTTGTGTTTGCCTCTCCAGGCTTTAAGGTCACGCCAGGATTTTGGGACTGAGGGGAGGAGATCAGGGCACCTCCCTGTGACTCCCTGTCCCGGGCTGCTGCAGAGGGGGAGCTTTGGTGGACACCAAAAGCCACCCCGGTGCTGGAGGGGCTGTGGAGAGCCAGGGCAAAGCTGAGGTGGGCCAATGGTCCCCCTCTGGTCTTTTTAGAGGGTTCACTCTCCAGTATGGGATGAGTCTGAGCCTGGTCAGCTCCACTGGAGTGTCCCTGTACCCCGCACCCAGCTCTGGGGAACACCGACCTGGGGGGGGACACGGAGGGGGATGAGCAAGGCCGGGACCCCCGATGTGGCTGGTGACGGCGTAGGATGAAAGAGGAGGTGGGAAGAGCTCCTATCATTTCAGGATGGGCTTCCCCAGGGCATCCGGCACCACCCCCGTGTGCTGGGAGACCCTGTCCTGGCTGCAGGTGATGCTGAGAGCTGAGCTGGGGGGCTGAGACCAGCCCACAGCCCCCCTGGCTGCTCCCGGGTGGGTGCTTTGGGGGACACACGGGCACACGGGGGGTCCCTGCTCCAGTGCCGCTGCTCCCCCACCCCGGCAGCGCGAGGGGGGACCCGGGCAGGAGGCGGCTCCTCCTCCTCCTCATCGTCACCCCAGGTATTTCGGCTCCTCATTTGCATTCGCCGCGGCTGCCCCGAGCCCTCCCTTCTGCCGGGCACAGATAAGGCGGCACCGCGGCGTGTCGGGCCCTGGCGCTGCCGCCGGAGCCATCAGCATGCGGCCGGCATCGCGCCCCCGGGACCCCCGCCTGGCCCCACGGACCCCCGGCCGGCCCCACTGACCTCCAGGCTGTCCCCATCGACCTCCACGCTGTCCCCTTCAACCCCTGGTTGTCCCCATCTGCCCCAGGCTGTGGGGTCTGGGCAGCCCCCAAACCCTCCCTGGTGAGATCTCTCTCCATCCTCTCTGGATCAGTGAGAGGACAGGGGCAGCCCTGGATGCAAAAGCATCCCTGGACACTGAAGGGGCTTCCCGAGGTGCAGAGGGGTCCCAGCCCCTGTGTGAGAAGGTGGGGCCCCACCGGGGCAGTGTTGGCTGATGCTGCATGCCCAGGTGCTGGTCCCTGGCACTCCCCAGCCCAGCCAGGGCCACCAGGCCCAGAGCAGCACCGAGCCTGGCTCAGCCCTCGGAGGGAACAGCAAGGCAGCAGGAATTTACTGGTGAAACAATCCCCTAAAAGCTTGTGAGAGTGCCAGAACCCCATCCCAGCACCATCCCAGCCCCACCACGCACAGACCTGCCTGTGCCGGGCTGCAAGGGGACTCCAAAGAGCAACAGAGACGTAGCACAGAGCCAGCTTCCTCTAATCAAATCCATTAAATCATCCCAACCTGCTTGCAAGGAATAATCCAGGCAGGAATAACAAACCAGCTGCGAGTCTGTTTGGCTTTTGCCGGTTGAAGGGGATGCAGAACGTGGGGATTTGGAACCCAACGGATGAAGGGAGGGAGGTGGGATGAAGGTCCCTGAGGATGGTTCGGCGCAGAAAACACGACCATGCCCCAGGAAGAGCCGGCGTCGGAACCGGGCACGGGCTGGAGCTGACCCTGTTTGCTGGCCCTGCTGGAGGGGATCCAGGCCCCTCTGGGCTGCAACGTGCCTCCATTTAACAAATAAAACGCCTCATGGCTGACAACAGACACCTGCTCATGGAAAGAGCCCGTCACGGGAATTTAATGCCGCTGATTAAAACCACCCGAACTGCGCTGGGACCTGGGCAGCAGCTCCACATCCACCCAGCTGTGCTCGGTGTGGGACACAAGAGGGACATCCCCGGGCTGGTGACGAGGGTGGTGACCCCGAACAGCACAGGGACACAGGCTCCAGGCCGGAGCTGCTCGGGAACAGCCACGGCGGCTGCCGAATTGATGAGGCAGCACCCGAATAGCCCCGGCACTGTTTCATTCCCAGCTGGATGGGGCCAGGCAGCCGCAGGGATAAAGGCTTTATTGTGCGCTGGATCCACCAGCGCAAGAACAGCCTCCATGGCAGGGCACAGCACTGAGCCACTGGGACCCGTGTTCCCGAGGGATTCGGCCATCCGTGCTCTCCCTGCTTTTCCACCGGAGCCTCCTCGCCATGGCAGCTTCCAGCCCGGCACGCACAGCCCTGCTTTTGCAGAGCCCAAATGAGCTCTGCCCACGTGGGAGCAGCCCACGGAGCTGTACGGAGCTTCACGTGCTCCTGGGGACAACCTGGACCTCCAAAACCTGGCGGCATCCCCTTAGTGATGGTGCTGCCAGTCCTTTCCGAGCTGGAAGGAGGCGGGAGAGGCTACAGGTGGACAAACACCCTCCTTGCATGGGGCAAAGGTGGCACTGGGCAGGGCCCATGGGTCACTCACCACTTTGAAGTCTTCAGGGGTGCATTGCTCCCCACGGAAGAAGCAGGACAGCAGCATCTCCCGGATGTCGTGGCCAGCCCGGTCATAAAACTCCAGCATGTTGAAAGGTTTGGGCTTGAAGTTTCGGAAGTTCGCCTTGTCCTGCAGGATTTCCAGCTGCTTCTCGTCGGCCGTCTGGGTATCTGGGATCTCGTATCTTGGGGGAAAGAGCAGGGAGAGGCTCAGGCCTGGCTGTGGCAGCTGCTCCGACTGGCAAAGGCCATTTGGGGTTCCCAGGAGCTACGTCTGCCCTGAGCCTGGCATGGGCTCAGCACGGTCCCACTCTGCACGTGGCATTTCCAGAGCATCCAACAGCACAAAGCGGCCCAGAGGCACACGGGAGATGGCAGAAGGATGGATGAGGAGAAGCTGGGCAGTGGCCACGGTCCAAACCCATCCCACCTGCCCTACTGCTGGTCCAGCAGCACCAACGCTGGTTGAGGCCACCCAGCCACCTGCCCTGTGCCTTTGGTGGCGTCATGGTGAGGTGGTGGCCTTGCTGGGACATGGGCCGAATGTGCTGGGTCTCAGCTCTGCTGTCATGGCTGAAAACCCCTCCCTGGGGCAGGAGTGGGCACAGCGATGAAGCCCCTTGGCGTTGGCATGGGCAGGGAGTGCACCGGGCTCTCGACAGCGGCTTGGCAGCACCAAGGAGCCACCACAGCCACGGGTGAGGGGCTTCCACGGCCCAAGGAACGGCACCATCCTGGGGTGTGGGTCGTGCTCAGTGGCTTCACCTGCTGGCACCCCTGGCCTCGCTGCATGGGATGGCACCCAGGCCATGGAGCCAGGCGTGCTGGATCAGCCCCGCAAGAACCCAGAGTGGCCCTGGCCTTGTTGCATGTGCTGCACACTGGGGACGGGAGCTGTGTGTGCTGGAGCCATCTGGGGCAGCCCAATGTGGGAGCCACACGCCCAGGAGCATCAGCAGGACCTGGTGGCTCTTGGCTGCATCCAACCACAGAGCTGGACTGACCGAGATGTCACCTGGGGCTACCTCAAGGCACCGGCACCCACCTGTTATTGAGCAAGGCCAGGAGCTCGCCGGCGTGGTACAGGTCATTCTTGGTCACTCGGCTGAAGCGAAACTCGTTGAGGTTGCAGAAGGTGACGGCGGGGAAGGTGAGCCTGGTGGCTGCCACCTCGTCCAGCTTGGTGACGTGGGGGTACAGGAAGTAGTACTGGATGCGGTTGGTGCAGACGAGGGCGAGCAGCGCCAGCGAGCCCAGGAAGCAAAGTGCCCAGACCACGCGCTTCAGCGACAGCCGCTCGTACGAGAAGATGTGCGAGAGCCCGTGCAGGGTGGAGCTGCTGGCGAAGGCCTGGATGCTCACCGGTTGCCCGCTGTCCACCTCCTCCTCGTCCACTTTCAGGTCCATCATGGTCAGTGCCAGCACCCCGGGGTGGCCACTCTGCCGAGAAGGGAGCCCGTGGGTGCCACGGCGGCCTTGTGGGTGCTGTGGGTGCCCAGCCCACGGCAGCCCCGGGCAGGGATGTGCCTGGCAGCGCCCGCGAGGGGCAGATGCTTTGCTGTGCCCTGCTCTTGCCCCCAAGNGCACCGTCGCATCGACAAACAGACGAAGGAATCAAGGATGCAAACCTGGAATCAGGGCCGGCGGCCGTGGCTGGAGCTGGGTTCGTGTTGCTGCCGCTGCGCCGGGGGAGCCGGGGCTGGGATGAGCCTCTCGCCGCCGGCTGGGAACACGGGAACGGGAGACGTGCAGGCACCGAGGGGGCGGAGGCACCGCGCCCGGGA
>VZRV01004998.1:86222-100043 GCA_013398115.1 Falcunculus frontatus | reverse complement strand
CCGGCAGCGGAGGGTGAACCGGAAAAGAAGGGGGGGAATAAAAATAGCCTCGTTGGTACCTTGGTGCAAGCGTGGGAGCGGGGATGCGCCGGGGCCTCGCTCAGCGCCGCGCGGGGGGACCGCAGGCGACCATCGCTGGAGAGGAGGCAGCTGCCGTGTGCGAGGAGATAAGAGGAGGAGAAGGAAGGCGAGCAGGAGGCTGCTTCCCTGCCAAACACATGGATACCTCCCCCTGTGGCTATCTGGGAGCTGGTGATTTCTTCAGATGCATAATCCGCATGAAGTCATTGTCTGAGCGCTGGTGGGGCCGGAGGCCGCGGAGGGGTGAGGGGTGCCGCAGGCCGGTGGGCAGCGAGGAGGAGGAGGAGGAGGAGAAGGAGGAGGATGAGAAGGAGGAGGAGGAGGAGGGAGAGGCGCAGGAGCGGCGCTCCAGCGATTGCAGGCGCTGGCAGGGGCTGTTGGTGCTGCTGCCGTGTGCATGTGGGTAATGTGTGTGTGCGTGTGCGTGTGCCGCTCCCATCCCCCAGCGCCTTCCAGGGATGCTCCGGCTCCTCGCTCTGCCGGAGCCCCCCGCTCACACAACCCCGGACCCGTCTCTCCTCGGCCACGACCTCCCCCGCCCTTCAGGCTTCACCCGTGGTGGCCCCAGCGCCGGGGCTGGTGCTGGGACACGCTGGGGTTGATCCTTTTTGGGGGGCACCGGCGGCCTTCCAGCCCTTTCCCGGCCATGGGGCACACGTGTCCTCGAGTGTCCAGCCCGGGCTCAGCCCTGCTCTGCTGCCTGTGGCTGGTCACGCTTGTCACGATGACAGGGACTGACCCTCCTGGAGGCGCTGGGCCCTGCTCAGGGCTCGCTGTCCCTTTCCCAGTATCGTCCCTCTGCCGTTGTCCCCGGGGCAGGAGGCACCGGGTGCTCTGCTCCTCCCCGGGGCAGAGCGAGGGGGTTGCACAGCACTGCCCAGCTTCCCCCCAGTGCCAGCACGTCTCCCACTGCCTCCAGCTGCACCCGTGACTGCCCCGGAGAGCGGGGTGCCCTCGTCACCCGAGCTGAGCCCCCGCGGCAGCGGCTCTGGGTGCGGAGGCTGCAGCAGGCGCCCGCCCACCGCTCCCAGTAAGGTGGCTGCAGTCAAATGGAAAAGGATGTTTCAATGTCCTTTACGAGTGTGATGTTGGAAAGGGACAGCCAGACCCCAGGGTTGTCACCACAAGCCGTGTCCCTGCCCAGAGGTCCCTTCCCAGCACGGTGTCCCCACCTGAACCGCGGCGAACGGGAGCGTGGGCACTTTGGGATGCAGCAGGGTGAGGCACACGTACCCTGTCCCCAAATCCCACGGCTTGGACACACTTGGTTTGGTCCTTTTCTGGAGCATCCTCTCCCCCTGCCCGAGCAGGAGCCCTGGGTTTTACAGCGGGACCCGCTCGGGAGCATCTGTGAGCAACAGAGGTGGGCGACAGGGACACCCCCTGAGCCAGTGCCCCCCTTGCTGGGCTCAGGGACAACCCTGCCAGTGCCTGGGGACGTGGCTACGAGGCTGGGAGAGCAGCATTAGCATTCCCAGTTGGCACCAGCTCTGCCTTTCCCTTCCCGCTCTGTTCTGCAGTCGGCATCGCTCCTTGCCGGGCCGACAGCTGCCTGCTGATAGCTGTCCCTCCATTAGCGCTCCTGATGGGAGCCTGGAGAAGGATGTGCTGCTGGGGTAAGGGATAAGGACATTTAGAAAGTGGTTGTTTCCCCTCTCCTTCTGTTCTTCCAGATGAGAAGTCACTCTCTGCAGCGGTTTTATTGACGGTAAATCCCCCGGCAGCGTGGGCTGGGCAGGGAGGGAGAGGAGGTCTCAGGCTGGAGCAGGTGAGCACGTGGATGTTCTCGGGAGTCCCTGATTCCCAGTGCACGAGAAACCCCAGGGAAGAGGCTCTGCTGCATCCCCTGGATGGATGGAGAACGTTTCCTGAGGGTCTCGTGAAGCTGTTGGGACCCCAGATACCCCAGGACCCTTTTCTACAGGAGCCAGGGAGGAGGAGAGCAGCCAGAGGAAACTTCCTTACCGCTGGCCCTCGGCCAGGGAGAATGCAGCTGCATCCTTGGAATCGAGTGGAGCGTGGGGACTGGGAGCGTTTCCGTGTTATTTTTTGGGGAAGCCACGTGAGGGTTGTGTTAATTCCTGCTGGGAGAGACAGCGGAACCAGCCGAGGGCTGTGGGATGGGTGAGGAGGTAACAGCCCCAGGTGGTAACTGCAAGACAGGAAGCCTTAAAGGGGGTTAGTGAGGGGTGGTGGGATGGGAGTGGCTGTGGCGGAGTCCTCCTGTTACAAATGGGTGCTCAGAGCACCGATTCAGTAGCCGGGGCTCCCCTCAGCGTGTCCTCAGATCTAATTAGCGTGAAAAAAAAGTAATTAAGGGAAGGTGCTGCAGCGCTGAGGCTCCCAGTGCAGGCTCTGGCAGACAGGCAGGCACCCGAGGATGTGTCCCGGGAGCACCTCGGGAGCTTGGGCCAAGGGATAACTCAAGGCCTGGGGCTCCTTTCTCACCTTCCCAGCAATGCTTGTCCCTGTTCCACCACACACACTCCAGTTACAGAAACCAGCAGCTCCCATCCTGCTTCTTGGAAGAGCATCCCCAGGGCAAAGATGGATAAGTGATGCTTTTCCATGATTTTTTGGGGTTGTGCCCCGCTATTTCTCCCTCCGTGGAGGCAGCCCTGGGTTGCAAATTGCTTCTTTATTTACACCCACTGCTGTCCTGGAGGCAAATTAATTAATAATGGTCAATTAGGCCTGTGGGTGCTGGAGGTGCTTGGCACCACTGTGCTCCTTCCTGGAGCTGCTTGGGACTGCATTTGTGTATTTAAGAGATTTAATTCAGAGGTCACCATTGGCATGTGGCAAAGCTGCTGGGGCTGCAGAGGCAGCGCTCAGGTGTTCACCCCATCCAGGACAAAAATTCCAAAGGAGAAGCGGGAAAAATTCCATCCCCCCTCAAACCTGGACTGAGTGATGTGTAAAATATTTTCACAGCCGAGCCCTGCTAATGGGTTGCAAATTGCTTCCATCAGCTCCAGCATTACAGATTGCCGTCTGAAATTGCTTCCAGGAGCCCATTTTGGGGCCAAATACTTCCTAGCTTGGGGAAATAACCATCAGCATCATTAACGACAGTAAATTGTATTCAAATGAGGCACCGTGGGGCCTTATTAGGACTTCTTACATGTGCCTCTCTCGCTGGTGGGGCAGCTCCAGCACTAGGGACTCCTGCATCTGCACAGAATCCTTTAAGTTGGAAAAGTCTTCCAAGATCATGCTCCAGCTGCTGCCCCAGCACTGCCAAGGCCATCCCTAAGCCGTGTCCTCAAGCACCACATCGACGCATCTTTTCAGCCCCTCCAGGAATGGTGCCTCCACCACTGCCCAGGACAGCCCATTCCAGGGCTTGATAAGATTTTCCATGGAGAAATTTTTCCTGGTTTCCAGCTCCAGGTGTTGGGTAGCTGGAGAACAACTGGTCTGGCCAGTAAAGACTGGGGCAAAGAAGGTTTCTGCCAGTCCTTGTTGGCCATTCCCACTGCTTTGTGCTGCTCCTCGAGGCATCGCCTTGCTCCAGCCCTGAACCAAGAGCAGCTCCTTTGCCTCCACAGAGATCCTGGTAGAGGTCCAGGGTTTCCTAATTCATGAGCACATCGTTAATTATCTGCTGGAAGCCAAAGCCTCAGCATCTTGGTGAGACTAACGAGGCTATTAACAGAGCTGCTTCTTGCCATGCTGGCTTGGGCTGGCCCGGAGCACGGAGCTGTCCCGGGCGGGCGAGCAAAGGCAGAGACAAGCTTTGTATCACATCCTCTGGCACCTATTTGCCTTCTAAACCACATCTGACCATCGCTGAGACCTTCCCAAAGGAAACCATCCCATCTAAACCCCGAGAACAGAGAACCCAGCACAGGCAGCTTGGTGAATCCGTGGGATTTCCGAATCAAGCGCATCCCCAGTGGTACCTGGGGAAGGGTCACAGCCAGCCTGGGTGGAGGGTTGAGCTGCAATGCCCAGAGCTGCTGCTGGCAGGAGTTCCCCACGGGGTTATCCTGAGTGAAAACACCGCTGTTTAAACCCAGCAGTGGCTGCTCCCAGCTGCTGGGTCACTGGGCCCCGTGAGCGGTGTCTCCGTGTGATTTATGCCGTGTTGTGCCGTGCTCTTGCTTGCACCCTCTTTGGCTCTCCCAGCGTGAGGAGCAGCCAGTCCATTAAACACTGAGTCATCCTCAGCAGCATTTAATTTTGTGAGGGGCAGCAGTTTGGATAATTAAAGGCCTCCATCGCCAATGCCAGCGGCTGTGGAGAGCAGGGCTAGCAGGGAAGGCGAGGACGCCCGGCAGCACCGCTTAACCCTCCACGGAGGAGGTTCAGCTCTCCCTCCCTCCCCTCTCCCCCCACATTTCAGAGTGGGTTTTAACCTTTTCCTGCCTCAGACAAGGGCTTCCTTATTCAGGTGAGTGTGATGATGCTTTGTGCTCTTTCTGCCAGGATTTGCCACGTCCTGATGGGATCTCCCATGGGCAGATCTGCTATCTGGAGGCCTTGGCCTATTAAAAGGACAAGCTGTTCAGGGAGCTGGTAATAAAGCCATGAAAGCTCTTACGAACCAGAGTTGAAGGCACTAATATCGCTGTGCTCTGCGTGGGTGAGAAATTAGACAAGAGTTCCTCCGTGCTGATGGGGTTTTTTTCTCCCCCCTATTCATCTTTCTCAACAATTATCTTTTATTTTGATATCTTTCTATTTAAACCCTCAGAGCTGCGCTCGGGATGAAAAGGAGGTTGAACTGCTTAACAACCATGCACCTTGCAGTGAGGGGGACCTGGAGGCACAGAGCCATGGGGAAGGTGGCTCGGGCTCTCCTGGGGTTTTGGCAGCAGGAACCATCCCCAAGAGCCAGGCAGCAAACTCCCTGGGGATGGTATCCTGTGGGAGGGCAGGAACACCTCCTCAGCAGCAGCCTTGGGAAGAGCCACAACGCTGTGTCTGTGTTGCACCAACATCGTACGACTGGGGCTGGATAGCTGGGAATTCCTCCTCCTGCTGCTCGTCACCTTGGCATGTGGGTGCCCCTCACCTGCTTTGGGGCTGAGTGTATTTTTTGGAGCTCCTTCAGGGTTGTTTCTACTCTTTTTCCCTCCCGGAATCTCGCAATCCATCAGCCGCATCTTTCCGGAATTGTGGACAGCACCTCGAAAACCGAAGGCGGATGGAAAGCCAGTGGAAAATCACCAAGATGGGTGTGTGGCTTCATTAGCTCGAGCAATTAGCATGAGGCAATGCAAAACCACTGGCTCCTGCTCAACCACTGTCCCGAAACTCTTCCCCTGTGCACAAACCCCACCTCGGCCGGCTCCTTCCATCCCCACTTGTCTCACCCAGTGTCCAGAGAAAGCATCTCCTGGGACACACAGAGCCCTGGGGCTGCTGCCCTGGACTGAAGGGATGAAGATGCTCAGGCTGGCTGGGACCTGTAGCTGGAAGTGTGGGGCAGAGACTAAACAAACTCATTCCACAGGATGCTGGATGAAGCAGGGCTCCATGTGGTTGCTGGCGGTCCTGCAGTGCTGCCCAAGGCCATCCCTCCTGGCTCCTTGCTCTCTTCCCACTTCAATATCCACATCAGAAGCTGGTTTGGAGCTACCTGAGCAGAAATGCCCCTGCTGGGCCACACTGGTGCTCCCAGAGATGTGTCCAAAAGGCACCTTGCTGCAGCCCCAGGCCACGAGCAGGTCATGGCACCGTGGGTGTGCGCACAGGTGAGATCCCAGCACGTGCCATGTGTGGCAGAGGACATCAGGAATCCTCAGCCCCTCCCTGGGTGCGGATCCAGCCCGTCCCCTGTGCTGCCCCACTTGTCCCACACCATTCCTCCACCGTGCTGCCCTGGCTTTGCTGGCGGCTGTTTGTCCTCGTGTCCTTGTCACCGCCATAGAGCCCATCCGGATCACTTTTTCTTTTATTCCCTCTGACACTGGTTGTGGTCACAACAAAACTCATCTCATGACGGAAATGCTGAGGGTAGCTGGAAGGGGAAATGGATCCCTCCATCTGGGAAGTGCCAGGTCGGCTGCGGGGCCGGGTTGGAGGAGGCAGCTCGTGTGCCTCGGGTGTGGCAAAAGCCGCTCCAGCAGCTCGGGGCTGTGGGAGCCGAAGGGTTAACGCTGCCGGCATCCTCAAACGGCACCGATGGGAGCAGGAGCCTCTCCATCTCCGAAAGCTGGCAAACAAATTAAAGCAATGTTGCAACTAATGCGTTTCTTTGCAGCAGAGAGGAGGGGAAGAGCGGCTCAAAGGCTGCGGAGACAAAGGCGGCGCAGATGGGTGCTGGGGGACCCGCGAGCGCCACGTGCGCTGCTCCCAGCTAAGCTCGGATTTGCTGCTCCGGCTCCGTGACAGCGGCTGGAATAACCTGGGGAGGATTTATGGGAGCCACAGCAGGGCCAAAGGGGGAGCCTGCCTGGAAAGGGCTGTAGCTGGGAATTACTCTGGTGTTGTTGCTTCTCGGTGCTCGTGTCCCATTTCCGCGGGAGGGATTGTGCGGCGCGGGGAGGGAATATGGCACTGGATGCTCCAGGCACAGAGATCAGCGCATCTTCTTCCCAGCAGCCGCCTGATACACGGCAGTCCAGCATCTCCCACTCGGCTTCCTGGGCTCTTATTTGCGTCGAAAAGAAATTAAACAGAGAGATGCAAATCCCCTTAAAGAATCTAACGAAGCTGATGGCCCCGGTGGAGCCGGGGCTGGGGCTGGTGGGTGCCCACGGGGAGGAGGCTGGTTGGCAGAGTTTGGTGCGTGGTGAAAGGGCTGGGAGAGCTGGGCAGCTGGACCCACAGCCATTGGCCAGGGGCTGCTGCTGCCCTCCAGCGTGGCCTTGTTCTTGTCCCCTGTTGGCAGAAATGACACGTTTCTCTCGAAGGAGGGGCTTTGTCCCCTCCCGCGGCAGCCAGGCCCATGCAAGGAGCAGATGGAGCCCATCTTGAACGTGCAGTCTCAGCAAAAGAAAAGCCAATAATCGAGTTAATTACAGACGTTATGTGATCACTGGGGATTCCCAGGGGATGCTGGCGATGGAGCAGCCCTTTGCTCGCCATCCACAGCCGGAGGGGCCGGGGGCTGAGCTGCCCTCCCTGGGGATGGCTCGTGCCCAAACCCCCTCGATGGACTGACTCGGAGCTCTGCGGTTATGGGGGTCGTATCCATCCCTTCCGCTGTGTTTTTCCTGGCTGTGTCTCCTGGGGCAGATTCACAGGGTGGCTGCAAGTGTCTGCTCTCCCCAGGAGCCGTGCCTCTGACTGTGCAAAACGTGACCGTCCCGAGGGCAGAGCATCGTCTGCCTTTTTCTCACTGCTGAGAAAAACTAGGAGAGAAAACGTGGCACCTCCTAAACTCCTCGGTTTAAAAGTGCATTTTAACTCGGCTTGAAAGACCACAGACCCCTCACCTGGAGCCCCTGGGGCAGCTCTGCCACGTCCCCCAGCCGTGCAGTGTCTGATCAGTGACACAAGGGACCTTCCAGTGGAAATGCCTGCCCGGAGGCAGCGCTCAGCTCCGGCAGCCGGAGGATGTGGATGTGCTGGTTTGCCCTCTTGGTGCTTCTGCTCTGCTCCCCATCAGCTGAGCTAATAAAGTTTGGACTCGTTAAATCCACAAATGGTTTCAAAGTCGATTGCCCTGGGCTGGCTCGAAGCTCCCACCCACCCCTCCCCTCGCCTCTCTGCCGGGGAGATAAGGATGGCAGTGGCTTTAATTCCTCACTTATGCATCGACTGCCAATTCTCCTGTCCGCTCACCCTTGATAAATATTGCACAAAGATTTGGCGGCCAGCGTGCCAGAGATAAAGGTCCAATCCCACCAGATCTCCTTCCTCTGTGCCTTTCGTCCCGTTATGTGTCCAATTTGTTAAACAACCCACCTGCTGCAAGGGGCTCTTCCCATCCCCGCTCCTGCCTCGGATTATTGCTAAGCCTCTGCGGGAGCCTCCAGCCCGGGCTGGGAGCTGAGGACCAGGGAAAGGCGCTGTCATTTCCAGGCCTTGAGCTGTCATTGATCGGGGATCGATAGCGGAGCTGCCTTGGCTCAGAGCTCTCCAGGCCTGGCAGGATCCTTGTCGCCGGCGTCGTGCGGGGGCCGAGGCGCTGCCGTGTCATCTGTGAGCCCATCCCTGGGAGCAGAGCCCAAACCAGGATCTGGGGATGCTCCTGTGTAGCAAAGCTACAAAAGAGAGCGTGCCAGGGGTTCTGGCTGGGTTTAGCCTTGCTGAAAACCCTCTTTGCTCCTGAGTGCCAGGCTGGGTGAGCACAGTGTGGGGTGCCAGGAGGGGGGCTGGTGCTGGGGCTGTGTCACTGGGAGCTTGCCCACCCACCCCACCTGGGTTTGCTGGAGCTGGCTCCCCCAGCTGAGAGACTCTCGAGGGGCTGAAAGCTGCAGTTGGGGGGGCACAAATATCTTACAGAGATGCAGCACCAATGGAGCTGCTCAGGGGATGGGGTCGTGGCACCAGGAGGGTGCCCAGCGCTGCTGGTCTCTGCAGGACCATGCACACAACAGCCCTGATGCTGCAGCTCCTGCCCAAGCCTCAAATTTCAGGGCTGCTGGAGGCGAGGGGACAGGCAGAGGCCATCGATTGGGGTGGAGAGGGAGAAACAGGAGGGAAGGTCTCAAGAAACCTAATCATTGAGTGGGAGTATAGATCTGCTTGGGGGCATGTTAGAGCTGATATCCCCGCTTTGCATCCTCATCCTGAGTGTTGTCTCTCGTATGAGAAGATCAAATTAAAGAAGAGACGAGTGTTGCTGGGGTCTGGATGTCTCCGAGCTCGATGTGGCACATAAGTCTGTCATTCCTGCTGGAAGAGCAGCTGTCCCAGGCAGCTTCAGGTGCTATTTAGCTTCCAGGTCTGTGGACTCCGCAGTTTGGCAGTGGCTCTGACAACATGGTTTGATCACTATCGTTTCTAAATCCATGAGAAATGTCATCTGAAGTGCAACAAATAACGGTCTGATTATCTGCTGGATCCTAATGCTACTCCCTGGAGATAACAAGCTGCAATTTTCCCCGTGGGCCGTACAATAATCGCCCCAATTACTCCCAAGCAGTGGTTATTAAACTCGTGGCACCGCTTTCGTTTACAAAGCAAAAATCATTAAGCAGGTGTGTGTGTGCTCACTGTTTGGCTGGGAGTGACCGAGGCTCTTCTTGCTTTGTTCTGGGAAAGGAACTCTTGGTGGCTGTGGAAAACCTCCATGGCTTTCCCACTCTGTGTGGCACAGTTCTGTCAAGAACGGCGCAGAGGAGCCTCCGGATGATCGACCAAATAAAATGCAGTTGGTGTCTGTTAATGCTGGGGTTGGTATCCCGGAGGATGTAACCTCTATCCAAGTATAACACGGAGGGATTTAGGGAGATAGCGTGGTTAGCAGAGCTGGGATGTGATGGGCATATCAAACACAGCCCAGGCCCTTGCAGGAGTGGATGTGCTGCTGGGGTTTGGCCGGACTGCACGTGGGACCTGCAGGGTGTGTGCAGGACGTCGGTGTCCCACGCCAACACAGGCTGTGGGGTGCCACCCCTCTGCTCCATCAGCCTCCAGGCAGAGGGGATGAGGTGCCCTTACCTTTGTCCCAACAAGACCCACGCTGTCACCGGGGTTTGATGTCGCTGCCGTGTCTCTGCACACACACACACACACACGAGTGTGTCCTGCACACGCCGGGGTTTGCTCGGACACGGAGCTTCCAGCAGCCCTGGGAGAGGGGAACAGAGAAAGCAGAGGGAGGGATGACCAGGACGAGGGAGGCAGTGCTGGTGAATTATGCATGACTCCAGGAGGGGAGCGTTATCTGCACGGACAAAGGCCTGTGCCAGCAGCCCGGCTCCGCTGTACCTGTGCCTTCCTTCGCCCGCGCTTTATCTCCGCTCCCAGCTTGTAATTCAGCCCAAATATCAGAGGAAGCTGCAAGATTAATTTTCTCTGTTTGCATGGCAAAGGAGAGGGGACACGCTCTCACTCCCGACTCCCAGCTGTTTAATCCTCCACCAAGGCCTGCCGAAGGAAAAGGCAAAAATTTATCAGCGTTGGCAAGTCGCTGGCGTGGGGAGGGGTGCTGGAGAACGGGAAGCGGGTCGTGGGCACTCACAGCAGGCTTCACGTGTGGGCGAGGCTTGGGGGGCACGAGGAAAATGCAAACCCTTCCTCCCTGCCCAGAATTCAGGTCCAGAGGAGGGTGTGGGCCTGGGAGAGCTGGAGCCATTCTCGCGCGTCCCTCCGGCGTGGGAGCGTTGATCACGGCTGTGAGTCGCTCAAATATTTAAGAGATGACAACTGTATTAATACAAAAACTAGATAAAGATCCCTTGAGTTTAAAGCCAGAACCATCAGCTCGGCTCTTATTTTCCAGCCCTCTCCCTCAGCTTACTCCCTGGCTTAAATGAAATCATAAATATCGGCCCACAAAGGTCCTTTGTCACCGCACGCAGCTCCCGGCGACAAGAGGTCATTCATTAAAAGCCAGATGAAGGCAATAGAGACTCCCTTTGTTTTTTAAGGAGTTCAGGAGAAGGCCGTGGCTTCTCTGCTGACATTAATGCACCGTTTCCCTACGAGGAGCAGAGAGGATGGACGCCGGGTTTGACCCATCCCATCCAAGTGCTCTTTACCCTGAAGATGATCAGCACTGGAGGAAGCATCTCAGCTTCACTCAGGTGGGACATCACAGATAAACCTGCTTTGTTGTTGGACTGGTGGCAAAACCAGGGCCCCCTCCTCACATGGGGCTCCTTTATCCCCCTCCTTGCAAACCCCACGGGCTCTTTCCCCTCCTTCCAGCCCCCGTGGACGATGCTCTGGCCACATTTTGTCCTGCTGAAGGATGGCCGAGGCCCTGCAGCTCCCGCCCAGCACATGAGCCTGATGCCATCTGCCGGCCTCTGGCTCCGGCCAGCCGCGAGAAATCGGGAATTAATTCCCTGAAATGTCCATCTTCCTCTGGCTAAACCCCAGCTGCCCTCCCTGCTCAGCCTGATGGATTTTTCCCTCACACTACTGAATAACTCCTTTTTGACACCCGTGCTGTATTAATGGATCTAGAGAAATGCACCTGAGATCGTTTTTTTCTCCCTTTTTTTCCCCCTGGACAAAGGTTACTGTCTTAAAGTTTCTAATTCCACTTCCTTCCCCCCGCTTTTCTTTTTTTTTTTTTTTTTTTTGAATGACTGTTTATGAAGACCATCATACTCTTAACCGGTTTTGGATTAAAAGGAACTTAATAAAGGTTTCCCCCGAGCACAAAGCTGCACAAATGGGTTTGCAATCGCAGAGTTAATTACAGGAGCTGGGCAGAGCAATTGGTGTTTGCAAAGCTTCACCAGAGGATGAGGCTGGCAGGGAGAGGTTTGGCTTTGCTCTTTGCTCACACAGTGAGGCACTGGGGCAGGTTTTTCTTCCATCGTGCCCCAAAAGATCGAGGTGTGGGGGTCACCAGGGATCCCGTTGGCATCGGCGTCGATCCCGGTCACACCCTGGGGGTCTCACGCTGGGGTCTGCAGTGGCTGGAGGAGGCAAATGGGCTGAGGACCAACCCAGTGAGGCTGCGGGAGGAGCTGGAGGAGAATTTCTGCTGCCTGAGAATGTGAAGTGCTTCCGCCAGTAATCGCCGGAATCATCAAATTAGCATAAATTCTATTAACGGTTTCCCAGATGAGACATTTCAAGGCTTCTCCCCCCCCCCNGCTTCCCCCCCCCCCCCCCTTCCTGACACAAACAAAAGAGAATATAATTACTTTGCCATAAAGCAGCTCCTGAAAAGGCCCTCAGTCCTTTCTGCCTTTCTTCTCGCTTGGAATAAAGCTCCAAATGAAAGGTGCTCCCGACCTCTCTGCTCTCATCATTCATCAGCCCGGGGAGGAGGAAAGAGACTCCACAAAGGTTTTAGGGCCTGGGACTGAGCCAGGTCCTCATCGTATCACGAGTAGGGGGTGGTTCTGAGAAGCTTTTTGGGGTGCTCAGATCCTGGCACCCTCCTGATCCAGGGGAGGATGTGGAAGGACGATGGTTGAAGGCATATGGAAGAAATGTAATTTGTGTAACACGAGCCCAGCACCTACTGCAGTAACTCACTCCAAGCACCGCGGGGGCAATCGTCTAAAATAATGCGCCTTTTTATTGGCACGAGATTGCGGATGACAATTTGAAAGAGAACAGAATTTGCTTGTGAGCAAAAGCCTCCTTAACTCTTCGGAACGACGCTAAAACAACTCGGCTGCCTATAAATACGATCTGCCAATAGAGACATCTTAGCTGTGAAGATTTAATTACAGGCAGGAGCTGCAGGAGGCCCCGGGCTGACACCAAAACAGCTGAGCCTCATCACAAAGGGGGGATGTACCTGCACGAGAGGCTCTCGGCAGAGCCAGGTGTAACTTTCAACCTCCAACTTCATTCCAGACAGGGGCAAATTGGGCTTCGGGGTGATTTTCTGTACCATGAGGTCGTATATCAAGGTCAGAACCTTTCTCTTGCTTGGCCATTGGCTCAGGGGACGAGTTGTGTCTCTTCCAGGCCTCAGTTCCCCTATAAAATGTAGATAATTTTGGCTCTCTTCTTCAAGGAAGCCTCATTAATGTTTACTTTTCCAAAGATCTTGAGGCTTTTTACAATCTATTACGAATTAATTATTATTAAGTTAAAACCAACTATATACCCTAAATAAAACAGCTCCAACAAAGCAGCTGGATGATGAGAGCAATCTGCTTTATGAACTCCCTTCTCCACTGCGCAGTTTTAAGCATTTAGTTCCGCTTTCTAATTGCTAATATCCATTCTTCAATTACCCGCTGTTTTGTTTCAGATTTAAAAGATTAAAGCACGTTGTTATTTTATGATTATGTGAATTCCCTTTGTGTAATTGTTGGGTTTGGGTTTCATCCGTTTGCATATTAAATTCCTGCACGGGGAAGATTCGTATGCGCCTCGAAATGCGTTTCGCCTTTGGCGCAAGTTGCCGGCTGTTACTCAAATCAACATTTAAAGACAAAAACCAGGCAGGGCATCGTGTCCCTCAAGCGACAACACTCAATAAACAGCCTCGCGGTGAATTTCCACACGCACCGGCTGCACCCAGCCCCTTGCACAGCGCTTCTGGCTCTCTGCAGAACCAGGGTGGGGGGCTCAGGCCCACCTACGCCCCGTGCCAATGGTTTTGCTCGGAATAACACCCAGGGCTCGGCCTGAGAACGGCTTTTCCTGCCCGGAACAGCCCCTTCGGTGCTTTGGGGATGGAGCAGCCCCAGGTCTGGGGGTCCCGGGCCCTCTCGGCGTCCCCCGTTGCTAAGCAACGCGCGCTGGCGCTGGCAGCCAGCACTAAAGATGGCGCCCGGCCGGCTTCAGCGCGCGCGCGGCCGCGCCCCGCGTGAGGCCCCGCGCCGGGACGCGGAAGGAGGCGGGCCCCGCCCTCAGCAAACATGGCGCCGGGCCGGCTTCAGGAGACCGGGCAGCGCAGCCAATGAGAGGCCGGGGGGGAGCCGGGGAGAGCGGGGATTGGCTGGCGGCGGGGATTCAAACCGGAGCGCGGGGCCGTTGGGGCTGCGCGCGCGGCTGGGGCGGGAGCCGCGGCCCGGCTGAGCCTGAGGGGCTCAGGTGAGTGATCCGGGAGGGCCTGGGGGGCTCAGGTGAGTGATCCGGGAGGGCCTGAGGGGCTCAGGTGAGTGCAGGGAGGGCCTGAGGGGGTCCTGGGGGCTCAGGTGAGTGACCCGGGAGGGCCTGAGGGGGTCCTGGGGGGCTCGGGTGAGTGACCCG
>VZRV01004998.1:50598-85997 GCA_013398115.1 Falcunculus frontatus | reverse complement strand
CGCCCCGTGCCAATGGTTTTGCTCGGAATAACACCCAGGGCTCGGCCTGAGAACGGCTTTTCCTGCCCGGAACAGCCCCTTCGGTGCTTTGGGGATGGAGCAGCCCCAGGTCTGGGGGTCCCGGGCCCTCTCGGCGTCCCCCGTTGCTAAGCAACGCGCGCTGGCGCTGGCAGCCAGCACTAAAGATGGCGCCCGGCCGGCTTCAGCGCGCGCGCGGCCGCGCCCCGCGTGAGGCCCCGCGCCGGGACGCGGAAGGAGGCGGGCCCCGCCCTCAGCAAACATGGCGCCGGGCCGGCTTCAGGAGACCGGGCAGCGCAGCCAATGAGAGGCCGGGGGGGAGCCGGGGAGAGCGGGGATTGGCTGGCGGCGGGGATTCAAACCGGAGCGCGGGGCCGTTGGGGCTGCGCGCGCGGCTGGGGCGGGAGCCGCGGCCCGGCTGAGCCTGAGGGGCTCAGGTGAGTGATCCGGGAGGGCCTGGGGGGCTCAGGTGAGTGATCCGGGAGGGCCTGAGGGGCTCAGGTGAGTGCAGGGAGGGCCTGAGGGGGTCCTGGGGGCTCAGGTGAGTGACCCGGGAGGGCCTGAGGGGCTCGGGTGAGTGACCCGGGAGGGCCTGAGGGGACTCTGGGGGGCTCAGGTGTGTGACCCGGGAGGGCCTGAGGGGGTCCTGGGGGGCTCGGGTGAGTGCAGGGAGGGGCGGAGGAGAGCTCGGAGGAACCGGTGGCTCCGGTGAGTGCGGAGGATCGTGAGGGCTGAGGGGAACGGCAGATCCCGGGCTCGCCCAGGCCCGTTCCCCGGTGGTCTCGGAGCCCCGTTCGCCCGGCTCGGAGGGCGGCGGTGGGCGCTGTAGGGGCTGGGCTGGTCCCTGCCGGCCTCGGAGGGCGCGGGGATGGTGGTGCTGGTGCTGGGTTATGAGGCACCGAGCTGGGAGTGCCCCGTGCTGTGAGTTGGCACTACAAGGGCATAGCTCTTTCACGCTTCGTAGTCCACCAAATACAGAAAGCACGGAGGTATCGGTGTGCCTGTGAATCAGGTACCTCAAAGCCTCCTGTGCTCGCCTGTTGTGTTCCTTTCTGGCACCTCTCCCGAGCCTTCCAGCCCCAGCTCATTTCCCTGCCCTGCTTGCCCCGGCCACCTCTTGCATTAGTGAAGTCATTTCTGTCTTGCTGAGCTGGAGACTTTCCTCTTCGCTGCCTCTGTTTATGCCGTTGTTGCTGCTGTTTGAGGGAAATGTGCTGACTGGTTGAATTTTAACAGCTATTTGCGGGAGGAGCTGTAACTTAAAATGCAGCTAAATTTAAAACTGTATTAAAATTCCCCGGAATGTTGCTCCTATTTTTATCTTACAAAGTGCTGAAAACTTGCAGGTTTTTAGTGGCCTATATAGTACCAAGTTATTTGTAGACAGGGCATGGGCTGTGTTCTGTATCCTTTCTGAAGGGAAGGACTTGGGATCCCTCATCTTGCCTTGGGTTCTGAGCCTCCATGCTGTGCTGGAGGATAGTGGAAGCACTAAGGTGGGCAGATCTGCCTCTCTCCAAGGCTCTGCTATCCATAAACTGTGGAGGGCTGTGGATTTTCATTCCCAGTGAAGAAAAAGTAGATGCATCTATCTCCATAAAACATGAGTTTTGTCCGTGCAGCTTCTCAAACTCGCCTGAAAGCATTACAACCAGCAGCTCCGAGGCTGCTTCTCTTTTCTTTGGGCTGGTTTCTGTTGGGAGGTGGGAGGGAAGGGCGGGGCTGCTTGTTTAGCTGCGGTTTTTTTGGCAGGAGGATGGAGACTGCCATGGTGAACCTACGGGGTCTGTATGAGCAGCTCACGCGCCAGGCTGAGCTTCTGAGCGAAGGAAACGAATACCGTGAGTTCTGTCTCTGAGGTGCTCCTGAAGAATCTGCTGAAGATGCTAAAACCAGGCCAATCTGGGTTTTTTCTTTATTGAGAAACGTGAAGTGCTGGCTGGACTTCTGTGCAGGGCCACGTTCTGCTTGTAGCAAACTGGCTTTGTGCAATGTCTCGTGTTCCAGCTCTTCTGGCTGGTGCTCACAGGAAGGGCTTGGTCTGAAAAATGGGAGAGTTCGTGGACATCTCTAGTGTGGGTGGGTTGGCCCAAAGGCTGGGTTCTCCATGCCTCAGTTGGGAGCAGGTTATGGAGGCTCAGGTTGCACACCAGGAGGGATTTCTTCATGGAAAGGGAGGTCAGGCCTTGGAAGGGGTTGCCCAGGGAGGTGGTGGGGTCCCCATCCCTGGAGGTGTCCAAGGAATGACTGGACGTGGCACTGAGCGCTCTGGGCTGGGTGGCAAGGTGGGGATCAGGCACAGCTTGGACTCGATGATCTTGGAGGCCTTTTCCAGCCTCAGGAATCCTGGGATTCTGTGTGAGCAGATACCTGCTGTCAGCTGCTCCTCTGCTTGCCCAGCTGAGGCTTCGTGTGCTCTCTCTCCCCAGAGTTTATTCAGTTAGCAAAGAACTTTGAGGACTATCGGAGGAAATGGCAGAAAACGGAGCACGAGCTCGGCAGGTACAAAGATCTCCTCATGAAGACAGAAGCCGAGCGCAGTGCCCTGGATGTGAAGCTGAAACACGCCCGCAATCAGGTGGATGTGGAGATCAAACGGAGGCAAAAAGCCGAAATGGACTGTGATAAGCTGGTGAGTAATTCCTGTGTTACCCTTCAGCTCTTGAGAGTGTGGAGACAACGTGGTTAAACTGCATTGATCAGTGGCAAATAAGGACTGGCACTCATGGGAAGGGGAAAAAAAGCAAGGAATTGGCTCAGCTTCTCGGAGCAGCCTTCTGCTTTGATCTGGGAGAGGAGATTGGCTGCTGGTGGAGCTGAGCTGCCATTACCTGCCTGCAGCCATTAGCAGTCCATTGACACAAGTTCTGAGAGCTTATCTCTGGTATCTCAAGTACTTGGTCGGGCCTTACAGTAATTAAAGACAGCGAATCCAGCTGCTGATGTTATCTGTGTTCACAGGAGCGGCAAATCCAGCTGATTCGGGAGCTGCTCATGTGTGATGCCTCCGGCAGCATCCAGCTCAGCGAGGAGCAGAAGTCTGTCCTCGCCTTCCTGAACAGGCCACGGGCTTCTGTGGGAGGTTCAGGTAACAAAAGGTAAGGAAACAGCGTTTTATCTGAGGTGTCAGCCATCAATCCAGCTGTCGGCCTGTGTGACACATTCCGCACCCATGTCAACAGTTTTCCTTTTTGTTCCACTTTAAAATCCGGCTCTTCTGAGTCAGTGAGATTGTTCTGGAACCGTGACTGACTGAAAGCCAAACTGATACAAGCTTCTCCTAATTTTTGTTTTTTAGGCTGTCTACAATAGATGAATCTGGCTCAATTCTGTCAGACATCAGCTTTGACAAGACCGATGACTCACTGGTAATGTAACTCCACGTTCTGAGGTTCTCCTCCCCTGTAAAGCCCCCGGGGAAGGAGTTGATCTCCAGAGACCCTTTGTGTTTAGATTACTGGGGTATTAAACTGGTTGAGCTGATTTGCATTTCCCGGGTGTACTGTTGACTAAAACTCGATGAAAACCCTGGCCAGGGGCTGTGTGGTATTTACCATTAACCAGTGCTGTGTATTTCCCCCAGGACTGGGATTCCTCGGTGGTGAAAGCTGTCAGGCTGAAGAGGAGAGAGAAGCGGGTACGTTGTTCAATTGTTCCCTGTCACACAGTTTCCATTGTTCCCCCTGGCTGCCACAATGCCACCATCTGTCACCTCACAGCCACCTGTAGTGACCCCTGAGCCACTAAGCACAGTCAGACCTCACATGGATGTGCTGCTGCTGCTGCTGTGGGGATTTAGATTGAAATTTAGGTCTGATGTCATTGTTTGTCTACTGAAAATGAGGGGAGTTTCTGTATATCCTGTGCTGTTACAGTCTGGGGTTTGCAAGAAAACACTTGGAGATTATTAACAGCTCCCAGATTAGGGGAAAATGGTGTAGGAAGTTAACATTTTTCTATCCTGTAGAGGAGCTTGTGGTTGTTCTGCTTTAATATGCAGAAGGTACAGGTGGGAAGAGCCTGAAACCATCACCTAGTAGAGCTGGGAAGAGTCTGGGACTTGCTTAGTTGCTGGTTTTTGCGTGTGTAGTTTGTGGGTTTGTTGGGGCTTTTTTGTCCTCTTTTCTTAAATTGGGTTTCTTTTTTTTCTGAACTGGATTATAAAGCTGGCCAGGAAAATGATTTCAAAGAGCAGAATATATTGAGGTTCCCTAATTCTTCCTGGCACCTCCAAGGTTGCCACGAGGCAGAGGTGCCACTGAAGGACTTGTCTGCACACACCACAGATGAATGAAGTGTTCAGTCCTTCTAATTATCCTGGACCAGTGTAATGCCAAGTTAACAGCATTCCTGCTTCCTAGACAAGAACGTGCTCTCTTTTCAGCGCTCTTCCAGGCAGTTTGCTGAAGGCCCCCCAGGTCCTCAGAAGAAGCCCAGATCCATTAGCAACACAGCAGACCAGGTATGCTGGTCCCAGCTGGGTTTGTGTGCACTCGCTCACAGTTCTGCCTGTTTCCAGGGATGCTGGAACTCCCCATTTCTGTCAGCATTCCTGTCACTGATGGTGTATTTGTCCTTACAGGCTAACGAATCCATAGTAGCAAAGACCACTCTGATGGTCCCCAACGATGGTGGCCCAATTGAAGCCATTTCTACCATCCAGACCGTGCCTTATGCTCGGAGGAGCAGCAGGAAGAGCGGTAGGTGTAGGTGTAACATCTCTGTCCTACCCTGACACAACTAAACTCATCCTGACATGTTACTTCTTCCTTCCAGGACCTGCTTCTGGTTTATGATGCCCATGCTTTTGAGGGCAGAGGGTGATTCCAGCCAGTCAGCCTCTTCCTCTTGTGTCTTCCAGGTGCTTTGCAGCCTTGGAACAGCGAGTCCAGCATAGGCAGTAAGCAGCTGGAGTCCAAGTCGGACACCGACGGCTCCAGCACCCCGCAGCACAACGGGGGAGTGAGGCTGCACGACTTTGTTTCGAAGACGGTGGGTCTACAGGCAGGAGGAGCTTGGAAAAGCATCTCCTTCCATCTTGAAATGTGTGTGACAAGAGGCTGCTAGCTGTGTCAAAGGAGGTTTAGGTTGGATATTGGGAAAAGGTTCTTCCCCCAGAGGGTGCTGGGCACGGCCCCGAGGCTGCCAGAGCTCCAGGAGTGTTTGGACAACACTCCCAGGGATGCCCAGGCTGGGATTGTTGGGGTGTCTGTGCAGGGCCAGGAGCTGGACTGATGATCCCTGTGGGTCTCTTCTAACTCAGGCTATTCCATGATTACATCTCAGGTCCATATGAACCGTACCAGTTACCTGCATGGATCAGGGAACTGTTCCCCAGTTTA
The DNA here is from genome assembly GCA_013398115.1 of Falcunculus frontatus. Lineage (NCBI taxonomy): Eukaryota > Metazoa > Chordata > Aves > Passeriformes > Falcunculus > Falcunculus frontatus. The sequence continues at coordinate 80,637 of VZRV01004998.1, read as the reverse complement.
ATTCCCACTGAGTTACTACACTGCACTCACCCCTCCCATCTGTGTGCTCTGGATCATCAGGTTATCAAGCCAGAATCGTGTGTTCCGTGCGGGAAGAGAGTCAAGTTTGGGAAGATCTCTCTGAAGTGCAGAGACTGCCGGGTGGTCGCTCACCCGGAGTGCCGCGAGCGCTGCCCCCTGCCCTGCATCCCCACGCTGACGGGCACTCCGGTCCGCATTGGAGAGGTGGGTCTGTGCCCTGGCCTTGGGGCCACCCCAGATGGGCCCACCCTTGGCTTGGGACTTGTTCAGCTCCAGCTTTGCCTTCCCCCAGCAAAACTCCTGTTGCTCAGAGCTGCATAATAACATGCAAACGAGCTTGCTAATGCATCATTCCACAAGCCGGGAAGGGGGTGTAGGGGTGTGATGGTAGGAGGGCGTTGAGTGGGGAAGGTGGCAGCTTCGGGCAGGCGATGCAGCGCTGTGCTGATGGATGTGATGTTTCTTCACGAGTCCTGAGAAGAGCAACAATTCTCGTTTTCAAGCCGTAGATCTTGCTGTGAATTCCTGAGAGAGTATTTTCTGTGTCTTGGTGACTGAATCCCTCTTTTTTTTTTTTTTTTTTTTCTTTTTCCCTCCTGCCTTTTAGGGCACCTTGATGGATTTTGTCCCTTCTACTCCTCCAATGATCCCTTCCATCATCGTGCACTGTGTTAATGAGATCGAGCAACGAGGGCTGCATGAGGTAAGAAGAAAATGAGGTGTGAAACGGCGCTAATGAAATGGGTTGTGGTGTTAGGGGAAGCAAATTGTTAACCCAAATACCCCTTATTTATGGTGTGTATTGTGCTGCTCAGTGGGTGACTCAGGTGTGGAGAGAAGGTGGGGGTGGAAGAGCATCCCTGGACCCCTCCTCTGAGCAAAGCTTTGTGCCAACAGACAGGTCTTTACCGCATCTCTGGCTGTGACAAGACCGTGAGGGAACTGAAAGAGAAGTTCCTTAGAGCAAAAAACATTCCCTTGCTCAGTAAAGTGGACGATATCCACGCCATCTGCGGCCTTCTCAAGGATTTCCTGCGCAGCCTGAAGGAGCCCCTTCTCACTTTCCGGTTAAACAAGACTTTCATGGAAGCTGCAGGTGAGGAATTGCTGCGTGACATCTCCAACTCTTTTCCTTAGGCTCAATGGTTGTGGTTTTGCTGTCGAATGAGCCAGCAGGCCTTGGCACTCTGTGGAGCCCTTGTGCCCGAGTTCTGGTTGGGCAGGATACAAGATTATAAGCACAGCATGAGAAGTTTCTGGCTTCCTTGTTTCTCAGGGTAGCTGTGGCCGTGAGGGGAATATTGCAGCTTCTGGGAGCACTTTCTTAGGTTTAAATATTAATTTTTCCCTCTAGAAATCTCGGATGAGGACAACAGCATCGCTGCTATGTACCAAGCAGTTGGAGAACTTCCTCAGGCCAATAGGGACACCTTGGCTTTCCTCATGGTCCACCTGCAGAGGTACATTCTGATGGACAGGGAGGTTGGAACCAGGTGATCTCGAAGGTCCCTCCCAACCCAAACCATTCTGTGATCTGAAAGGGGAAGGTTACCATTGGTGCTTTTTCTAATTGGGTCTGGTTACTGCTTGTGAGCATGAAGTCCTCATTCTGGAACAGACCTGCTCACTCAGAGGCTGAGAGTGTGTGGGACAGGGGACTCATGTCACGAGTGAAGGGGCGAAGCTACATCCTTCCTTGGTTTCTTTTAATACAGGGTGGCTCAGAGCCCGGATACTAAAATGGACATCTCCAATTTGGCCAAAGTCTTTGGCCCCACAATAGTCGCCCATGCAGTACCAGATCCTGACCCCATGACCCTCCTGCAAGACACGAAGCGTCAGCCCAAGGTAGGACAAACCTGGGTGATTTTATCTCTTCCAAGCCAAACCATTCTGTGATCAGGGACTCACGGGTGTCTCTGTAGGTCATGGAGCGACTTCTGCTGCTGCCCATGGACTACTGGAGCCAGCTGATGATGGTGGAGCAGGAGAACATTGACCCAGCACACGTGATTGAGAACACCAACGCCTATTCCACTCCACGGACACCTGAGGTTCAAGGTAACCCTGGCTTCTGCTCTGTTACTAAAAACAGCAACCCTCACTCCAAGCAGCCTGGGAGGCTCTCAGAGCCAGCCACTCCTCGCTTCATGGAGGAAAGAGGGAAAAGCAAAGTGTGCCAGGAAACACCAGATTTGTCTAGTGCTTGTGACAGATGCCAGGGAATGTCTGATGTTCCCTGCACGGCAAAGAAAACTTGAGCTGTCCCCACACCGTGCTGCTCTCTTTTGGCAGTGAGCATTCTGGGACCCCTCACCACCCCCGAGCAGCAGCTCTCCAAGACGCCCTCATCCAGCTCCTTGTCCCAGAGGGTCCGCTCCACCTTCAGCAAGACCACTCCCAAGTAAGTGCTGATGGGTGCTGTCATGCAGTGTCTGGAATGACTGCAGGTGATTTGGGTGGTCAAGGAGAACTAAAATGACACTTGTGGGGGCAGCCTGCACTTACTGCTCAGTCAACCCTCCCTTAATCTGTGCTGTGGGAGCAGCAGCTGCCTGATGGGTTACAAACATCATCTCATGGTAGGGAGAGGAACATTGTTTGGGAGGTGGGTGAAATTTGGGTGAATGCTCCCTGAAAGGGGAGAGTGTTGGATCTCTGCGTCCAAAATTCCAAACTGATATTTTTGTGTTTCTCTTGAATTAGATTTGGGAGCAAAAGCAAGTCAACAACCCAGCTTGGGCACCAGGGTAACTTCTTTGCCTCTCCTATGCTGAAGTGAAGACCTGGGAGCTGGTCTTGTTCCTGGCGTTTGCACACCAATGCTCACAAGCAGAAGAAACACAGGTTGTCTCCGTGGCCCCTGGCAGCTTATATTAAATGATGTTTTGCCTTTTATCTTTCAGCTTAACTGAGACTTTTAATGGGATTTTATAGTGCAATTTATTTTTATTATCTAATGCTGTGCTGAATGTAGTATTGGTGAAGACAGTAACAAGCAGGATTTGTTCAGTGTTAATCATTAAAAAAACTCTAGAGAACTGGCATTTTCACTAACATCTGTTTTTCTCCCTCTGTGAAGTAGAGCAGTCACAAAATGAGTGTCAGTTGGTTGGGGTTTTTAGGACTCCGTAGGATGTTCTGGACACAGCCGTGTCTAAGCTTTGTCAGAATCCAGGCTTTCCATCAGCACGGAGTCTCTGAGTCCCACCTGGCTGGTGGTGCAGCTGGAATCCTGAGGATGGCAGTGTTGGATTGGGCTGGTGGGCAAAAGCCTCTCTTTAATGAGAGGGACCGTGGCTCCTCTAAAAAGGAACGTTTCCTGACACTGTGTTTGCAAGGGGTGAATTCTGTAGATGGACGGTGTGGATGCAAAGCCAAAGGATTCCTGGGTAGCCCAAAGGAATTAGTGCTGCTGGTGAGGGGAAAGGAGAGTGGGAGTCCTGCTTTCCCAGGCTGGGGTCTGGGACCTTGCCCAGTGCTGTGTGAAGACACCTGTGAAACACACACAAGTTTGTGAAGTGGCTGTTTTTATCGAGCTCTGGAAAAACTGTCCTGACTGTGCAGTTAAGTAAATCCTGATGTTCTGCATGACCCACAGTTCTGTGTTCTCTGGCTCGTGGTTTAACTCGTGCTGTGTATTTTCACCCAGGCACGTGTGGCCTCGCTGGAGGCTGAGGGGCTGCTCTCTGAGGAGCTCCTGCCCCAAGGACCGATCCCAGCCAACGGTGCTGCTGGGGGCAGGATCCTGCCCCGGGCTGTGGCTCCAGGGGAGGAAGGAGGACAACAGGTTTGGTGTCCCCACTATTGTGCTGGGAGGTGAAATAGCCTGGGGTGGGTGTGGTGGCCTGGGGTGTTTCTCTTTCCCCTTGATTGTGAGGTCTGGGGGGTGAAGTGTCCAAGTCCAAGTTTTCACCAAGTGAAAACCCCCTGCTGGGGTGTTTCTGGCCTCTGGGGTTCTCACACACACCAGATGTGTATGAGAGGGGGCACTAAGGTGTGTTCTCCTTACCCATATTCTGTTTATGGGATCACTTGGTCCTTTCCTGGAACATCTTCTCCCAGCCTAAGCCCTTGCCTGTTCCTCATTGGAGCAGAAACAAGGTCACTGTCGGTGGGACCTGCTGAGGGATATCTGCCCTGGTCTCTGTGGCACTGCTCTGTGGGGACAGGTAGGGTTTGGGGACACCTGAGGAAGCCACCTCCACTCCGGTACTGCTGGGCACAAAGGTGGCCCTTGGGTGTCTGGGGATGTGTCTGGGATGGGGGGTGCCCACCTGTGCCTGCAGGGAAGGGCACAAGTTCCAAGTGGGGATGTACAAGGACACAGCAGAGGAAGGGCCTGGGGGGATGCAGAGTGAGAACAGTGAGGAGGGGGCAGGTCTTTGGCATTCCATGCTCTTGATGCTTCAGGCTGCAAGGAGACACCAACAAGGACAAATTGCACAGAGAAGTATTTATTGATCAAAGAATGTTAAAAGCATTATTTTGGCTCCAGAAACAGGGATGAAAATATCATTCCTGGTGGGAAGCATTGCAAGAAAGCTCCTGGTCTATGCCCAGGCAGGGGCAGCCATGCGTGTGCTTCTGAGCATTAGTGCAGATCAAATCACTCCTTAATCAGCAGCATTTAATGCATTTGGACAGGCCAGTGACCATCTGTGTCCTGTACAGAAGGGCTTCACCCTCATCATGACTCCTCAGTGATCTTATGGAGGAATCCACCTCCTGGTTTGTTGCAAATGGTAGAATTCTTATAATTAATGAGTTGATTTCTCACACTGCCCTAATCAGCATTTGGTTCTGATCAACGGCAGCTCCAAGGGAGAGACACAAGTCCACACCTGCAGAAGATTGTGCTCAGATCCCGTAAGCCAAATTCTTCACTTTTGTTTTCATTCCCTCTGGGAGAAGCAGGACACAGCAGCGTGTGTAAGGTTTGGGCTCTTGGTTACCTGCAGGTGGACCTGGATTTGATGGCTGGGCAATGGGAGGATGTGAGGAGCTGATAGAGCTGTTATGTCCACGTGAGGGATGGGCCTGCTGTGCAGAGACACAGAGTCCTTCTGGCCTTCTAGCCTTGGAAAAAGCCGTGCTCTAATCTCCGATGTGGTCGGGGCTCTCATCATCTGAACTGGGTGCATGAAGTTCCGCAGGCAGGTGCCGGTCGGTCTCCTCGAGGAAGCGGAGGATGGCGTTGGCGGCGGCGGTTTTACCTTTGTCCTGGTACTTCCTAGCCATCTTTCTCAGCCTGCGCCCGCAGTCCCTCCTCTGGTCTGTCTGCACGAAAATCTTGTAACCCTCCATGAACTTGGCTTTTGCGCTCTCCTTGGATTTCACCTGGTAGAGGAAGAACTTTCCCCACTGGAGATTCAGGGCTTGACGGCATCTGAGGCTCAGGGTGTTGCTTTGCCTTTGCAGCTCCTTGTAGATCTGTTCTTCCCCTTCCATGCCTCTTCCACCAATGAACTCTGCCAGCTGCAGCTTGACAAGTGTAAGGTCAAGGTCAGGATGGTCCTGAACAATTTGCCGGAGGTGCTTGATGGCTGTATCCAGTATCTTATTCGTGTCTTCCGGCCTTGCTTTAAGCCACTGTTGCCTGTAGCACTTGGCCAAGGCCTGGTAGAGAAGGTGGTAACCCGGGTCCTTCTCCAGGGCTTTCTGGAGGATCTCAACTGCTCGCTCTGTTGACCGTGTCATGTAGAACAAAGCTGATGATTTGAGGACCTCGGCGTCAAGGCTGTTCTCTACACATGCTTCGACCAAGCTAATTGATTCTTTCTCATCTAATTGTTTAAGTAGCTGGGCCAAATATATTTTGGCTCTGTAGTTCTTTGGCTGCTTGTGGACAATACTTTTCAAGTGGCTTATGGCTTCGCTTGCAATATCAGGCTCCCAGAAGCAAACCCAGGAGAAAAAAAGAGCCTTTCCAAGCCCGGTACGGAAATAACTGTTCTCTGGTTCAAACATCAAGGCCATGTAGAAGCACTCTCTTGCCCGTTCCCCATTCCGGGCTCTGACAGCCAGGAGGGACCAGCCTTTCTGGGCCTGGATATGTGGGAGCACCTGCGCATCCCAAGGAGTTGGGCAGAGCTGCTGAATTTGTTTCAGGTAGCTTTCAGCCTCCCGATAGGAGGCCTGAAGGTAGTAAATCCAAGCATAATTCCCGTAGATAATCAAAGAGCCGGCAGTAGATGCCGGCTTCTCCACTTGCCTGTTGCACTCCTCAGCATCTCTGAGGCTTTGCAGAGCTTTTGCACTCTGTTTGTCCAGCTGGTGCAGGTATGCCTGGAGCCCCAGGAGGGCCACCTGGTTCTGGCGGGCCGTGTGCTTGATCTCAACATCCAACTTCTGCAGGATATGCGGAGGATTAAAAGAGTCAACACCCAATTTCCAGTTGAAGTGACACTGAAGGGCTTCCAACTTCTCCTTCAGCTGCTCCTTGCTACAAAGAGGAAATGGTGAGTAATGGAAGGGTGGGACCCCAGCATGCCCAAACAGAGTGGATAAAAGGAAGGGAGGTGGAGGAGGGGACTCTCCGAGGTTGCTCAACACATCCCTTGCACTCAAGCCACTGAAGAACGTGCAAATCAGAACCTGCAAATCATTGTTCCAGTCAGCCCTTAGTCAGGCAGCTGTCTGTGAGCCTTCCCTTCTGGGAACAGCAAGGGAGTCACCAGTGCCTGGAGCCAGGGCTGCTCCCTTACCAAAGAAAGGCCCCAGGAGAAAGGGAGAGTAGAGCCAGCCCCACCCACATGATGAAAGCTTCTTCCCCTTCTATGGGCAGGAAACGGGGGTCCTGTCTTCAGCTGAAGGGTGAGGGAATGGCTCAACAAAGAGCCCAACAAGGTCATGAAGATGTCAGACTGGAGTATCTCTTCCATGAGGGAAGGCTGAGAGAGCTGAGACTCCAGCCTAGAGAAGAGAAGGCTCAGAGAGATCTTAGAGCTGTAGAAATACCTGAAGGGAGGGTGCAAAAAAGTGCCAGGCTTTTTTAGTGGTGCCCAGTGCCAGGGCAAGAAAGGCACCAACAAGCTCAGGAAGCTCCATCTGGACATCAGGAAACTTAACTGTGAGAAGAAGAGAGGCCTTACACAGTTTTCCTGGAGAGGTTGTGGAGTCCCCATCCTCAGAGAGACTCCAAAGCTTTCTGGATGCGGTCAGGGGTGGCCCTACTTGAGCAGGGCCTTGGACAAGGCAACCTTCAGAGGACCTTTCCAGCCTTAACCCTGGTGAGACTCTGAGCTGGGATGTGCTGAGCCTTTTCCCTCCACACCCTGTCACTGTGGGAGCTGTGACAAGAACGGATGCTGTGCACTCACCTCATTTGTGCTGTGGACATCATGTCACCGTCGAGGGAGGATGGCTCGGCTGCACCTCTTCCACACTGCAGCAGACCCTGGGCAGGACAGTCTGTAATCTGGGAACTGAGCCTTAAATAGGGAAGCTCTCTCCTGGGCGGAGTCTGATGAAACCACTTATCTAAGGAGAAACAAAACTGAAAGAGCTTAAACTGAAAAGAAAGTCTCAACTTCAAGACAGAAAAGAGATCACCTCCCCTTCATTAAAATGTCACTGGGGTCTGGATAGACAAGAAAGGGAATCCTGTGGTCAGAGCAGCAGGGTCTGAACTCCCTGCTGGAGACCTTCTCCTTGCTGAAAAGGACTTTGGTGTTACAGCTTTTAGGAAGCACCTGGTGTGAGATGATGGAGCATCCCAGGCTGCAGAATGGAAATGTGGCATCACCATTATCAGTGAGGAGCCAAAGGCTCCGTGTGGCTCTGCAGGACCTTGTCCCCAGGGCTCATCTGGATCCACCCTGGCACCTTTGCTGGAGTTTCTCTTGGCCTGTAACAGCAAGTGCCCAGCAAAAAGGGGGTGGCAATTGCATTGGCACAGCTCTGTGCGAGGTGCAGCTGTCCCTGGGGTAAATCCCAAGTCCTTCCTTAAGGAGCAGGAAGTGCTGAGAGAGCTCAGGATGCTGAGCTCGGGATGGCCCCAAGGGTATCAGCAGCTCACCAGGAATCCATTGCTGACCACTGAGGTTTGGGCAGGTGACAGAAACCAGTGGAAATGACAGAAAAAATACAGGTAAAATGCAGGACACACGGTGCAGCTGGGTGTTAACAGGGGAGTGCAGCTCCAGGAAGAGAGATTCCAGTAGAGAGAATAGTAGAAAATACATTTTAAAAAGTAGCCCCAAGTAGACTCTAAACAGAGAAGGAAGAAACCACCAGCCTTAGAACCATGTTCCTCCCAGCAAAGAAGAAAAAACCTTCCACTATTTCGCCCTCAGGATGCTGATGAATCACTGCAGCAGCTCACAGGAAGGAGGAGAATTTACTGCTGGAGGAGCAGGGTAGATGCTTTTATCTAATGTGTTTATTTTTTTCTATTGCTGACAACCTTTAATAGAAAATGAGTAATTTGGCTATGAGTGTTAGCACTGCTGGATGAACAATGAGTGATTGCTCTGTCTTGATTAGGCTGAAGCATTAATTAGACAGCCAATAACGTCTAATTCTTGAATCCTCACATCAGCGTCTTCTTTCAGCATCTTTCTGGGCATTTGGGCTCGACCAAGCTGCTTCTCTCTTGCCTGTGGTGGCCAGGATGAGGCTGTGTGAGTTGAGTGCTGGGTGGATGTTTTGGCTCCCGGGGCTGGGGCAGAACTGGCAGGACAGAGGAGAAAATTCACTGCTCAAATCCCTCAGGCCTTGACAACAGTTCTTGGCTACTTCTGCTAATATTAGGGCTGGTTTGAGGATGATTACAGTTCTGTGCAACAGCTATTAATATCATACAAAGCTTGGATGGAAGTCAAAAATAACAGCGAATGAGAAAACTACCAACCAGCAGCCAAACGGGAAGTACAGGCAAGGCTTGGTGTTGTGGAAGATAAATGGTGGGGAGGAAAAGCAAAAGAGCTGCAATAAGATGCAGAGGGGGGAAAAAAAATACCAATGTTTTTGTTAGTGGTTTGAAAACAGTCCTTGGCTTCAAAACATTCTGTTACATCAAATAACACTGATCGAATTCTGAGCTGATTGAAAGGAAATTCTGGTACAGAAAAAAACACCTGTTTGTTATAAAGTTCCTTCGGCTGATTCTGGGCCGCAGTGAAGGGGCTCTGAACCACCAGAGTGAGCTGCAACAGGGAGCAGGAAAGACAGAACCTGGAAATGCCCTTCTGGAAACGGTGCCTGCAGTGCTGGGGAGCTTCAAGAAGCTCCATCTGAGTAGCAAAGGCCAGAACTAAAAATACTTCGAGGTGCGACCGCAGAATTTCCCTGACAAAGTTTGAGTCCTGGCTGGACACCTGAAAATTCTCTGTTAATTGTCTGTAACTTCCTTACTGGCATTCAGGTACAGGTGAGGCTTCCATGAGTAAGAAGACAGGTACTAAAAAGGTGCTTTTAGTTTGTCACAGTTTCTACTGCACCTCTGCAGCTCCCGTTGGCTCTGCTCCTCGCTGCTCTGCAGGTGGGTGTCCAAATCTCTCCAGGGGCAGAAGGTGGCAAAAGCAGACTTTAATCACTCTACTGGCACTTGCACAGAGGTGTTTAATTCATGGCTTTGTACAAAGCCAAAAGCCTGGGGTCTCCACCTGCTCGGAAACTTGAGAATCCTTCATTACAAAGGTGCTGAGGGCCTGGCACAGGGTGCCCAGAGAAGCTGGGGCTGCCCCTGGATCCCTGGAAGTGTCCAAGGCCAGGCTGGACAGGGCTTGGAGGAACCTGGGATAGTGGGAGGTTGGAAGGTGGAACTGGATGATTTTTTTAGGTCCTTCCCAATGCAAACCATTCTATGACCTCAGTGTTTTTGATGAGATCGAAACAGATAATGCTTCTCCTAGAAAAGGGCTTATGAACATCAAAGCTTCCCATTTTCCCTCCTGCCTGTTCCCTGACCCTCACTCCCAAGCCCAGGCGTTGCTGCAGGACTCGGTGCCAGCAGATGGCAGAGGCTTTCCACGGATGACACTGCTGAGGTATTGCAGTTCTCTCCCCAGCCTGTGAAAAAGAGCGATGCTTTTGCATCACTTTTAGGTTTCTGCCTCGCAGCTGGATTATTTTTTAACAATATTCCAACCCCCCGCCCCTTTATTTGGGCGAAAACATCTATATTTGGGAAAGTGGTTGTTTCCCGTGGGTGAAAACAGGGAGGGAAAACAGAGCAGGACCTTAGGGAGTGTGTGCTGCCTGGGGAGGGCGATCATCCTTCTCACAGCTGAGCTGAGCAGGGCCCAAGGAAAGGACGGGGCAGCGTTTAAAATGAAAAAGGAAATTTTTTTATTGTAATATATACAGAAACTATGAAACCAACATTGTTGCCTCACCACAGTATTTGCCCTCCTTGTTTCCAAACGCTTTGGCCGTGCAGCAGAGAGCAGCCTCTGGTTCTTCCTCACACTGATGGTGGGGCTGGGATCGACTGATTCCTCCAGATAAAGGTGGCCTGGACTTTCAGCCTTGCTCGTACCTGGGTATGAAACTACCAGAGCCTGGATTTGCTGCCGTGGGGTGTGGCAAGGAGCTCTGGCTGGAGCTGACATGGAATAGCTGCACTCCAGACACTCCCAGTTCCCCCCAAACCGGACAGGGGATGCTTCTGAGACTCTCCTGAAACCTGCAGCAAGAGCTGGGCACCCGCTCGAGCAGAAAACGGAGCTGTTGTGCATTTCAAAACCTTAGGCTTGAACACCTTCCCAAAGCCCCTTCTCTCCTGAATTAATCCATCTCTGAAAACACGAGGCTTTGGCTGCCTGTTTACAGCTTGGTGAGGCAATGAGGTCACTGCAAAGGCTCGATCAACACCAGAGAAACGACTCCAGGGAGCAGAGCGCAGACGATAGCGAGGGGTTCAGTTAACTGTCCTCAGCCCCAGCTCCTCGCCAGCCCCACGTACCCAGGGTGTGTCTGGAGGACACTGAGATACCAACGGCATCCCCTGGCTGCTCAGGGAGGGCAGCTTATCTCCCAGAGCAAAGCCTTCCCTGCTATCAGTGCCCTGAGAGCCACTCAACTGTCTTCCAACTGCTCTGATGGGGCGATAAACCCAGAGCATTGCTGCTCAGCCAGGCTGGGAAGCTCCAGAGCTGATCTGGGGCAGGGAGAGCAGCAACAGCCTGGTTGAGCTGGGAGAGGTTGGGATGTTGAGAGCTCGTAACTCTCCCTTTTGATCCATGGTGGAGAGAGTGGCTGTTGTTTGTCCAGGTTTGTCCAGACCCACCAGGAGAGGGTAGAGAGAATCTGTGGGATTTTCAGTGCTGTTAACTAATGAAAGCCAGAGCACGAGGCAAAATCAGATCCTCTGATTCCAGCAAGTTGGTGCCAAGGCTCGTGGCCCTGCTCTCGTGGTATAAAAGTAATGAAAAATTGCAGTGTTCAGATTTTGCTAAGATTGCAGCAGCAGCGGTTCTCACTGGTAATTAACGGAGGAGTTTCTGTATGTGGAAGGAATCAGTGGATCTCCTTCGTTCTCCAGACAAGGAGCTGACGGAGGGTAATGCCAAGAAAGCTGAAATGTGTCAAAACTTCAAGGAGTGATGGAGCAGATGAGGATTATAATTGACAGAGGAGAGAAATCTCGGTACAGTAAGGGAAAAACAGGGTAGAGCCGCACTAGAATTCATTGTATGCTTTCAGGTGATTTGGGCAAGATTAAATTCACTCAGCAGGTGAGAGAAAGCCAAGAAGGGAGCTTTCACTAACCCAGAGGGGATGGAAGAGGGTCAAGGAAAAATGTCAAAGGTTTCTCTTAAAACAGAGGCTGAAGATCAGAGAGAATTAAGTGGTGTTGGGATCTGGGAAAACAGGGGAACAGGCATTTAAAGGCGTTGTTTGTCAGCACCAAAGAGAATGAGAAACTGCAATGGTAATTGGGCAAGATCCAACCATCCCAAGCACAGATAATTTAGCTAATTTACATCTACAATGATGTTCTGAGCGCTGTGCTCCCAGAAGAGGTTGTAAATACATAAAGTTTTATGGCTTTTGATACCGCTCCACATGGCCCAGGAGAAAGCTAAAGAAACATTTCACACAAAATCACTCCAGAGCTCGTCCAAGCCTGCGACGAGCCCTGCACAGAGGAGAATTGTCCGTGGTCTCCTTGAGGGGAGGAAGGGTAGAAGTAAAGTGTGGTTTTGAGAGGTTAAAGAATTGGATCAGGAATGGTGAAACAGGTCCTGGATTGGGCAGGAGGATGTTTCTTTCTCATCTCTGTTGGTGGAGGCTCCTGTAGATAGTTCTGAGAGGAAGGTGATTTTAATTGCCATGAAATGAATAATTGCTCTCCCAACCAGGGATGGAGCCTGGGCATTTCTGCAGACAGATCCTGAAAAATCCCTCAAAGGCCGTGTTTCTCTTGGGCCGTTGCTCTCCGAAATGGCAGCGCTCCCTCCTGAGAAGGATTTTATCCCTTGCCAAAGTCCCAAACAAGAGATTACATGATGTGATTTCCTGTGCGAGCAGGACTGGCTTTGAGGACCCACTGAACCTCTCGGCCTTGAAGGGCTGAGGTTTGTTTTCTTGAGCTTTAGTTTGGCACCAATCCAGCAAAAAAGTCTGTGTCCGAACTTTTATCTAAACACACACGCACAAAGAAGGGGGAGAATGAAAACATGCGGTGTCTTCTCGAAAGAGAAAACAAACTCTCTCTCTCTCTCTCCCTAATTCTGAGTCTTCCTCCATCAGCTTTCAGGAAACGAAGTGACAGAGGTGAGTTGTTTTCTATAAACTATAATTACCCCCAGCGAGACAACAGCTCCCTGCTCTCTCCTCTGTCAAGAGGAGCTGGAGGTGCCCATTTCTCACCCAGGCACAGCCTCATCCATTCTCTCCTTGTGGCTTTTTCTCCTCTTTTTCAGCTCAGAGCACCTGAAGCCCTGAGAAAGCAGTCGGAGCCTTCCTGAGTGTTTATTTTTAGCAGCCAGAGCACGCTCCAGGCCCTGGGGAACGCCGTGAGTGGTGTAGAAACACTTGAAAACACCAAACTCCCCCTTTTCCACACAAGTGAGCTCTTAAACCTGCCCAGACTTTCTAGTGGCTTAATCCCGTCCTTGTGATCGTATTTCATTCGACGGGATTTTATTTGATGTTTCAGTCTCGAGCTGTTTCTCCCCACTTAAATGTTCATCGAGTCCCTCGCCTCCCTCTCTCTGAAGCACCGAAATCCTGAAACCTCTCACCCCGAGGGGCTTGGATGAGTCTGGTGGCACCGGGCTGGCTCTGACCCCATGGCCACTGACCCCATGAAACGAGAGCCCCTGGTTGTTTTCCTGGATGCTGTTCCTGGGGAGCAGCTCCCTGGCCCTTCACTCAGGCATTTCATCGTCTCATCCGGAGCTGGAACAGCAGCAGCCAAGCAGAATTTCCTTTGAGCTGCAGATAAGAAGATTCTGGTGATAGGGAGGCCCTGCTCAAGCAGCCCCCGGGGCTCGCAGCTTTGAGAACAGCCTCGAGGGCCGAAGGGGAAGGAAGTGTTTAATCCTGTGGACATAGGACGTGAAGAGAAAAACAACACCCAGAGGTGCATCAGCCTCGAACACATTCCCTGAGCTGCCTGGGGTGGGCATCCCAAAGCAGCCACGGAGCTGCAGCCGGGCGAATGTTTCCTAAGCCCGTGTTTGGTGAGAATTCCTCAGGAATCGGCAACAAAGAGTCAACTCTTTGTGCAGGAAGCCTCCATCGGCCGTGGAGAAAGGGGATCACGTCTTGAAAAGTCAAGTTGTAGGGGATCACGTCTTGAAAAGTCAAGTTGTAGGGGATCGCGTCTCGAAAAGTCAAGTTGTAGGGGATCACGTCTCGAAAAGTCAAGTTGTAGGGGATCGCGTCTCGAAAANTCAAGTTGCAGGGGATCGCGTCTTGAAAAGTCAAGTTGCCGGGGATCGCGTCTTGAAAAGTCAAGTTGCCGGGGATCGCGTCTTGAAAAGTCAAGTTGCCGGGGATCGCGTCTTGAAAAGTCAAGTTGTCTTTGTGAACAACGTGAATGATCAGATTACGGAAAGCAAATCCTTGCAAAAAAAAAAAACAAAACAATTCCAGGCTCTCTGCTGAGGGCTGCAGAGCGCGGCTCGCTCAATGCTGAGACGTGAAACGTGTCAGGGCATGCACAGCATCGCTTCTTAGAAATCACAGCTCTTCTCAGCATCAGCAGAAATTAAAAATATAATAATTTCCACTTCCAGAGAGCAGAGGGAAATGGCACCCGGCCCTGCACAAGTGCTATCGGAAAGATGGAGCCGGATAACAAAGTTGTGGTCAAAGCCAGCAGAAGATACTTTCAGTCAGACTGGTTCTGGGAAGAAAATCTTAGAAAAATCGATAACAAATCAAGCCCAGCGCTAACCAATGGAGGATTTCTGGGGCAGTACTCCCTAATTTCAGGCAGATCCATCTGTGCTCCAGCGACAAGAACTAATGGAGAGCAGAGAAACATGGGCAAAAACTTACACCACGGTTATAAATGCACAGATTGGAGGGGAAAATGTGATCCAAGGAGCTCCTTCCCGGTTTCCAGGGACACAGGAGAGAGACTGAGTGTGAAAACCCCTCATTTTGGGGCCACCTGCCAGAGTAGCCGATGGCTGGGCAGAATATCCAGGAGCAGAGTTGGTCCCAGAGAGAACAGGACAATGATCTGCAGCTCAGGGGCCTCGAATCCTAGATCCTGCTGTGTCCTGGGAGCTCCTGGTGGGATGGGAGCTCCTCGGCCGGGTCCTGCCCAGCCCGGAGGGTCCCCGCTGATGGGCACATCGCCCCAGCAGAGGGGACAGAGGCACAGCCACGTCCCCATCCCGGGAAAGGTGCGACAGGAGATGCTCTGCCCACACCTTCCAGGAACTGCCTCCAGATGGTGCTCCAGCCAATTTTCCGGGATTTGAAAGGATTTGATTGTCTCCCAGGTGGCTTTTCTGGGCAGGTCTTTGCTTGATAATAACGAGGGAGGGTGGACCGTGCTCGGCCCTTGCAGGGAGCCTTCGGCTGCCTTTGCCAAGCTCTTCCTCGCTGTGAGCAGCTCCTCGTTCCCAGCTCATGCCCTGGGAGCCCCCGAGGTCTGTCAGGAATGAGTCACAAACAAAGTCCCCGTAGGAAAGGAGAAGGATGGACTCACAGCCTTGACCGTTCTGTGTAGGAAAGGTTTATTTGCCCAGTTTGCTTTATAAATAACCCAGAAAGCAGCAGCTTTGTTTTCACGGTCTCAGACTCAGGAACTCGATCCAAGCCTCGGTCCAGGCC
Organism: Falcunculus frontatus; assembly: GCA_013398115.1. NCBI lineage: Eukaryota > Metazoa > Chordata > Aves > Passeriformes > Falcunculus > Falcunculus frontatus. Next base: position 65,373 of record VZRV01004998.1, on the reverse strand, counting down.
ATGGGAGTCCTGGCCAGGAAGAGCAGTCCCTGGGCATTTGTTTAATGAGTCACAGCGTGCAAAACACCCCAGCAGGATAAGGGCAAGGATGAGGGTCAGTGCCTCTGTGGCGTGGCATCCCCCTGCTCCTTCTGGGATCTCAGCAGTTATCCTCCATCCCTTCTGTGGATCCCACAGGGTCTCCTCGTGCTGTGACTGAATCTTGCCGTGTTGGATCTTGAGCGAGGAAAAAAAAAGGGTTAAAAAGAAACTGGAGCAATTCAGTGGAGAAAGGAAAGATTTGTGGTCAGAGTTCAAAATGTTCCTGGAGGGATTCGTGCAGGGAACCTGTGGAGTCACCACACAGGTGAGCCCAGGGAGAAACTGAAAGCCTGAGAGGAGAATTAACCCTGTACAGGCAAGGTTAACCCTGGCAGTTTAAATCCATCAGCTGGGACAATCCTGTAGCAATCCCATTTTCCAGGGATCCTCAGGGGTGTTATACTGGGAAAAGTCATTTCTTGCCAGGCTGGGGGGAGGCCTGGCTTCCCTGCAGGAGTCAGGCAGAGATGCCACAGCCAGAGGGGAGCCAGGCCTTTTCCTGACTGCTGTGACACAGAAGGCTCCTCGCTGCTCCCGTTCCCAGCCCTGGGAATGTGAGGATCCCTCGTGTTCCCTGTACAGGTGCTGAGGGCACAGGGAGCAGCATCAGCAGGGAGCCGCTGTTTTATCGCCCGGGGTTGTTTCAGTGCCTCCATCACACGGAGTTGTTCTCCCTTTGGCAGGGCAGGAACAGCTCCAGCTGCTTATTTTTTATTATTCCAGGAGCGCTGGAAAGGGGCAAAGATTCTTTTACAGCAACGATAACGCTGAGAAATCGTGGGATGTGGCAGGGATGGGGTGGGCAGCCCTGGCCCAGCCCCTGAGCCTGGCATGGTCTGACAGAACACTCCCAGAGCAGCTGATGAGCCTCGAAACCCTGCCAGCCTCGGGCACTGAGAACTCTGCCAAGCGAGTGGAAAAAAGGCAGGGGGGTGAACAGAAAGGCCGTGCTCAGCACTTTGGGGGTGTTCAGCCTCTTTCTCCCCTTGCAAAGGGCTCAGGCTTCGCCTCCCCTCAGCCTGAGCTGCAGAGCACTCGGGATTCCAACAAATCTGTAAAACTGGATACTTCCCTCGCCCAACCCACTCTTCCTTCAGCCCTTATCTGCCCTTACCTGTCTCCACTAGGTCGCTTTAAAAGTCCCAGACACTTCCTTCCTTTGTTTGTCTTGGCCTGAAAGGGAAATGTCTTGTGTGTCAAAGGTTTAGTGCAAATTCCTGTCCCAGCTCTTTACTACCTCTGGCCTCGGTAAATCAAACTTCTTCTCCCAGCTGGGGATTTGCACAGTGAATCAGATTCTCTCCCCACATTCTCCCTCTCCTGCCTGCGCATGGGATTGAGATGGAGCAACAAAACAAGGGATTCAATCCCTACAGGCTGCTGCAAATTTGGGATGGAAAAAGAAGTTCTGGCTTTCAAACGTGTTTGTACAGAGCCAGACTTTCTCAAGGGCTGTGCCACTGTCCCAGCTCTCCTTTCTCTTTAGGGAAATCACCTGGGCTTAGAGAGCCAAAGCAGGTCCTGGCTAGAGGTGGGCAGGGGGCACAGCCTTGCTGAGCTCTGCCTGGACTCTGAGGAAGAATTTCTCCATGGAAAGGGTGCTCAGGCATTGGCAGGGGCTGCCCAGGGAGGTTTGGAGTGCCCATCCCTGGAGGTGTCCAAGGAAGGCCTGGAGGTGGCACTCAGAGCTCTGGGCTGGGGACAAGGGGGGGATTGGGCACAGCTTGGACTCGATGATCCTGCAGAGCTTTTCCATCCTCAAGGATTCTGCCATCCTGTCACTGCAGCTCTCTTTCCTCAGGGCTCATGGAGGGAGACTGACAGCTCCTGGAAGAGTGAAAATCACGGTGAGACACCTCCTACAGAGGGAACCTTCTCTCCCATTTCCATCCCAGCCCTTCGCCCGTGTTCGGCCGAAAAGCACAACGAGGACCTGTCCCTGGGAGGAGCGATTGGGAGGCAGCAGGTGCAGAACCGGAGCGTGGGGCTGAGCTCGATGCTGGCAGGGAGGGCAGGGCTGGGCTGCCACAAGCCGACCACGCGGGTGGTGCTTCGGTTGGGAGCCCCTTCCTTTGCAGATGAGCACCTTGATGTCGGCTCCCCTCGGCTCCTCCCGGCTCCGTGCGGTCGCCGCGCACCTGACTGCGGCAGGGCCTGGGGCTGGCAGCTGCTGAAACCACAGCCCGAGGGAAGCCAGCTCCCTTCTGCCTCGCTGAGAGCAGCCTGTGCTGCGTGAAAACAAACCCAGCCACGCTGCTCTCACCCCGAACTCGCCGGGCAAACAGGAAGCTGCGAGCAAGGGTGGGAAGGGCAAAGCTGCGGGCTCTGGGGTAACACCAGGAATGGACCCCAGGCTCCACCCGTGGGTGCTCTCTGGGTCAACACCTGGGTTCACCTGGTCAGCTGGTGAGCTGGCATCTGTATCCAAAGCTGGGGATGAGCTGGGTGCTGGCACTGCCTCTCCTGAGCTCTGCCTCCAGATGAAACGTTAAACTGCTGCAGCACCTGCCGGAGCAGCGGCTCAGGTGCCACCGCTGCCGTTAGAGCCACCAGGAAAACTGGTGAGGAGCCAAGAGGTGGGGGCCAGCCCTGGGTCACCTCCGTGCCAGTGCCACCCTGCCTGGTACCAGGCCTTCAGAGTAAGTCACGTTCCCTTTCCTCCCCTGCGATACCCCTTCCACCTCTGAGCTCCTCCAGCAACGTGGGATAAGTCACAGGATCCCAGAATGGTTTGGGTTGAGCTCATCTCATTCCGTGTCCCTGCCACAGACAGGGACAACCCCACCAGGCCGGGGTGCTCCAAGCACCTTCACCTTGCCTGGTTTGCCCCTCTTTGGCAGCTCCAAAATGAACCACAATGAGCAAGAACAGCCTCTCCTGCTGCTCCGTGCCTGGAGGGGGCAGGAAGAGGACACTGATCTCAGCAAGGCACCTCCGTGGTTCTCCACCTCTGTTTTTCCATCCTGGTGCTGTCCTGCACTGCCATGAGAATGTTCAGAGTGTTTCACCACCGCTGTTCCAAGCTTTCCATTATTGAAATTCCCAGAAGCAGCACTGGAGCTCCCTCGGTTCAGCACCTGCCTGCTGGTGACATTTAATCCATCTGTGGTGCTTTGGGCCTGTCGCAAAGGCACAGCAGGATTCTGCTGATGGCAATGCAAGAGCAAACAGCCACTTTTGTGGGTGTTCCTGCTGAGTCCAGCCCGAGATGCTCCTGGGCCTGGCACTCGCAGGCTGTGACAGGAGCCAAGAGCCACCACGGGACACGAGGGGAATGATGGATTACAAAAGTGGCCGGGAAATTTCTCATACATTTCCTGCAAGTTTTGAAGTCAGGCCTCCCTGTATGACACCTCATCCCTCCTCTTCACAGCTGCTTCTCATTTCCCAACCATAGTCTTCCTGTTTTGTTAGCTTTTTTTTTAAATTTTTTTTTTTAAATCATTTTTTGGGAAGGTTGGGGGCTGTGTTTAACAGCTGCACACAATCCTGCCCCAGCCATGCCTGCACCCATCACTATATATAGCCTCAGACAGGCCAAACAAATGAGCAGGGCTGGGGTTAATAATCATAAAATGGAGTTCAGCTGTCTCTGAACTGTGATTTACTGGGACCGAGGCCAGGCAAGATCCTCCTCACGCCCTCACTGCAGAGCCGTCCACAGGGACCAGTCCCTTCAAAAGAGGAGAAATGATTTGAAATGCCTTTTTTCCAGCTGAAACTCGAGATGGGAAATGGTTCAAGCAGATCTGCCTATGGGTGAGGTCTCCAGGGCGGTGCTGGTGTGATGTGGAGCCACGCTGTGGATGTTGGTGATGCCTCCTCCATCCTTAGAAGCTCAGAGCTGGGAGAAGGGGTGAGTTTAACCTGGTTGTGCTCCCCTCTGGGGCTGGTGGTGGCTGAACAGCTGCCAGAGGGAACATCCCACCAGGAATCTGTGGCAGGGCTGCTCTCAGTCAATGAGTGCATCCCACTGGGAAGGTCTCTGGGGTCAGAGCTGTGAGGGGTGCGGACGTTTCATACCCAAAACCTTCTTGGTGTTTGTCCCACAGACAGAGACTGCGGACAGCTGAGGCCCTGCCTGAGCTCAGGGACACCAAGTTCCCTCCCAGGGGTCGATATCTCAGTTCCCTGCACAATCCCAGCATTGCTGTGAAGAACCTGCTGGGGCTCAAACTGTGTCCTAATCACCAAGAGAGAGGCTGAGCCAGGCTGCTGTGCTCAGAGCCCAAAACACGGGCACGAGGCAGGGCTCTGTCTTTGGGGCTGGGACACCCCAGTTCTGCCCCTTGCTAGCACTGAACGCCCTCCCCTTCAGAGGCCACAGTGCCACACGTGTGGCATCGCCACCTTTGCCCCAGACGTGGGGCACCAGCACCTGTGACGTGCTCTCTAAGTGACCTCTCCCAGGTCCTTGGGGTATTTTTAGCCGCCGTTTCTCGCGGCCGTAACTCTTCTCCTCCTGCAGAAACAAACCTGCTCCTTCCCTGCCTTCTATGGAGAGATGAGGCTGCAGGCAGCTCCCCTTCCCTGCCTCGGGCATCTGCTGCCCACGCTGCTGCTCCTCCAGCCTCTCAGCCACGGCTGCTCTGCTTTGTGTCTGAGGGCACTGCTGGCAGCTCCCTTCTCTCTCGGGCACGGAGGGGATCTCGGGGGGGTGTGAGAGCAGGATTGTGGCTGCTGGGAGCAAAGGCTGGGCTCTTGGCAGCACGTCAGGGCAGGTGGCATGGGTCTGACTGGCACCCAGCAGCACAACCTGGGTCCTTGTGCTTGGGCTGGAAGGGAGGAGGTCCTGATGGAGATACGGGCACTGGGGTTTTCAGCAGAGCTCAAACTGTTATCCAAAGGTTTTCCAAAATCTATCTGCCCCTTTATGCTCCTAAACACCATCTGGGACCTGCTCTGGCCTCGCTGGTGACAGAAATGGCAGCCTGGATTTTCCAGCACGTGAACAGGACTCTGCTCATGGCAGAATGGTTTGGGTTGGAAGGGACCTGGAGGCCCATCCAGTCCCATCCCCTTCCACCTCCCCAGGTGAGCTCTCCTGGTCTCTTCACCTTTGAAACACAAAGATTTTAATCTTTCACCCTCTTTCTTCCTCCTGGGAGACTTTGGTCAATCATCTTAATTAGCCAGGAGTGCCTCACTTCCTCAGGTCTGGAAATGTCTCTTTGTTAAGCAGGGCAGTGTCTCTTATCTCCTCCTGGCCTTTGAGCAGCTCCACTTTTGGCAGTTCCTGCCTGTCCTTACACCCAACGTGCAAACGACGCAAAGATCCAAGTAGGCAAAAGTTTGTAGCTCGTTATAGGACCTGGCTCAGCCCTGGAGCAGGAGTGACCCTGTCCTGGGCCCTCAGTCCTGTGGGGCTGGTGGCCAAACTCCCTCCTCAGCACATCTTGCCCACGGCCATTGCTTTTCCCCTCGGATCTTTCCCTGTGATCTTTCTTTTATCTTTTTTTCCCCCTGTTTCAGAACACCGGGTTCTTTGATGTGAGAAGGGTGTCATAAAAATCCCATGAACAACTTTTTTTCACCCCTGGGACTTCTCCAGGGCTGGCATCACTTGGCTTTTAGAGGTGGGAGAAGGATGACCACGGTCCTCCTTTTCCACTGCCATTGTTCCCCGTTGGCATGAAAGGGTAATTCCAGTGCTGGGCTGGAAATTGCCAGGACAGGTTGACTGTGATTCTGCAATCCAGGAGCGGGGCAGGGAGCCCAGCTCCTGTCTCAGGAGAGTTTGTGTGCTCTCTGCACAAAGCAGGGCAGCCTCAGCGGAAGAGGTGGAGTCCGTCCCTTTGGAAGGCTCCTGGGAGGATCCTCCTGGCTGCTGGAGATTTTCCTTCCCTCAGACAGAGGTAAAACCTGAAGCCAGTCCCACCTTAGGCCAACTGCTGCTGTTGGATGGGGCTCGGGGTGAGGCAGGAAGAGATCACTGTCTCCTCCTGGAGCTCAAGGTCCTTCAGCAAGGTGAAGGCTACACCCTCGGAAAGGTTTCGGGGGTGGGAATTCCAGGTGGAAGGAGCCACCTCCTGGAAAGACTCAGGCTTGCAAGCACCGAAGGACAGTCCCTCGCTTTCCCCCCACTCTCCTGCTTTCCTTCTTGCACTCATCATCCTCATGAGCTCTTCCAGGCTGTGCTCCCAGCGTGCCAGCGAAGCTCAGAGCTGCAGAACTGTTGAGCTGTGGCCCCAGCTCCCCGCAGATCCAGCGGGTGATGCTGTGTCCCCGTCCCTCAGCATCTGTGCAGATCCAGAGCAGGCGCTGCTGGAAGAAGTTGGGCTCAGGAAGTTGCTGTTTTGGGTGGAAGTTCCCATCTCGGGCCAAACCTCAGGGCTGTCAGATGAGGAAACGGCGCTTTTCTGACCCCAAAATCCCAGAGCTCGTGTCTGGGAAGTTGTGCTGCAGGAGCTGAGGTCTGTCCCTGGCTGTGCCCTGGGATGGGGCTTGGAGCAACCTCATTTAATGGAAGGTGTCTCTGCCCATGGCAGCGGTGGCACAAGATGAGCTTTAAGGTCCCTTTCAACCCAAACCACTCCGGGATTTTGTGTCTGGCCCTCATTTCCCACCTGCTCTCTCAGACTGCCCCGTTTCCCTTCGTTTCTCACTAAACAGCACAATTTCCCTCCCCGCTGGGACCGGGAGCGCTGGGTTAATGCCACCGTCATCGGGTGTCAGCGCTGCACAACCACTTAACCCTCTCCGGGATGGGAAAAACTAAAGGAAGAAGAGGAAGAACCCAATTCTGTGCCGGTGACACTTTCTCCCGGCCAAACAAACAAAAGTTTTATGAGCTGAACCCTCTGGATGCTGCATTCCAGCTTGGTAACATTTCGGTAACACATTGCAAACGTTTGACTCATAGAAACTTGGACGGCTGCAGCCGGGGGAGGGGGAAGAGCGTCACATTCCCATTCCCGGGCAGGGTTTGGTTGTCGGATTTTTTTTTTTTATTTTTTTTAAAGAACTGAAACTTCTCTCTGTTTAATGAAAAAAAAAAAGTGTTTGAGCCTGACGACTTCCACCGGCTCTCGCATTGTGTTTGGGAGTGAGGGGCTGGGGGGGGAGGGCTCCGCTGCCAAGGGACGGACCCGGGGCAGCTGAACTCGCTTTTCTTTGACAAGTTTTTTTTTTTTCTTTTTTTTTTTTTTTTTTTTCTCCCTCTGTGTTCCCAGGGCAGGGTTGGCTTTCTAGGTTTGATAAAGCATTTCCTTCCATTGTCATTCTATACGGCCTCTGGGCCCTGCGCTCAGTCCCTCCCCTTTGCCGTCCCCTCTCTTTCTCTCTCTCTCTCTCTCTCTCTCTTCCTGAACTTTAGTGAATCTTGAGATATAAAGAAAGCAGCTGCCTCGCTTAAGCACAGCTTGAACAATGAGACCTCCTCTCCAAGGGCTTTAATTCCTCTGGATGCAAGGACAAAGCCAGGGTGAGTAGCCTTCTGGTGGCTCTGCCGGTCCCCGCATCTGCGGCGCGGCCGCTCCCGGTGTCCGCTCGCGGCCGCTCCCGCAGCTCCTCTCCCTGTCCCCGGCTCCGGAGGGATCAGGTAGCACAGGAGGAGATGCCACGAGTGTAAAATCCCCCCAAACCCAGCCACCACCTCCCGAGGAAGTGCTGGCGCTGTCCCCATGGACGCTGTCCCCATGGACGCTGTCCCCGCCGATGCTGTCCCCATCAAACTCGTGCTGGAGGAGGCTTTGCCACCCAGCCGCGTCCCTGGATTTGGGGCACCGCAGGCTCCCCGCCGTGTGAGACCGGGCAAAACCTGGCTCTGGGCAAGGTGGGAGGAATCCTGACCTCAAAGGCAAAGGAAAACAAACATGATGCAATCAGGCGTGACCGAGCTGGGCTGCGGGAGGAAAATCTTCCTCGGGGCTGCGCGGTCCGGGGGATGCTGAAGTGGAATTTGGGAAGGTGCTGGGGTGGGGGAAACACCTCGGACTGCGTCGTGCGGGTGCAGGAGGAGGGCAGAGGCGCAGCGTGTGCCGTGTGAGCGCTGTCTGGGCTCTGGCTTTGCGCCGGGGATCTGCTTGGATCGTCTCATGCACAAAAAGCAGGAGGCGAAACCCGGGGGCACGGCGGCAGCAGCCTGGAGCGTGTTAATTAAGGGGATTCGGGGACGAGTGATGAAGCTGCTGCTGCTGGGTGTGCATCTCCCAGGACGGGATCCCTCCCTTTACCCTCCCAGGAAGCTGTAAGTGGCTCACACGGGAGCGCTGATGGATCAAACAGCGGCCAAACACAGCCCAGATGTTGTTATCTGGTGGCCCCCATGGCTCGGTGTCCCCCCGCCTTTGAGTTTCTCCTCTTCATCCCCAGCGTCTGCTGTCTGTGATGAAACATGATTCACGGGATCCTGGGCCTCGTAAACAGGGAATGATCAAACAAGGCATAAAAGAACATTTTTATTGCTCGTTAGGGCTTCACTGAGACCGTCTGGGGCTCTGTGTTGGTTCAGGTAGCTGCCGGAGCACGGCGTGTTCTTGTGGTACAAATCTTAAAAGTTCTCCTGTGTTCTGCAGCACAAAACTGCTCAAAACATTACTTCAGGAGACCTGCAGAGCTCATGGTTTGTGCAAAGTCACTTAGAGAGCTTGTGCAGTCCGTTGTGGGGAAACTCAGAGTAGGTTTGATCGAGTTTTGGGTTTTTCTCTCCATAAAATCCCATTTCTGGTCCAACTGGGGTGTTTTCCTTCTGTCCCAGTGCAGCTGTGTTTTTGTGTCACTCGCTCTTGATCTCTACTAAACCCAGCAATTTTGGTCATTCTCTGGTATCTCTGACAGCAGACAGGGACTTGTGGAATTTAAGGTGAGCGTGACAGGTTGACCTTAAATCCCATGGACTAAGCTGAAGGACGTGGATAAAATTTGGCTTCAAAATAGCAGAATGAGGTGGGTGAAATGAGAATGTCCAGGTTTGACACTGAACAGAGCTCAGGTCCACGGCTGGAGGAACCCCCCAAAACTGTTGTGCTCCCGCTGGGATGGGAATTTCTCCAGCAGGAGCTGACTCGTGTTGATATAAAAGTAGATGAAACCTTCAGATTTAACGGAGCTTTTTGGAGGCAGAATTGTGTTCCCTCGCTTTTCAGGAGGCAGCGAGAACTTCACCACCACTGAAAGTCCCCCCACCTCTGTGCCCTGGTCCCCTCCTGGCAGCCTCCAGGAGCTCGTCCGTGCTCCTGGCGCTCGCACAATGAGGAAATGGGCCAGCATTTCCATTTTAGCCATCAACTTTCCAGGGATGTTGCATGGATTTTCCAGCGAGGGGTGGAACAGCATCAGCCACGCTTGGATCCGCCAGGCCAGGGCTGAGGTGCTGCAGTAGGAAGGAGCAGACATTGTTTGGAAAGCCTCAGATGGGAGTGTTCAGAGGGAAAACACCTCCAGAGGCCGTTCCTGCAGTGCAGGAGCTCTGGGTTCAAATCAGGTCCTGGTGCTTGGACCTCGGGTGCTGTCCCTGCCGGGCTCCCCATCCCTGGGAACACTCAGGGTCCCACCTGAGGGAGCTTCTTGGCATCTCGAAGGACTGCAGAGGTTTTGTCATTCATCGTCCTTGGCTTTTCAGCCACATTCCCGTGGTGAAGCTGAGCTTGGGGTTGTCACACACGGACGGGAAATTTGGACAAGGAGCTTGGAAAAGGCCACCTGGAGTTGGTGGCACGTTGGGGTTGAGGTGATAGGAGATGTCTGACCACCCTTGTGGTGCACAGGGATGGGAGGCAACAGCTGGACTCAATGGCCTTGGGGGCCTTTTCCAACCCAAATCATTCCATGACCTTATTTCCATCTGCCCCCTCGGCCTCCCTCTCTCCTGGACAGACACAGCCACGCTTTGTGTTTGCATCATCAGGAAGATGCACTTTAAATTAATATTAATTAGGCTTGGCTAATTCATCAGGAAGCTTACCTTCGAAGCAAATAAAACCAGCGAGCAGCCGTAGAGCCAGGAAACAGGTAAGGTTATTTATCACCTGAACAAACCAGGCACGTGAGGCAACAAAAATCACCTCTGAGCTCAGTGTTCAGTGCTGGCTGCACCTGAGGGTTCTCAGATCACCAGCAAACTGCTAAATAATGAGGTTTTGTGCGGTGGCCACACAGAAAGACCCTCGTGGCCACACGCATTCCCCCATCCTTGGAATTGGCTGTCCAAGACGTCACGGGGCTGTGGGTGACTCTGGAATAGTTATTCCCTCAGTCTGGAGCTGGAGCTGGTTTGCTGTTGTTTTGGCATCTTTTAAATGCGAAACTCAGGGGGGAAGAATTCCTCGTGCCTGTAAAACTCATCCTGGAACAAACCTACAGCAGAGCCAGGTGGGATTTGTGGGGCTGCCCTTGCACCCCTGGGGTTGAGGGTGGAGCAGGAGGAGATGGAGCCTCGGGGGTCACCAGGAGGAGATGGAGCCTCAGGGGTCACCAGGAGGAGATGGAACCTCGGGGGTCACCAGGAGGAGATGGAGCCTCGGGGGTCACCAGGAGGAGATGGAACCTCGGGGGTCACCAGGTCCCACTTGGGGGTGTGGGGAGGCACAAACAGAGTCCCAGGACAACCTCAGCTGCTTCATTTCCTTTTTTCTGTGCTCGCCTCCACGCTGGGAGGGCAGCTTCTCCAGGCAGCCTGGCTTTGGAAAAGCGCAGAGACTTGGACATGTGGGGAATGAGCAATGCTGGAGCTTTGGGGCTCGGCCTGGGGGACCCCGAGATGGATGGAGGGAGGGACACTGGGATGGATGGAGGGATGGATGGACGGACACTGGGATGGATGGATGGATGGATGGATGGATGGACACTGGGATGGATGGAGGGATGGATGGATGGACACTGGGATGGATGGAGGGATGGATGGATGGACACTGGGATGGATGGAGGGATGGATGGACGGACACTGGGATGGATGGAAGGATGGATGGATGGATGGACGGACATCCTCCATCCTCAAACCCAAGAGTGGGACCCTTTTCCCCATCCCTGGAGTGGCACCACAGCCCGTAGGTGCCCGCTCCCTCCTGCTTCCCCCGCACAGCGAGGGGCAGGGGCTGAAGGGCCTTTTCGAGGTTATGAGCCTCTTATTTTTGGACGCGTTTCCCTGCGGCTGGAGCCGACCCAGGCTGGAGCTGTTGAAGTTTTCGGGCCTTTGTTTGTTTAATTGAAGTGCTGTTTGTTTTTGATCACGGGCATGAGATAGGCGCTTCCTCTGCAGGCAGGAAGCAGTGATTTCCTGTTCTGTCCCCGGCCAACTCTCACTGCGCAGGAAACCTCGCTCTGCTGAGTGGTCACTTTTCGTGCAACATTTTTGGAAGGTTTTACGCGGTGTTGTTTTGGTTTTTTTCTCTCTTTTTTTTTTTTTTTCCCTTTTATTTTTTCCCCCTTCCCCTGTGAGCGGCGCTGGTGGTGTCGTGTCCCTGTGGGAAGGACGTGGCAGAGGGCCTGGAGTCAGCACTCAGCAGCTTGGGGGATGCTGTTTGATGAAAATGGGTCCATTTAGCCTCAGATCCTCTGGTTCTGTTGAGGTGTGCCTTGAAGTGAACCTTTTTTTGTGGGGTTTTTTGGGAGGAACGTTGCCCAGGAAGGAGAGTTTGTCCCAGGTCATTCAAACCCTTTCCCTGATGTCACACGGAGACTCAGGGCAGGACAAGGACTTAACCCACACCTGGGTCACCCCTGCCAGCTTTACCTGCCTGTGTCCTTGCTGTGCTTTAGGCAGAATTGGGGCTGTTCTGTCTGGAGAAGAGAAAGCTTTAAGGTGATCTGACTGTGGCCTTCCAGTGCCTGAAGGAGCTGCAGGAAGGATGGAGAGAGACCATTTAAACAGGCCTGGAGTGCCAGGACAAGGGGAAATGGCTTTAAAGTGCCAGAGGGCAGGGCTAGAGGGGATATTGGGANGCCAGAGCGCAAGTCTAGAGGTGATATTGGGAATGAATTCCTCCTTGTGAGGGTGCTGAGGGCCTGGCACAGGGTGCCCAGAGAAGCTGGGGCTGCCCCTGGATCCCTGGAAGTGTCCAAAGCCAGGCTGGACGGGGCTTGGAGCACCCTGGGATGGTGGAAGGTGTCCCTGCCATGGCAGGGGGTGGAACGAGATGGTTTTTAAGGTCCCGTGCCCAGGTCAGTCGCACAAACCATCAGAGAGGAGTCAGGGATGGGATTCGAGCCGAGGGCTCACACCTGTGCCGGTGTTTCTGGGGTGGAAAAGAGACGCTCAGGTTTTCCCATGGAATCCCAAACAGGCGGAGCCGCGGCTCCTTGGCAGTTCCCAGGGAGGTTTTTGCCCAGCGTTTATCCTCCAGCAACAAACACAGACAGGCTCTCACTCAGCGCCGTGCCCAGAGGTGAAGTGCTGCAGTATCAGATGGCTCCAGGCACAGGAAGCCTGGACAGACAGACAGATGGACACCACGGCACAAGAGCCGCAGATGTGACCGTGAGCAGAAAGAACTCCCGTGCCCGAGGTTCTCATTATCTGGCTGTCGTAAAGGGGCTCCCCTGTGGGGAGGAGGGGGTTTGTGATGGGGAGGGGGTTTGTGGTGTAGAGGGGGTTTGTGATGAGGAGGGGGTTTGTGATGGGGAGGGGGTTTGTGATGGGGAGAGGCAGCGGCTGCAGGAACAAAGCAGGAGGGGAAAGGGCTGGGGAAGGGGAGCAGAGCTGCTCCCAGCCCCGAATCCTGCAAAGCCCCTGCACGGAGAATGAATGGTCAGCACAGGAGATGGACAGAGGGTTTAGCCAAAGCTGTGCAAGAGCTGCTGGCTGAGGCCTTTTGGCTGCAGGGGGATGGAAGGGCTGGGGATGCACAGAGGGAGGGCTGGGAGCTGGAGGAGGAGGAGGAGGAGGAGGAGGGAGAGAGGGCAGGACGCTCTCAGCTGCAGCTGCTCCAGCCCTGGAGCAGTTGGGCCATGACTTGTGCTTGGAGCCATCCAAGGAAAGCTTCGCTTGGGCTGCTCTCGTGCAGCCCCAGCCCCACACAAGCGCATCCCCCAGCAGCTCAGCCCCTTCTCCTGCCCCATTCCTGGAGAGTTCTCCATTCCCCAGGCCCCTCCGGATCATTGCACGTCGGTGACATCACCGCCGGTTGCCATGGAAAAGCCGGGCTGTCCAAAACACGACCCCTTGGCCTCATCCCATGTGTGTCAGGAAATGAAGGTTTTATAGCACATCTCTGCAATGGAGCAGAAACAGCCGGAGCAGGAACCGCAGCCCCGGCACCGGCAGAACCCCCCCGGTCACGGCTGCCTGGCCTGAGACTCCCTGCTGGGGAAACGGGGACCTGCTTCTTGGGGTTACGAGGCTGATTTATGTCTCCTGAGTTATTTCTGCTCTCTGAGCTTTCTGCTGTGGGCTGCAACACCCCGAGGAGAGGCAACCTCCTCCTTTAAATTCCTCCTTGGGAGGGTGGGGAGGCTCTGGCACAGGGTGCCCAGAGAAGCTGTGGGTGCCCCTGGATCCCTGGAAATGTCCAAAGCCAGGCTGGCCGGGGCTTGGAGCAGCCTGGGACAGGGGAAAGTGTTCCTGCCATGGCAGGGGGTGGAATGGGAGCTTTAAGGTTCCTATCAACCCAAACCATTCCATGGTTCTGTGGCTGGGACAGGGTGGATTAACAGCAGAGAGCAGCATTTCCAAAATGGGCTGAGGGTAGGATGCTGCAGAGAATCTGAGTCTGGTAGGAACAGGATTTCTGTGGAGCATCCGCAGGGACTGTGGCTTCCAGGACACCTCAGCACATGGCAAAAGCTCCCGGGAGGGAGCAGCAGCCCTGGCACCAGCACGGGGGGGGAACGTGCACGTTGTGCCCATCTCTTATCTGACTCATTTCAGTGTCTCAGGGGAAACCCTGGCACTGATAAACAGCTCCTGCTCCCTGCCTCCGCCTTTACCAACCGAAATCTGGAGTCTATTTTTAACCCCAGAACACCCACTGCGAGGGGGGGAGGCTGCAGCAGGGTGAGGGGTCGGTTGGCACCGCAGGGACGGGAGGGTGGCACTGCCAGCCCCGCTTGGTCCCATAGGCAGGGACACCTTCTGCTATCCCAGGCTGCTCCAAGCCCCGTCCAGTCTGGGCTGGAGCTTTCTGATGCTCTGGAGCCCTTTTCCCACAGTGGCAACAGGTTCCAAAGCAGCAGCTGGGGCCTCAGAAATGGCCAAACCTCGCCTTTCAGAGGGGGTGGCACAGGCACCGCTGGGCCTTGCAGGAAACCCGGCTGAGGAGGAGGCAGAGCCAAAGCCCGGCCTGGGCAGCACCCCCTGGGCAGCATCCCCTGGGCAGCGCCCACTGGGCATCATCCCGAGCATCTCCTGGGCAGCACCCCCTGGGCATCATCCCGGTCATCCCCTGGGCAGCATCCCCAGGCAGCATTCCCTTGGGCATCATCCCCTGGGCATCATCCCCTTGGGCATCATCCCGAGCATCCCCTGGGCAGCATCCCCTGGGCATCATCCCCTTGGGCATCATCCCGAGCATCCCCTGGGCAGCATCCCCTGGGCATCATCCCCTGGGCATCATCCCTAGGCAGCGTCCCTGGGCAGCATCCTGAGCACCCCCTGGGCAGCATCCTGAGCATCCCCTGGGCAGCATCCCCTGGGCAGCACCCCCTGGGCAGCACCCCAAGCCCCCCGGCCAGGTCAGTGCCCCGGGCAGGGCAGGGCTGTGGGGCCGGGTGCTGCCAGTTCACCCAGGGCACTTTTTCAGGGCTGAGCCCCGCTCTCCT
>VZRV01004998.1:14850-38542 GCA_013398115.1 Falcunculus frontatus | reverse complement strand
GAGCGGCGGCGCAGGTGGAGCCGAAGCCCGCGGAGTCCCCGCGCGGCCCGGCCGGGGCCGCCCCCGCTCCGCCGCCCCCGCCCAAGGACGCTCCGGCATCGCCTCGGTCGCCGCCGCCAGCCCAAGGTAGGCACCGGGACACCGGGACAAGGGGACACCGCGGCCAGGGGCAGTGGCGGGGGTCACCCCCGGGGGTTGTGGGGTCCCCTCCCCGCGTCCCGGCTCGGCTCCGGTCCCCGCAGCGGGGAGCAGGGAGCGGGGTGGGCTGGACGGGGGTGTCCATCCCGGGGGTGTTGGATGTCGGCAGTGCCCACCGGGGGTCTGCAGCTCCAGCCGGGGCTCGGTGGGGTGCCGGTGAGCCCGGATGGAGGGACAGCTGCTGGCAGGGCTGTCACCCTCGGTACCGGCGGTGCTGTGCCGGTGTCAGGGGAAGTATGGGGGGATGGAGACTCCCAGAGCAGCTGATCCACCCCGGAGGAGCCCCTGTCCTGTGGAATGTGTGCGTGTGGCTGCGGGGCTCAGCCTGGACAAGCTGCCAGAGCCCAGGGAGAGAGCTCAGGCTCACGAGTCCCCTACTCACGGGGTCCAGCGAGGCCCGGGGACCCGTGGCTGCCTTCGAGAGCAAGTGTTCAGATGTGGCAAAGCCGAGCCTGTGGTTTGCTGGAATGTTTTTGTGCTAATCCTGTTGCCTTTCCCTTCGGAAGGCCGGCGGTGCGTGCAGGGAGTGGGGCTGTGAGGGCAGAGGAGCAGCGGCACCGCTGGGTTCGTCCTTGGTGTCTGTGCTGCAAGGGCACCTCTCCCTCTCCAACACCTTGTGGAGAAAGGATGTGCACTGGGAAAAGAGCTGTGGGTGCCCAAAATACCCCAGGATCCGTCTGCCAGAGCCACGAGCCAGCGCAGCCCACGGATCTGTGCCCTGTGCTGGCAATCCCTGGGCTCCCAGAAAGCAGCTTCCCACACCTTTTTCCATGGTAAAGGTGTTATCTGTGGTCTAGAGGCTTTCCTGAGTAATGACATGTTGGGAGACTCCTGCAGAGGAGGTGTGGGATGTGCTGGACTCGGCTCGGGCAGGAGAGACGAGGAGTCACTCACGGGGAGAGGGAGGGAAGCGAGTGGCCGGAGGGTTTGGATTCTGTGTTAGCGTTTTCCCGACAGGATGAGCTGTGAGTGGTCCTGCCCCGGGTTCGTTCCAGCAGATGGAGCTCCGGGAGGATGGGGAGTGTGGGCCCCGCTCCGAGGGTCCGGATGCGATGCCTCTGACCAGATGTTTGCAGAGGGTTCCAGCCTGAAATCTCAGCCTTTCTCAGGAGATCTCGGGCGCTTCCTGGTTTGCAGCGAGGGTCGGAGGATTTCAGCACTTCCTACTCTCTGCCTGATGCGAGCAGGAAGTGGGAGCATGAAAATGGCAGCAGAGGCTCTCGCAGTGGGGCTGGAAGCTCAGCAGGGAGCGTGTGGGGTGGCAGTGGGATTACACCTGTCCTGAGCAGGGTCCTGAACCCTTCGGATGTGTCCTTTGGGAAGCGGCAGGTCCCAGTGTCAGGGCTGGGCCGAGAGTGAGTCTCATCCTGTAGCAGGGATGGAGGTGAGCGTGGACGGGCACACGGGAGCGTGTCTTTTCCTGCAGTTATTAAATGGCTTCATTGGGAACCTCCCCGGGGCAGGGAGAGGCTTTGGCTGGGTGCTGGCTGCTGTCCTGGGCCGCTCTGATCTGGCAGGGGCATTCCAGTGCGACACCGTGTTCTCTGTGGAGCAGCAAAGAGAGAAGCTCCGTGTCCTCCTGAGGCTGTGGGCCTGGATTTGTGTTGAGAGATGGGGAATTCGGGTGGCTGGAGCACGAGGGACTGGCCCTGGTTTCTGTGTTCACACTTGGCTGGCTGGGGATTGGAGTCAAAACCCAGCTTCCGTCAGGGGTTGGAGGTTGGTGGCTCCAAGTCCTCTGAGGTTCTGAGGATGTGAGTGGCCACATGGATGGCTTTGGGACACTTGATGCCAAAAAGTTCCCCCACCGTGGGACCACTGGGATGGGAACAATTCTGGGGAAGCTGAAAGGCAGCGCTGCAAAGCTCTGAACCATTTAGAAACTGTTGAAAGAAAAATGAGGTTTGAAAATGTCAGTTGTAAGGAGACCTTGTGTGTTTGGAGTCTGTGGCTCAGATTTTCAGGCTTTTTCCTGTTCCAGCAGTGGGACACAATGGCATACGTGCTTTTTCAGTGAGTCTGGGAAATCCTGCAATCATGGATTTAACAGCTGGGACCTTGAGGAGGGGAAAAAACAAACAAGTGTGTTGGCAACGCTCCGAAACGAGGCAGCTCCTTCTGCCCCGCTGCCCGACTCCGGCAGGGGAGGTGGCGAATCTCCTCTTCCATCTCTGGTTCAGACATCAAACCTGGGTTGTTCTGATCTGATTTATTACCTTTTGATCTCCATCCAGCCCCGTCGCTGCTCTCTGGGATAGCGCAGGAGGGAGGTGAGTCAGTCCTGGAGCTGAAGCTGCCGAATCCTCGCCGGTGTCTGTGCCTCATTCCCTTGCTATGCTCCCCGAGGGCAGGAATGCATCCGTCCCGTTCAGGCTCTGCCGGCTCCCCATTAACAGCTTCTCTGCGGATTTGTGCGTCCCTGCCGAGGCGGGGAGGGGACAGACGGGCAGAGCAGCGTGTCCTGCCCGCCCCGAGTGAGCGGGGCTCGCGTCAGGCTTGGGCAGCCCCCCGTGACCGCGGCTCCGGCTCCCGCCTGGCACGGCCGGTTCTTGTCTGCGGCTCTGAGTGCCCTAAAAATACCTCGGAAAGCCCTGCTGGGAGCAGCCCCGCGGCCTCGCCAGCGGCAGGGATGTTTTCCTGGCTTTGTTGGTGCCTTCACACACTGAGGGTTTGTTTCTGGTCACCCCACGCTCCTCTCCTTGGACCGGCTGCTCTGCTCAGGTGCCTTTCCCGAAGGGCAGGGCTGGGCCAGGGTTTGTCAGGGACGATTCTGTCACTCGGAGAAGGTCTGAGTTGGCACATTTGCTGTTTGATGTGATGATGTCATGAAGCTTTCGAGGGGGTGTCCAGAGTTCAGGGGTGTGCAGGGCTGGGAAATGTTCACTTTTTAGCAGAAAAACCCGGGTCTTGTTAAGCCGAGCCAAGGAGATTTAGGAGAGCGGCGCTGGCCTGCAGAATGCAGGCGAGGGATTTGTTTTCTTTCTCTGTCTTGGAGAGCTCTGCCTTCCCTTGAAGCTGTCTTCCCGATATAGCAGCAGTCGCTAACTCTGAATGAATGCGCCGAATTCCGGCAGCGCCGAGCAGGATTCGGCCGCTCGGGTTTGAGTTTGGGCAGAGCCAGGAGGCCTGGGTGGCACTGCCCCAGTCCCTTGTCACACTATAAATAGCAAACGGAGCCCAAGTGCCCGTTGGAGTGAGTTTGGAGATTTCCCAGGCTCACCTTGGAGGGGGAGCTTGTGCCAAGGCAGAGCGGGGCTGGAGGCGGCTCAGCGCCCATGAGGTGGCAGAGCCGTGGGTGCCACACGTCCCTGTCACCACCGTGCCTCTTGGGCAATACCCGAGGATGCTGAGGAAAGAGCCTTGAGTCAGTGCCACGCTGTCACCCAGGGAGGCCTCCAGCAGGGAGGGGACATCCTCAGGGTGGGTCTCCATGGAGGTCCTGGCCTCAGAGAGGGGCTGGAGAGAGGCAGTGGCCGTCTGTCACATCTGATCCCTGCACGCATCCATCCCACCTTTGCATTTGTCTCTCCTCAGCCTAAAACTTCAGTTTCTCCATGCTCAAGGCCAGCGGTGGTGTACGGTGCCTCAGTGTGCTGGAAGAAGAATTAGGATGGTGTTTGTGGGGTTTTCCTCGGGGCCAGGCTGCCCTGCCCCTCAGCACAGTGACAAACCACCCCAGATCCGTCAGGCTTTGTCCCGTGAGGTGTTGGTATCCAGGAGCAGGAACGGTGCCAGCGGGAGAATTGGCTCTTCCACAGGGCTGCATCGCAGAGCTGGATCAAAACACGGCTCACAGCGGTGCAAAACAAACCCTGCTGTGCTGGGCACGCTCACGGCTCCGTGCTGGAGAGGTGGGACCAGGGGTAGGGAACAGGAGGACAGAGGTGCAGGAGCTGGGGGAAGAGCTGGGAACTGGGGGTGGCTCACTCTGGTCTCCAGGAGAGCCTCGTTTCTCTCCATGGAGGGAATTTTTACAGGTGTGGGGTGTCCCTGGCAGCGGTGCCAGCCCGGAGCATCCTCCCAGTGTTTCCATGGGTCCTTCCCCATTTCACTTGGGGCATCTGCTGCTCTGAAAGAAAGCAGCGTGTCCCAGGAGCCTCTGGAGCATCCTGCAGTCCTGGAAGTGCCTCGGAGTTTAGCTCTGGGGAGGTGGAAGCCGGGCAGTTCTCCTGAGAGGAGCAACTCCCTGATGCTGCAGGAAAGAGTCAGGACGTGGTGCTGGGATCGCTTCTCTGGGGATGTTCTTGAGCCTTCAGGGAGGGAGGACCTCCCATGGAAGGAGGATCTCTCATGGAAGGAGGACCTCTCATGGAAGGAGGACCTCTCATGGAAGGAGGACCTCTCATGGAAGGAGGATCTCTCATGGAAGGAGGATCTCTTACGCAAGGGAGGGAAGAACTGTTGATGCTGAGGCTGCTTTTTTAAAAGCCGCTGTTGCGTAAGGGGAGCCTTGGGCAGCACAGAAAATGTGGAGAACTTCCTCGCAATGCTGGAGACAAAGCCAGGATTGCTCTCTCGATTTCTTTCTTCCTTTATGCTTTCCTAAACTTCAAGGCTTATGTAAATGCTCCAGGTTTGCCCAGGGCTCGATGCACTGACGATAACTTCCATATGTAGCCCGGGGTAGCAACTTCCACGAGAAAATCATCTCTTCTGCTCTTTCCTCAGCCTCTTTGCTCCATCCAGCTGCCTTCAGCAACTCTGGGGAGGCTGCTGGAAGGAGCTGATTTTGGGGTTCTCTTCAGTGGCTGCAGGGTGGGAACATTCCCAGCCGAGCTGTGGGCTGCGTCCCTGCTCCCTCCTTCTCCCACATCCCTCACCTCGCTCACTCACGGGTTTTGCCATGTCCTTCCTGTCACCTGTGTGTCACCTGTGTGCCACCCCTGCTCCTCTGGTCTCTCTGTCCTGCTCTGGGGCCGAGGCAGGGCCTGGCACGTGGCTCCTTGCCATCCCAGAATGGAGGCACTACCCAGCTCCTGGATGCAGCAGCCTCTGCTTCTCCTGGGGTCTGCTTCTCCTGCTGAGCTCAGGATCATCCTCAGCCTTTTCCTTCTTCCAAGATTACACTTGGAAGTGTGGTGGATGCAGAGTGGCGGTGGCAGCATCCCAGGGAGGGTCCCCGTGCCAAGGGACAGTCCCTGGCATGGCTGGGTCTGTCTGGGCCCTGTCACCTGCGGGCACGGGGACAGCAGAGCTGGGCCACTCACTGATAATTGAACTGCTCGTTAAGCAAATCTGTGGCTTGTGGTGGTTATTCAGCCTTTGGAAGCCGGGTTTAACTGAAAGGCCTCAGTTGGCTGTCGCTGTCTGGATGAGGGATGGAATCAGAGGTGCTCTGTTCCCCCTCACACCCCGTGTAAGTTTTTGGAGGATGTTTTTAGAACAGACGAAGTTGTTTGGGGAATTCAGTTATTTTTAAGAATCATGGGATGGTTTAGGTTGGGAGGTGCCTTAAAGCTCATCCAGTGCCACCCCCTGCCATGGGCAGGGACACTTCCCATTATCCCAGGGTGCTCCAAGCCCTGTCCAACCTGGCCTTGGACACTTCCAGGGATCCAGGGGCAGCCCCAGCTTCTCTGGGCACCCTGTGCCAGGGCCTCCCCACCCTCTTCCTAATTCTTCCTAATTAGCTCTGTCAATCCGTGCTGGTGACTTACTCCTGACCAAAAACCCAGGAGAAAGCACATTTCTGGGATCTGAGTGAGCTGGCAGAGCACACTGGCATCACGAGTATTCAAATGCAGCTGCTGACTGGGATGGCCACGCTGTGAACTGGCCGGGCCTGCTTTCAGGTGCTGAGTTTGATCTCCAGAAACTGCAGCTTGTGTGTTTGTTTTCCCGGTATCTAAGGGTTCAAATCAAACACGTTCCCAGAATGGCCATTTAAATTTCCCTGCATTAATCTTAATGCTGGTTATTAACCAGGACCAGATCTTTCCTCCCCACATCTGGTGTGGGGTGGAAACACAGGGTGTTTCTTTCCAGGGGTCAGCTGAGCCGGGAGCTGCGAGGGGCTGCTTGGGCAGAGCTGGGGTTTGGGGTTTGGGGTCGCTCCGGTTGCCTCGGTGCTGTCGGCTCCTTTAGAGGCTCCTTTGGCCACAGCAGGATCTCTGCAATTCCTGCTCCACGGAGGTGCCTGGGCAGGCTGAACCTGTGGCAACAGGCTCGGCTCGCCGTGGGCTGCGTGGTGCGGGCAGCGCGGGACGCGGTCTGTGCTGGGGTTTGGCTGCATCCCAGTGTGGAGAAGCCGTGGCCACGCTGGGCTCCAGCCCTGCACTTCCTGCTGGGCTCAGCCCTGGGGATGCTCAGGGACTTTGGGGCTGTGCCTGGGGGCAGCCTGCTCAGAGTCCCCGTGCCGCGGACACGCCGTGGTTTGGGGTTGGAGGGGACGGGGGTGGCCTCGGGGGCTGTCACAGCGTTCTCTTCTCCCCAAAGGCGCTCCCAGCAGCCCTACCTGCTGCTGCCCGAGCCTCTCTCGCTGAGGTGAGAGTTGTTGTGCAGAGTTTCCTCTTTTATATCCTCTTATGTCACGCAGCCCCGGCGGCTGAGCGCGCCCGAAATAGCTGCCAATCCCGGGAGGTTTCACTTCAAGGTCTCTATTCTTGGCTCGCCGGCGTTACTCAGTCATGAGCTCAGGGACCGCGGCGTGAGGACCAGCGGCGAGTGCCATGCAGGGCTGCTGTCGCCGGCTCGAGGTGGCTCCGAGGGGACGCTGTGGGCACAGCCCGGCTCGGCAGCCGCACAGCCGTGGGCTCTGAGGGACCCCGCGGGTGTGGGGATGAAATAAGCGCAGCCGGAGCCGCTGCGTTCCCGGCGGAGCCGGAGCCGCTCCGGGACGGGATGAGTCAGTTCTGAGACGCTGCTCCGTGGCCCCGGTTGCGCCTGACCCAGCTCGGCACGGCTCAGATGCTCTCCCTGCCGCGCCGAGGATCGGGTGGGCGGCAGGGGTGAAGCAGAAGTGAATGTGGGATGCGGAGCCGCGGCTTCCCGGGAGCGGAACTCGCTGGATGTTCTCAGGGCGCTGCGCCGGGGCTGGAGATCTCCACCACGCTGGTGATGTTCAGCCCGTCCTGTAAGTGCCTCTCCCATCCCTGGGGATTTGCTCCTTCCCCGCACGGCTGTGAACCCTGGCGGGGCTGGGGGAAGGCGTGCAGGGAGCGTCCTTCGGGATGCGCACGGAGAAGGAGCCCCGGGTGCGCTGCTGGGCCCGGGGTGAAGCTCCCGCCTGTGTCCGGTGGGCACGGCCACCACCGGGGCACGTTCGGGGCACTGAGGGTTGATGTCCTGGACGAGGGTCCCAGCTCGGGGTCGTTCTGCAGCCTTGGAGCCACGGGAGGGGAGCCACAGCACCGGTCCCAGCTGCACCAGTAAACACAGGACAGGCTCCTTTGTCATCTGCATTTTCTGGCTGTTTCAGAGCGAACTCTCGAGTCGCCCACCAGCTCTGCTCAGATCTGGTGACGGCACTGCCTGGGGAGATGCTGGGGGACCCCTGGGTAGTGCTTCCGCAGGACTTTGGCTATTTTGGGGGGCACTTCTTGGGAGGAACCTCATTTTCCAGACTTCCTCTCCATTCCTTTAACATTTTCAAGCTGTTCTGTCTGCCTCCAGCCTCACTGGGTTAGGTGCATTTCCACCCCAGAGTGGGTCATGCCCAGCATGCCCGGCTTGGGGCACAGACAGCATCCTGCAGCCAGGGGATTTATGGCACGGGGGGGAAAAAGCCCGTCCTGGGTGGGGGAAAAAGCTCATCCTGGGTGGGAAAGGTGCTGGCCGTGGTTTTGGCTGAGCTGGGAGGTAGCTGGGGCTCTGTACGTGGGGTTGCTGGGGAGGGAGTGTTGTGTTCCGAGCTCGCATCCTGCCTACGCTGCGGGGAACGGTCACGTGCGCGCGAGGCCTTTGTCCTGTGCCTCGCTGCTTTTTTTAAAATTTATTTTTAGGTGCTCTCTGGCTTCCTCTTCCTCCTGCGCCGCGCCGCACTCCCTCTTTCTAACTCCCTCTTCTAGGATTGCTTTTTTGAACAGTCAGTTCCTCCTTAAACCCATTTTTGCAGGCCTTTGTCTGCGCTTGGGAGCCGGCCCAGTTTAGCATTAGCAGCTGCTGGCTCCTCTGGGTAAGCAAGAGCAAATAAAGGTTTACACTGAATGAATCATTTGAGCCTTATCTGTCGTTCCCAGTCGGGACAGCTGTGCAACTTCTGCTGGAGCGCCTGGAGGGCACGGGAGGCTCCTCGGAACTGCTCCTCCTGCCAGTGGCCGGCCTTAATGGGTTTGTGCTGCTGATCCCAGCGTTGCCTCAGTGAATCCTTCCTGTGTCTCTGAGCGCTATCCCACGTTTGGTTACGAAGCTGAGCTCTGGAATGGCTCCCTTTCAATAAGGACTTGCTCCACTTGGCTGCTTCAGCCTCGCGGATGCTTTGGGTGGTTTGGTCACCGGGTGAAAATTCAGAAGTGTTGTGGTGGCATCCTCATCATGGTGGGATCCTCATCGTGGTGGGATCCTGGTTGTGGTGGGATCCTGGTCGTGGTGGGAGCCTCATCCTGGTGCGATCCTCATCTTGGTGGGATCCTCATCTTGGTGGGATCCTCATCTTGGTGGGATCCTCATCTTGGTGGGATCCTCATCATGGTGGGATCCTCATCTTGGTGGGATCCTCATCATGGTGGGATCCTCATCATGGTGGGATCCTCATCTTGGTGGGATCCTCATCTTGGTGGGATCCTGGTTGTGGTGGGATCCTGGTCATGGTGGGATCCTCATCATGGTGGGATCCTGGTTGTGGTGGGATCCACGTCATGGTGGGATCCTGGTTGTGGTGGGATCCTGGTTGTGGTGGGATCCTGGTCATAGTGGGATCCTCATCTTGGTGAGATCCTTGTGGTGGTGGGAGCCTGGTCGTGGTGGGATCCTCGTTGTGGTGGGATCCTGGTTGTGGTGGGATCCTGGTCATAGTGGGATCCTCATCCTGGTGGGAACCTGGTTGTGGTGGGATCCTGGTCGTGATGGGATCCTGGTCGTAGTGGGATCCTCATCTTGATGGGATCCTCATCCTGGTGGGAACCTGGTTGTGGTGGGATCCTGGTCGTGATGGGATCCTGGTCGTAGTGGGATCCTCATCTTGATGGGATCCTCATCCTGGTGGGAACCTGGTTGTGGTGGGATCCTGGTCGTAGTGGGATCCTCATCCTGGTGGGGTCCTGGTCATAGTGCAATCCTCATCTTGGTGGGATCCTCGTAGTGGTGGGACCCTTGTGGTGGATGAGCTTTGAAGGCAGACAGGGTGTGTGGGGCTGAGCTCCTGGCATCCCCCAGCTGTGGGACACAGGTGGCACTCAGGAGCTGTGGTGTGGCTTTGCTGGTTTAAGAGGCAGGATTTGCAGATAAGTGGCCTTAGTTGGTTTAATAACAAATGTGGGAGGAGGGAGGCGACAGCAAATAAAGCCTTGGGCTTGTGCCTGGGAAGTTTGGCTTTGACACCAAGGTGAGGAGCTGACTGGAGCTCATGTTGGGGCATGGAGGGTTCCTGAGGGATACCCTGGCACCCACCGGGGGCTTGGATCCATCACCCCTTCCCTTCTCCCTGGCAGCTCCAAGTGCCCTGTGCCAGGCTGAGCAAACGGGACCTGCACAACCCCACGAGTCCGGGGTGGAACCTGCTTTTCTCATACAGCAGAGCAGCTCTCAGCCACTCTGCCTTTTACCATGAGCACGCCCAGCCAGGGCTCGGCTTTTGTGCCCTTAACTCGTTTTTTAGCCGTTAGGTGGACGGGGCAAAAGCGCTGCTGGGTTTGTCCGGGCAGCGTTTGTGGAGCTGTGGGGCTGGGCTGTGTTTTGAATCCTCATCTCCCACTCTGGGGTCCATCCCTGGTGGTGCACAGATGCTGAATCCCCCCTTCCCCGCCGGCTGCAGGCTCCATAAAGGGAGCAGGAATAATTCACCTGGATTAAACCAAAAATCTTCCCTCTCCTTCCGAGGCTCTGCCGCCGTAAACAGCCGCGGGCTGGGGTAGGTGAGCCGAGGCAGCACGGCCCTGCCAAGGCCTCGTGTCCACAAATGACTAAATCCTGCCTGAAAAGTCTAAGTATGAAAACATTATTTTTTGGGTTTGGCTGAGCCTCGTGGACTGCTGGGAACGAGCCACCTTGGCCGCCTCTGGACACTGCCTGCGGCTCTGCCCACCTTGCAGCTGGCGAGGAGGGTGGAGGAAGGCTGATGAGGATATTTGTGGGGGGCTGGAGGGGGTTTGGGGTGCAGGGGATGCCCGGGGGGTGCCCGTTGTCACCTGTCCACCCAGAGCTGGGTCAAGAGTCTCGCTGGGCCCTGAGGTGGGTCTGTCACCCTGGGCTTTGATCCTGCCACTCGGTATCCCTGCTCCCAGATTGCTTCTCCTTCCTGTGCTCGCATCTCCAGCTGCCCAGGCTGGGGAATTTCCTGCTGCTGGAGATGGATAATGCTGATGTCGGGCTTTGTCTCCCATCGCAGCCTCCCGGGGGAGGCTGAGCTGATTCCCAGCTTGTTGGGCTCTCTCAGCTCATACCCACTGGCAGGGGAAGTGTCTGACTGGATCCAGAGGTGGTTTGGGGGTGGATCCGTGATCTGGGATCCCTGCACTGACCCTGCACCATTCCCGGGTATCCGGAGCCGCCGGCTCAGGGCTGGCAGCCGCCAGCCCCCGGTGCGTGGCCAGGCCCAGCGGTGAGACGCTGGTATGCGAGATGTAAACTCAATCCCAAAGTTTAGATTACAGCCCTGTGAAAAACATCAGCTCCCCTAAATGGAGCCCAGATGGTGGCGGAAGCCTCGAAGGCGAGGGCCAGGAATTGCAGGAACCGTGTGAGCAAAGGGCCCGGGGCCGTGGGGGAGGGAGAGGAAGGGAGGTGGGGTTACGGCGTCGAGGGTCAGTTCCTAAACCAGCCTGGTTCATCCACCTCATCCCCTTGGAAACAGCCGGGGATGACAAAAATCTCCCGAGTTGCATCACGGGGAGCCTTTCCAAAGCCGAGCTTTCCCACAGAGCTGAGCTCAAGGGCGTCGAGGGCTGGACCTGAGGCCACACGAGCTCTGCTCTGCAGGGAGCTCTGCCAGAGGAGGAGTTTCCCACTGCCCTCATCTGGGCAGGTCCAGAGCTGAGCCCAGGGCGAGGGGCGAGTCTGGGCTGGAGCTGGTTTGGGCACGAGGAGCTGCCCCAGAAGTGGTTGGGAACGTGGGGGGACCTCAGCGATGTCTGGGAGGGCTGGACCCTGGTGAGATGGAGATGTCCAGGTGCTCTGGTGGTGTGAGAGCAGCTCATTCCCCTCCCAGGAGCGGTGGTGGCCTTGGCCTGCAGCAGGGACCTGCTCTGGGGCAGGATGGGTCCGGCGTGGATGGACTGGGAGATTTCTTTGGGGGCTCTGGCCACGTTAGATGGGCACTGGGAAGAGCTGAGTGACCTCTGAACTGGAGAGTTGGGACACCCCTGGAGGTACCGAGCCATGGCTGAGCTCCCCCGGTGCTGCTGCCCTCGGAGGAAGGCCCAGGTCCCTCAAGATAACTCAGTGTGTGCAGGAGCCACACACCCCTCCCCTCAGAGATAAGGTGTGTGTGCAGACACAGCCCGGGGATAAACACCCAGCAGGGCAAACATCCAACTCGGGCACCTGTAGGGACACGGGGCACCTGTAGGGACACAGAGCCCCTTTAGGGACACCAAGAACCTGTAGGGACACCTTTAGGGACACCAAGAACCTGTAGGGACATGGGACACCTTTAGGGACATGGGGCACCTGTAGGGACACGGAGCCCCTTTAGGGACACAAAGAACCTGTAGGGACACCTTTAGGGACACGAAGAACCTGTAGGGACATGGGACACCTTTAGGGACATGGGGCACCTGTAGGGACACGGAGCCCCTTTAGGGACACCAAGAACCTGTAGGGACACGGAGCTCCTGTAGGGACACTGAGAACCTGTAGGGACACAGAGCTCCTGTAGGGACATGGAGCCCTTTTAGGGACACAGGGTACCTGTAGGGACACAGAGTTCTTGTAGGGACACGGAGTCCCTTTAGGGACACCAAGAACCTGTAGGGACACGGAGAACCTGTAGGGGCACGGAGAACCTGTAGGGGCACGGAGAACCTGTAGGGGCACGGAGAACCTGTAGGGGCACGGAGAACCTGTAGGGGCACGGAGAACCTGTAGGGGCACGGAGAACCTGTAGGGGCACGGAGAACCTGTAGGGGCACGGAGAACCTGTAGGGGCACGGAGAACCTGTAGGGGCACCGAGCACCTGTAGGGACACTGAGAACCTGTAGGGACACCGAGAACCTGTAGGGACACAGAGGTCTTGTAGGGACACAGGGCAACTGTAGGGACACGGAGCTCCTGTAGGGACACGGAGCCCCTTTAGGGACACCAAGAACCTGTAGGGACACCAAGAACCTGTAGGGACACCAAGAACCTGTAGGGACACCAAGAACCTGTAGGGACACCAAGAACCTGTAGGGACACGGAGCCCCTTTAGGGACACGGAGAACCTGTAGGGACATGGAGAATCTGTAGGGACCCCAAGAACCTGTAGGGACACAGAGTTCCTGTAGGGACACAGAGCCCCTTTAGGGACACAGAGCTTCTGTAGGGACACAGAGCCCCTTTAGGGACACGGAGTCCCTGTAGGGACATCAAGAGCCTGTAGGGACACCGAGCTCCTGTAGGGACACCGAGGACCTGTGCCCGTCCCCCTACAGGGCACAGCTGGGCCAGGAGGGCCTTTGGCACTCACTGGACCTGGGTTTGTGTCAGGAAATCACCTGCAGGGCTCTGCGGTGCCCCAAAATCTGGGGATGCTCAGGGAGGGAGTGCACAGGGAGCTGGCTGAGAGAGCTGCAGCTCTCAGAGGTGCTCGGAGCACCCTCGTGCTTCGGTGGGGAGCATTCCCTGAGCACTTCTGTCAGGAGAGAGGCGATGCTGCTCCTGCCCAGGCAGCGGCTGTGCTGGAGCCCTCCAAAATCTCTGCAGGCCTGAAGTTCCACTGAGGCCGTGCTTTTGGGTGGTGCCAGAAAGCATCAGGTGGGAGTAAGGAAATGGGACATCAGGTGGGAGTAAGGACTCGTGACTCTTTGATGCTCTTAGTGCAGACTCAGCACTGCACTCCCCACTTCAGAAAGGGCAGCAACTGCAAAAGGCTCCGAGCTGCGAAAAGGAGGCCCTGCCTCACAGGGAGAGGTGATGATGAAGCCCAGGCTGCTGGGCTGGGCAGGGGAGACTCAAGGCCTCGGCTCCTTTGGCGGCTGGAGCAGAGCAGGACGTGTTGGAGGCAGGGGTTGACTCGTGGTTTGCGCGTTGGCCTCGTCCATTGAACGATCCCGGCAGCGCCGCATCTGATCGGGGCTCGTGGCAAATCACAGCACCAGGGAGTCCCTGGAGAAACGTCTGGAGTCGGCTCCAGCCCCGGCCAGGGCTCCACGAGTCTCGTTTGCGGTTCCTGCGGGTTCCTTGGCTGCCTCCCTGTTTGTGCTCTGAGGTGTGGGTTTGTATCGGTGCCGATGACGAACCCTTGAAAGCTCCACCAGGAGCTGGGAGGGTTTGTGTTGTCCCTGCCTCGGTGGGACCTCGCCGTCAGGGCTGGATCCTCGGGGTGTCTGTGTGTCTGGGTGGAGGTTCTGTCCCAGCTGGGACTGGGCTGGAGCAGCACCGGTGCTGGGGATGAGGGATGGGGCTTGGCTGGGGGGAGCTGGGTGCTGGCACTGGGGGGACATCGGCTCCAGCCCAGCCCCACACGGACAAGGTGCCAGGAGAGCTGAGAGGGTGCTGGGCGTGCCTGGGAGGGGTGCAGGGTGTAGGACGGGGTGCTGGCACATCTGGGGGTGGCACAGAGAAACTTGCAGAAGGATTTGTGGGCTCGGTCTGGTTGGAGCCGGGGCGTGTGCTGGATGTGCGCAAATCCGTGCGTCCTCCCTGCTCCTCCTGGATCTCCTGGCTTGGAGGGGAGAGGCTGGAGCAGATCCTTGCAAAACCCCGCCGCATTCCCTCTGTCCACGTGGCTTCTGTGGTCATCCCCTCGCCAGCAGCTCTTGCACATTCCTGACCCTGGGAATGAGAGATGAGGCTTGGCCGGAGCTCTTGCACTGACCAGCCAGTCTGACCCCGAGAGCCCAGCCCAGAGGAGAGGTTCCCATTCCCATTCCCATGCTGGACCCTTTTTGGATGTGCTCAGCATCAGCCTGTGGATCTCCCAGTCATGGGGATGGGGACGCCCCAAAGAAAGATCTCTGGGATGAGCAGAGCTCCCAAAGTGACGTTTCATTCCAAAACCTGGTGGTTTTTGTTTTGTCAGATTGTCCAAATTAACGGCAGGAACGCTCTGACTTAGGTTGACTTCATGGAAGGGAGGAGGAATCACACCCCAAAGGGCTGGCTGGGAATTGTGGCTTTCGTGCAGGGAGAAAAGAGCTCCGTGAGGCAAAGGCTAAGAAGGGAATTGGGTTTGGGGCTGGGTCGGTGGATTTAAGCCCAGAGTGGGGCAGCAGGGGGGGGGCTCTGGGGAGGGTTTGTGCAGCCTGTGCTGCTCCTGGCTCGGGCTCCAGCTCTGGCAGGGCTGGGCTGAGAGGGGCGGCCAAACAGCTGGGAGAGGAGGTGCAGCTCCTCAGCCAGGCCTGCGGGAGCTGATTTCTCTGGGAAGATTCAAATGTGTTTTATCTCACTGGAATCGTGGCCTCCACGGGGGCCGTGCAAGGCAGGGGCTCCTCACTCCAGACCCCCCCTCTGCCAAAGCAGGAATTCACCCGGGCACTGCCCCGTGCCTGCAGCAGCCACAGGGGTCTGAAGAAGCAGCCACAGCCCCTTCAGAGCTCGTTCCTCTCTCCAGAGCCCCCCCTCTTTGGTGTCACTGACCCCTGGGTGCTCTTGGAGATGAGCGAGCTCCCAGCTCCCCGTTTTCCCTCCAGCAGCAGCCACATCCTTCCCCTTCCACATCCCACAGAGTTTTGGTTGGGTTGAGGGAGCCCTGGCAGCGGGAGGCTGGGAAAGAGCTCCCTGCTGGGCTCTGAGGGTGGATGGAGCAGATTTTCTCCTTCCCTTATCACCCCGAGCTTCGGCAGCGGGGAAGCTGCGGCACAGCTGCCAGCCATGAAAGGGCTTTTCAGTTCTGGCAGCAAGGGGAGAATCATGGAATCGTGGAATTGGCAAGGTTGGAAAAGACCTCCGAGATCATCAGGTCCAAGCTTTGGAAGGTTGCAAATGGCTGCAGAGGTTGGCTGAAATGAGCAGAGGGATGAGCAGAGGAAGGGCTGAAACCCCTGCAAGGGGAGAGGTTTTGCTGTGGAGGGGTGGAAAATATGGGAGCATGGGAATGGTTTCCATCCAGGGAACCCTCCTCCAGCCCTCCTCCATCACCATCCTTCTCCCAGCCCTGGTGGGTTTTCAGGATCTCGGGGAAAGAGTTTGGGTCTGGTTTTGTAGAGGGGCTGAGAGGAGCCCTGGGATGCTCAAAACCAGCGAGGTTTTAAAAGCAGATTTACAGAGCGAGCTAAAACTGTTCTTCTTGCCTCTTCTTCCGTGGTGTGTCTTAAATCTTCTTGAGAAGGTTTTTAATTGAAACACACCACATGAAAAAAACCAATCCCAGGTGCGAGTGGAGTCTGTCCCAGTTTAGCTGGAAATGTTCAGCAAACTGGTGAAATTATGCCAAATTCTCAAGGGGCTTTTGGACACCGCTGCCAGGGATGCACAGGGTGGGATTTTTGGGGTGTCTGTGCAGGGCCAGGGCTTGGACTGGATGATCCTTGTGGGTCCTTTCCCACTCAGAATATTCTGTGATCCTATGAAAACATTTGTTCCTGAAATTGGAGTCATTCCTGGGATTGCAACACCCGGGCTGTGTTTCCAATTAATCTGCTGAAGTCGTCATGTATTTCCAAGTGCATTGGCTCAGCAGAGAGAAATCTGGCACCGGCTGGGGGCTGAAATGCCAGCTGGGATGTGCACGGAATGAAATGAGGGAATGGCCCCGGGGGCTGGCCCAGGGCACCTGGCCCGGGATCACCGAGGGGGCTCCGGTGGAGGGGGGGATGCGGGAGAGGGCAGAGCAGCCCCCTCCAGGGAATAGCGCTGCCTGGAATCGCTGTGGAGTTACTGCCGGCTTTTTCCCGAGCGGTTCCCTTCTGTTTCTGGGTGTGTGTTTGGTTTTGGGGCGAAGGGGAGGGGGTTATGAGTTATGCTCGGTGCGTTCCCTGCGCCGGCCCCGCGGCGGGGACACGGGGACATGTTCGGGGTGCTGCAGTGACCTCTCCACCCCGTCCTCCTTCCCGGGGCTGCTCCTGGGAGCCGCAGGTTTGGTTTGGGAAGGGAGCGGTCCCTGGGGTGCTGTGGGGCAGTTTTGGGGTCAGTGTTGGGGTTCGGAGCCTGGTTTGGGGTCCTGGTGCTGCACCCCCAGGTCAGAGCTGTCCCCAGGCGGCTGCTGCAGGGACGGACATCCCCTGGCCCGTGGATTTTTCCCCCTCCTTTGCGGCAGCCAGGATCCCCGCCCGCAGCTGGATTGGACCCTGCCGCATTCCTCTCCTCTCCCGGGGGATTTTCTGAGGAAAAAACGTTGGATCCGGAGCCGGGTCCCAGCTGGGTGGGAGCGGCCCCCGTGCGTTGAGCACCGACACTCACGGAAAGGCCGGGCTTGCGTAGAGATCTTCCCTTTCCAAAAACGAGGATCAGGCTGAGGCCCCTCTCCCTCCGGGGCCAGCAGGGGAGGGGACGGGAGCAGGGGAAGGGCTCAGGAGCAGGGGAAGGGGACGGGGAGACTCAGACCCTGCGAGCTGCTTTTGGAACGGGAATGTGCCAGCTGCTCGGAGCTTTGGGAAGCAGAGCAGGGATGGGGTTTTCCTGCTGCAGCGCTTTCTTGGGAGCTGGGAAAGCGTTCAGTGGTGACAGTGGTGACGAGACCACTCCCAAACTGGATCGGGGCCGTTCCCATCTGCGAGGGCAGCACCGGGGCAGCGCGTCCCTCTCTGGGAGCATCGTGCGAGCCTGAGCACCCTCCCTGAAAGCCTGAACAAAACCCCAGGGAAGCCGGGAGAGGAGGGGGGGGAAGGCGAGTTTTCCGTGGATGTTGAATGCTGCAGTGCGTCAACATCACAAATTTCGGGATTCTGGTCTGACTTCCCAAGTTCCCCACTCCCGAAATAGAGCTCTCCCCTGTGCCCGTGTCAGAAGAGGTCCCTGCTGTGGCGTTTTTCAGCAGGGAGGATGTGATCTTTTCTATATTTGCTTGCAGGACAATAACGCTGCTGGTTGCTATTTTTAACCCAAGAAATGCACTCGGGAATGTTCAGGGAGCGGAGCAGCCCCGGCCCGGCCGGGCTCCAGCAGCTTCCAGCAGCTCAGAGAGGGCCTGGCCCCACTTTGGGGCAGCTAAAGAGGGGCCAGGCTGTGCTGGGATGGTCCCTCTGCTCCGGGGGGCTCCGGGGGGCTCCGGGGGTGGTGGCAGGAGCAGGGACATGTGGCATCATCCATCCCCCTCTTCCTCCCGTTTCCCTCCCTCTGGAAGGGCGGCTCCGGAGTGTTGCCGACTCTGCGGGGCTCCTCCAGGTGATGCCACTCCTGAAATCCCAGCTCAGGCCCTAAAAGCACCTCAGACCCTTAAACTATGTATGCTTTTGGGGTGTTTTTAAAAGAAAACAGCTTCTGTCACCACCTCGATCGTGCAGAAGGGCTGCAAGCGACAACTTGCCCTCCCAAAGCCCTCAGAAACGGGAGGTGAACGCCAAAACTGGCACCGGCTTGGGTGGCAATCCCGAATTTGGGGACTGATCCGTGATTTTGAGTGGTTCTGCTCCTGCCACCCTGCCCTGCTCAGCTGCCGTCAGCAGCGTCCTCGGCAGGCCGGGCTTGCGTGGGTCCTTGCAGGGTTTTCCAGCTGCTGACGTGAGCTGGAGCAGCTGAACTCCTGCACCTCCCATCTGGAGGAGAAAATAGGGATTTAGGGCGGGACCAACTCCCCGGGGGCTTCGTTTCACCCTCAGGGCTGGGTCGGGAGAAAGCGTCTTCTGCCGTCTGGGTGTCCTGGGCTTTCCTCTGCAGTGGAAAATCGCTCCAGTCCTGTGTTTTGGGGTGGATTTGGTGATGTTGTGACGTCCCTGCATCCCGAGACCGAGCGCTGACCGCGGCGCGCTCACAGCGGATTTCGGATTGAACCCGGCCCTTGCGGGGGTCCCAGGGGAAGGTGGAGCCCGGGCCCTGGGTAGAGAAGCAGTTTTGGGTTTGGGGCTGCTCCTTTGGGGCAAGGAGGAGGTTTTGGCTCTGCTGTCCGGGGGTGCAGCTGCCCGGGCCGGTCCCGGCCGGACAATGGCCGGAAGCCGGGGACATCGCGCGGCTCCCGCGGCCGCTCCCGCTCCTCCCGGGCTATTTCCATCGCATTGTCCGCGGCACAGGAAGGATGTTTCCAGCCTTCTTCCTTTTTGCCTCAAAGGGACGTGGGGCGGGCAGGGAGAGGAGGGGATTTGTTGTGCAAGAGGCGCAATCGCTGCTCCTCAGAGCTCCTCTGAGGGATGTGTGCGGTGGGAGGAGGGCAGGGGAAGGTCTCCTCTTGCTGTGTGATGGAGAAATACGGCCACGGAAAGGGGTTCTGGCTTTTGGGGATGTTTTTAGGGCAGGCAGGGCTCGGGTGGTGACAAAGGAATGCTGTGAAGTCCCTCCTGTGTTTCTGCACGGCTCCCGCTGCTGTGGCCGGGCAGGGTTGAGGCTCCTCACTGCACTGGAGGAGGCCGAGCTCCCTCCCACGTGCCAGGAAGTGAAAGTAGAATTAATTAAGATGGGAAATGATCTTAATTTGTTCTGGCTAAATCCCTTTAGCACCAGTAAACCCCAAAGATCTGAAGCAAAGCTCTCGGTCGGGGCACGGCCACACCTCTCCCGTCACTCAGAGGTGGCCGTGACACATCTCAGGGGGTTTGTCTGAGGGGCAGAGCTTCCCAGCTTTACTGGGGGGGTTGGCACTTCCCAGTAGGAGCCAGACTGGGAAATGCCCATCTCTGACTGACCTGGATCCCAGCTGAGTCGGGATCATCCTGGGACAGCCACAAGAGTCCAAATCCAGCTCTCACATGTGCTGGCATCGAGTCTGCCCTGGGACAGCTCCAGCTGATTTTTCCACAGGGGAGCAGAAAGCTTTTTAAGGATCCCGTTTGTCCTTTTTCCTTTGTCCCAGCGTGGATGAGGATGGAGCGTGGCTGTTTTTATCCTCCCCGAGCAGCATCAGCCACACTGGTCCCCGTCACGCTCCCGGGACTCCCTCCCTACCCTGCTCCAGAGCTTTCTGACAGATCCCAGGGTCAGGGCCAGCCCCTGTGACCTGCCAGGAATCCCGGGAGCTCCCGGATTTCGCTGCTGACAGGAGGTGTCCAGCAGTGCCAGGCCGATGGGGCAGTGCCAGGCCGATGGGGCAATGCCTTGGCAGCCCTCGGGGCTGGTTCTTTGTGCAAGGGAGAACCACGGATGAGCCATGGCCTCGTGCCCACCCCGTTGGCCCCCGGGCTTTGGGGTGACGTCCTTCCCCCCGTGCCCCGCGTGGTTCAAACCTTCCTGACGTGTGTCCCGCTGTGGGTAGGGGTTGGCCCTTCCTGGGGTCCCCGAGGGAGGAGGGATGGCGTGGAATGGGGAGGGAATTGGGCTGTGCTCTCCCCTCTCCCAGGTTTGGGGCTGTGGGCGTGGAGGAGGTGGAGGAGCAGCAGCTTCGAAGCGATGCTGAAGGAGCTGCTGCAATAAAATTCCACTTTAGGCTGGGGTGGAAGCTTTTCCCCACGTTTTTAAAATCAGAGCAGGAGCCGGGGGCGCAGCTTCCTTACAGTTTATCCTACTCCCTGTTCCTGTTTGCAAAGGGGAGAGGGTCTGGTGCTCTCCTCCCGGCCAAGGGGGTTGGAATGGGCACCCCTGGGAGCGGGAGGAGAGCTGAAATTGTGGCTGGACGCTGATTCACTGTGACTTTCCCCGAGAGACCTCAGCGTTTCCACCTGCTGCTGCCCGCTGCCGGCACCTGCCCGAGCCCACGCAAAACCTCCCTGTTTATTTTGTCTAAAAGCAAAATATCCCCCAGAGGGGCGGGGGGAGGGATGCCCGCTGTGCCTTAATTGCCCTTAATTAGCCTAATGGGGCCGGCTGCCAGCGAGGGCTTTGCCAAGGCTCCGACTTGCCCGTGAGAACTGCAAGGGTGTGGTGGCGGCCGCGCCTGCGATCGGGGATCCGAGAGCTGCCGGAGCCGCGGGGCTGCTCTTCCCACAGCCTCGGTGGGCACGGGGACCCCGAGGAGCCGGGGGGACACGATGCCATCCGTGGGTGAGTGTCCCGGGCGGGTGGGGAGTGTCCGTGCAGGTACAGGGGTCTGGAATAGATGGGTTTGTGTGAGGGGCACCTGGAGCATCCCCTGTCTGGAGCAGGGTCCACGGGAGGGGTCCGGGTGTGTGCCCGCTTGTTTGGGTGCCAAGTGAGCTTTAAATGCCTGCGATTCTGCTGAGCTGACACCAGCTCTGATCCCGAGAGGTCCCGAGGGCTCAATCCCCGACACCAGCACCGATTCCTCAGTGTCCAAGTTATTGCTGCTGCCCTGGGCTCACCGGGAGAGCCTCTGCTGATTCCTTTTCCTTTTCCCCCATTCCCGAGCGGCTCAGCAGCAGGATCAGCTCCTCTTTTTGGGTTAAACCCCCCGGGCAGTGTTGCTTCATGCTCCAAACACCCACAGCGCCCTCGGTCCCCGCGTTCTGCCGGAGCCTCGGCCTCCTCCAGGGCCTCTCCCGGCTCTTTGGGACTCCGGGCTCTCCTGGCACTTCTTCACAGCAGAAATCCTGCCCGGTGCCTTTCCTGCAGCTTCTCCATCCCGGATGGAATTCCCCGGCTCCAGCACCGCGGGGCTTTTCCCAGCATCTCCCCCCTGCTGCCTGCAAACACCAGCACCAAGCCAGGTTTGTCCCTGCTGTCCCCGGGTGTGGCTCCTCGGATCCAGGCAGGTTTCATCCTCCTCTGCACTGAGGATTTGACACCTGCACCTTTCCCAGCTTCACTGGTGCCAACCCTGAGCTTTCCCAGCTTCTTCCCGAGCAGCCAGGGAGGGGAGGCAGCGCCCGCCGGGCCCGTGGGGAAGGGCACCCTGAGTGTGTTTGTGCAGGAAACTGAAAATGCTGCGGCTTCCTCTCTGTGACAGAAATAACTCTCACCCTGAGCTCCAGGTCTGCCCTGGGGAGCTCCTCGGTGGCTCCTTCTCAGACACCCGAGGGTCAGCACGGGGCAGGTTTGGGGTGAGCCCCAGCCCTGGTTGGTGGTGGTTGAGCCGTCCAAGGACTGCACAGGGAATTGAGTTTGTGCCTCTTTTCCTTTGCAGAGCTGGGGCTGCCCGTGCTTCTCCCAGCTCCTTCTTCTCGTCCTGGGCCTCGGGTTTTTTTCTTCAATTTTCTTTTCTGCCCTCCAGCCCAGCCCTGGACCTTGACCAGCGTTTGCCAAAGGGATTTCCTACTCAAGGCTCTAATTAACGGGCAGGTCACCTTGAGCAGCCACTTGCCGGGAGTGGGCATTGTGTGATTCCAGCTTTTTTGTCTCGGCGCTTCCAGATCAAGCACGAAGCCGCTTCGGGCAGCGCTGAGCCTTTCCCCGGGGGGTTGTGACTCAAGCTGGGCTCTTGCACGCAGCAATTAAAAGAAGAAATCGGCTCTGGTGCCGGCAGCCCCGGGGTCCGGCCCCGCCGGGCTCCAGCCGGGTGCCGCAGCATCTCCCGGTGGATGCCCCGGGGAGGGCTGAGGGCAGCGGGGACCCCCCGGCCGCGCTGCGGGGCGGGAGCAGCTGCCGAGCCCTCCGTCCAAACCGGTTCTCCTCCGCTTGGGTAAGCGGGGAGAGGTTCTGCAATCGTTTGATCTCTCCTCTGCTTCCCTTGGCGCGGCGGCCGCATCCTCCCGTGCTGATGTAATCGGGAGCCGCTGCGGGAACAGCCCCGCGCCCAGCGGCGCTTCCACGGCTTCCCGGGAGCGTCCCGGGGCTGCTCGGCCTCCGCTGGCATCGTCCTGCCGGGAGAACTGGGGGCTCGTCCCGCCGGGAGCGGGGCCAGAGCCGCTCTCCAAAGCGGGCAGGAGGCGATGCCGAGCTTCGGGCTGGGCTGGTGCCTCTTGCCGGGAGCCTGGAGAGGGAGATGAGGCTGCTGGAGGGCGCAGGGGTGTTCCAGCTCGGCCAGATCCAGCGGGATTTGCCTGCCTGGAGGTGCTGCCTGTGTCCCCATCCGTCCCTGCCTGCGGCTCTGGGCGGTGCTCGGGCTCTTTTCACACACGAACCCTCAAGGAGAGGAGCCGGGCGGTGCGGGGGAGCAGCAGCTCCCCGTGGGGTGTTTGCTGCGGGGAAAAGCGCTGGGGGAGGATCAGGAGGGGCAGATTTGCCTCTCCACCGGGACAGGGCGATGTTCCTGGCTCCCTGGAGCCGCTGGCTCCGAGCAGGGAGGAGCTGAGCCGGGCTGGGCGAGCAGGCGACGGGAAGGATCCGGCGGGGCGGGATGCGCTGTGGGCGATGTTTCCCTTCTGGGCACGGAGGGCTTTTCCCAAATCTTGTGAGTTTCTGTGATTTAAGGCTGCCCGCGCCGCCCTGGGGAGCCCGAGGCGCTGCCAGGCCGCCTTGGCTCTCCTTCAGCAAGAGCCCTGCGGTCGCGGCTTTCCCGGTGTTTCTCAGGAAGCCGTGGTTGCTGCGAGGTTTCCTGGGGATACCTCTCCCTCCTCCGCACGGCCTCTCCCGCGGGGGCTGCGCTGCTCTTTGCCGTGGGCCTGGTGACCCGTGGGGGTGGGAGGCTGCAGGAAATGACTGCCAGAGGTTTCCAGCTGTGCCAGGGCTGCGGTGGGGATGGAGCCTCTCGTTGTCCCTCCGCTCCCGTGGCCCGGCCGCGGCTGCAGGAGATGAGCAGCCCTTTGATCCTCCCTTGTCCCTGGTGCTGCCCACGCTCCAACCACACTTTGTGGGACCCCTGGGGCAGCTCCATCCTGCCCGTGCCCAGAATTTCCTGTGTTTCAGTAGCTGGGTGTCTCTGGGATCTCAAATTTAGGCCCAAAAGCCATTGCCAGGTTTTGCTGTGGGGTTTTGCCTCGGCGCGTTCGTGGTTGGGTGCTCTGAAGGCTTTCAGAGCTCATCCCTGGCAGAGAGGCAGCATCCAGGGGGCTCCTGCAGCTCCCTCCGGCTCCTCTGGGAGCAGGAAGGAACAGGAAGGAAGTTGTTTGGTGGTTTGGGCAGTGCCTGAGGTGAAGTTCGTGTCCACTGTTAAGGTTTGGGGCTTTGGGGTAACTCAGTGGGGTGTGGGGTTACCTTGGGATCCTCTGGACCACCCGAGCCCTGGAGGCAAAACACTTCCAGGGCCAATCCAAAGATGGATTTGAGGGCATGTGGGAAACCTGCCTTGAAACACAGAGCTGGGTCACCTCCAGGGGTGTCTGATC
Organism: Falcunculus frontatus; assembly: GCA_013398115.1. NCBI lineage: Eukaryota > Metazoa > Chordata > Aves > Passeriformes > Falcunculus > Falcunculus frontatus. The sequence continues at coordinate 14,926 of VZRV01004998.1, read as the reverse complement.
CAGCCCCAAAGAGCTCCCCGTGCCTCTCCCCTCAGCAGTGGAGTCCTGCCCTCTCCCCTCTCACACGTCACCTCCC